>QRFJ01000108.1:2496899-2589509 GCA_006176705.1 Cocos nucifera | reverse complement strand
TCCAATTACCATCTGGTTTAGACTTAGTTTTGAAAGACTATTATTATGTGCCGCAGCTAGCAGAAATTTGATTTCTATTTCATGCTTTGCACTAGAAGGCTATGTGATTACCTTCTTTAAGGACCATTGTAATATTCTTTATGAAAGAAATAAAATTGCAAATAGTTTTCTTATTAACGATCTTTATCAGCTACATATGTATCTATTCTAACTATCGAGCAAAATATGAATGCCAAATGATCTAAAGATAGTCCAAACGATATGTATCTATGGCACCTGAGATTAGATCATATAGTAGAAGATAGGATCCAACAAATTGAAAAAATGGGCTATTGAGTCCGTTGACTTTCGAGTCATATCCAACTTGTGAATCTTGTCTTCAAGGCAAAATGACTAAACTTCTTTTTGTAGGACATGAGAAAAGGGCCATAGATCTTCTTGCACTAGTACATACTGATATGTGCGGTCCATTTGATGTACCGATTAGAGATAATTTTGTCTACTTCATTATCTTTATCGATGATCTGTCTAGGTATGGGTATGTGTATCTTATGAGATACAAGTCTGAAGCTTTTAAAAAGTTCAAAGAATTCAGATATGAAGTAGAAAAATAAACTGAAAAATTCATTAAGGTTCTTCGATCAGATCGAGGAGGTGAATACCTTAGCCGAGAATTCCTAGACTATCTCAAGAAAAATGCCATAGTCTTTCAATGGACTCCATCAGAAATATCTCAACTTAACAAAATTTCAGCATGGAGAAATCAGACTCTATTGGATATAGTCTGATCCATGATGAACTTCACAAACCTTCCTGATTTTTTTTGGGGATACTTATTGTTAACTTCAATTTATCTACTGAATAGGATTTTCTCTAAAATTGTTCCTAGCACACCGTATGAGATATGGCACGGTAAGAAACCAAGTCTGAGTTATCTCAAAATTTGGGATTGTCCGGCTCATGTCAAAAGACAATAAGCGAACAAGTTAGAGTTTAGGTCCTTCAGAGCTCGATTCATAGGATATCCTAAAGAGTCATTAGGATACTATTTCTATATTCTAGAAGACCATAATATGATTGTGAGTTGATATGCCATCTTTCTTAAAAAATAGTTTATTCAAGACAGCGGCATTGGAAAGCAGATTAAGCTTGATGAGAAGTCTCATAAGTACAACGAGCTAAGGACCAATTGGAACCAAATTAGGTTGAGCCAATAAGAATACTACCTTCTCCACCTCGTAGATCGGAAAGAATTTTTCATCTCCTTGAAAGATACTTAGGTATTATTTCAGAGAAAGTAGAGAAAATGTTCCTCGTAGGTAATGGTGCTCATGGTGATGATCCTAAAACCTACAATGAGACGATATCAGATATCGATTCCGAAAAATGGCTAGAGGCAATGCAGTTAGAAATTGACTCGATGCACTCAAACCAAGTCTGAATCTTGGTAGATCCATTAGAAGGTATAGTACCTATTGGGTGTAAATGGATCTTCAAGAGAAAGATTGGTACAGATGAGAATGTGGAGACATTCAAGGCTAGACTAGTGGCAAAAGGTTATAGTCAACGCGAAGGCATTGACTATCAGGATACCTTTTTCCCAGTGGCTATGCTAAAATTCATCCGCACATTGCTTGCCGTTGCAGCCTATTTTGATTATGAAATATGGCAAATGGACGTGAAAATGTCGTTCTTGAATAGATATCTTGAGGAAGATATCTATATAGAATAGCTGCTAGATTTCACATCCAGTGATACTGATCATAAGATTTGTGAGCTGCAAAGGTCCATATATGGACTTAAGCAAGCATCTCGAAGCTGGAACACTTGTTTCAATGATGTGATCAAAATATTTGGTTTCATCAAAAATGAAGAAGAACCGTGTGTCTTCAAAAAGATCAGTGGAAGCGCTGTTGTCTTCCTCATATTGTACGTGGATGATATCCTCCTATTGGAAATATATTTCCATGTTGACGACAGTCAAAATATGGTTATCCAAGAAATTTTCATAAAAGACCTAGGTGAAGCATCCTTTATTCTAGGAATTAAGGTCTATAGGGATAGACCGAATATGATGTTAGGACTTTCATAGAAGATATACATAGAGAAAGTACTAAAGAGGTTTAGTATGAAAAACTCTAAGAGGGGATTAATACCCTTCAGACATGGTATTCATCTTTTCAAGAAGATGTGCCCTAGCACACTTGAGAAAATAGAACGCATGAGCAAGATCCCTTATGCTTCTACAATAGGGAGCCTCATGTATGCCATGCTATATACATGACCTAATATAGCCCATGCTATGAGTGTCACAAGCAGATATCAATCAAATCCAGATGAAGAACACTGGACTTCTGTGAAATGTATCCTTAAGTACTTAAGAAGAATTAAGGATATGATGTTGATCTTTGGTAATGGAGAACTCCAACTTCAGGAATATACAAACTCGGATTTTATGTCCGATATAGATGATCGAAAGTCGACATCTGGAAGTCTGTTTGTGTGCAATGATGGTGTCGTCAGCTGAAAAAGTTTTAAGCAAATCATGATAGTAGATTCCACCATAGAAGCAAAATATATCGCTGCATCAGAGGCTGTGAAGAAAGCATTCTGGTATAAGAAGTTTGCTGCAAAAATTGGAGTAATGCCATTAGATGCCATTTCTCTGTACTACGATAATAATGATGCCATAAGCCCTTGCTAAGGAGCCGAGGTCTCATAAAAAATTTAAGCAATTGAGCGGCGATACCATCTCATCCGCGATTACCTCGAGAGGATTACATCGAGGTTAAGAGAGTCGACTCCACAAATAATGTGGCAGACCTGCTTACAAAGCCATTGGATCAGCAGAAGATTGAAGCCCATCTTGAAAAGATGGGACTTAGACTTGTAGCCAATTGGCTTTAGGATAAGTGAAAGATTGTTAGATATATGTGCCCTAGAAGCCAGAATTGGCTGACACTTGTAATACACTTCTAGAGGCAAAATTATAATTTTGACTATAATCAATAAAATAGATTATTCTCTATCACATATGTGTATTTAGTGTCTGTGATACATTCTTTGAGTTAATGATAATGATAATTCATATTTTTAAGAGTTGAAAATTTAAGACATGAATAATCATTATTAACTCATAAAATACTTCCGACCATAGGATCATCACGAGAATGGTGATTGATCCGAAAGGTTTGGTGTACAATCGCTTTTCTTTAGTAGATGAGTTTGAATCTATGGTGTGAAGACATTGGAGCGGAAAGTACAGATACTCGTTAGAGAATGAGGGCACTAAGCCTGACCACCTCGAGTAGTCATTCAAAAGTCTACCTTCTCATCAATGACTGACTCGATGCTGCAGTGGTATGTCTAGTTTTTTGACCTGAGGTGCATTGACAGTTCACCTTGAGGGTATTATAGTTTGACTACACCATAACTCGATCTTCTAGCCGTATAGAATCCTGAGGTGTATGTTGGCTATAGCATGTTCATTGTAGGAACTGGATTGCATCAAGATGGAATCTATCTACCTCGGTGGTAGAGGAGCTGCTCTATGATGATCATAAGAATCAAGTCCAGAAGCCCATGGCCATGGCAGAGTGAAATAATAGAAAGAGTTTCTATTTAGATTTTCATATTGGACTTGAATCGATTGATTACATCATATGACAGAAACTAGGGTTTGATGAGTTCACCTTAACCCTAATCTAATCGGGGCTCAAGATAGAAGAACTTAATCACACAGATAGCTACACCAAGAGGTTCGCATTTAGCTTTGATGGGTTGCCATCAAAAACTGCTAGGTGTCACTGGTGGATTTTGGGAGCAATTAGAATGATTTAGATGATCGATCATTCTAGCTGTTCGAATCAGAAGAGTTCTGATCTATCAAAAGAAGTTTCGATGATGTCGATGATAGAGATCATGACATATCCCATTACCATATAGAACTGAATTTAACTGGATCACACAAATAAGGGTTTAAATCTGGTGATCATCAATTGAACTAATCCAGTTCAATTGATCTGAATGAGATTCAATTAGGTTCAAAAAAATCGTGCTAGCACTCGATTGAACTTAACGTTCTTTTTTTACTATCATAAATAGTTATCCTGACTGAGCCAAAGGAGTTTGTGCTCGATCAGAGGCCTTCACCTGGTCTGACTGGAGCCTATCTAGGTCAGAAAATGGTTGTCTTATTTTGTAAGACAATACCTGCCATTTTTGGTCACCTGCCATTTTTCGTCCTTTGACTTTGGTCAAAAGTTGGCCTTTGACTGGTCAAATATTGACCATTGACACTTTGACTTCTATCCATATGTCACGCACCTATTGGAGAGCTAGTGAGGGCTTGTCCCCCTACCAGAATCTGGCAAGGAGGAGGGCGCACGCCACGCCCAGGAGTCCCTGTTGGACAGAGACTCTATTTTCTTTTTAGATTCTGATTAGACTCCTCCTAAGAACCAACTTTGACTGATCTTAGGCGCCATTCAAGGATGAATCCAAGGAACTTTATTTCTACCAATCAAATTTAGATCTGATTTCATAAGGATTGTGATTGGTTGGGAAGAAGAGGAGTTGGATCACGCATAGTCTATAAATAAGACCCTGCGCCCAACTCAAAGTGTGTAAATAATTCTTCACACCCCAAGGCTGCCTCTCTCCTCCTCCTTCATGCCAAGACCATCTTCTCCCTCTCCTCTTCATGCCCAAAATAGTTTGGAATCCAGTTGGTGCGATCCAGGCGAGATAAAGGCGACAGAAAGCTAGAAGGCTGCGCTGCTGCAAAGAACAACTGCTGATCTTCGAAAGCTGTTTTGAAGATTCTCCAAATCAGATTCAGATCTGATTTTTGGAGATGTGATAGAGAAGAAGAGAATCTTCAGATCCATCCTGAGTGGATACCGATAGAGGCTAGGCACTTGTGTGGCTAGATCGAGAACCTTCCGCTGCTTACAGAATTATCAAATGGGTAATAGGATTATCCTACATCAAGATAAATTAAATTTAATTTAATTTATCTAGATTTTATTTTTATTATTAGAATAATAAGAATCAAATCTAAAATATTTCAGATCTGATTTGAATTAAAGAAAAAAATTTTTAAAATATATCTCTTGATCCGATCAGATCTGAACGAACATGGTCCGAAAAATCAGGATTTCTCTTCAGATGGAAAGGCTCGGCACATTATGGCGTCTGAAGCACCGTGGAGTAGCATCATGATCTGGAAGGCCTCTAGATGATCAACTGGATCAGAAGTTTCATTGTAGCTTTCGAATTGAGGGAGCTTGAAGTTCGGCGGGATGGACTTTTGCATAATTCGGAGGGAGAAAGGAGGATCGATGTGGACGTCGTCAAGGTGAGCCAGAGCGACGTGGCCGAGCTTCTCAATTCATCGATCCATCTTTCGCAGTTTGTGATCGAGGGCATCATCTTAGTTGCAGATCTTAGGAGGCTTTTCGCTACAAATGGGGAAGGTTTCCTCCAGAGGAGAACTATGATCCGAACATGAGTCCTCTGCTCTCTATTTTTTTTTTCAGGGGCGATGGGTATGCTAGTCCATATACTCTTTTTTGGGGTCGATTCTCGACATTTCGATGGTGGGTTTTCTGGTAGAGTTACCGTCGGAGGCCGTCGCATGGTCTGCATCATCTCGACGCAGCCACGAACTTGCTGGATTAGTAGGTTGAATTGCTCCACATCTATCGTGGGTACAGATGGAATCTGAGTTATCGTGACTAAAGCAAAAGCAGATGGATCTGATGCAGAGGCCGCCGATCATAGAATCAAAGCTCTCTTGGGAGGCATTCTTTTTTGAAAAAGAACTCTGAAGAGGAAGAAGAGAGATCTCCAGAGAGAGAAGAGAGAAATCATCGCTGAGCACTCCTTTAAGAATAACAGAATCTTAGAGGCAGAGTGCCCTCCTTCTTGCGCCAATTCTGTTGGTGCAGAATTTGGTTGACACTGGATCGAGCTGGAGTGGAGGAGGATGAGGTCGCCGTCGGAGACCTGCAAAATAAAGTTTCATCCGAAGTCGGTGGAGGTGGCTCCGGTAGGATCCTCCGACGATCAAGTCAACTCTTCTGACCAACAAAAATGGAGTGCTTAGCAATGAGAAGTGAGCTTAGAGTTTTAAAGGAAAGATGAGAGCTTCTAGCAAGCATATCTGGAGGGTTCCTTTTTATAGCGGAGCTTGTAGCGGATTGATGGTGATGGCCATACCGTCCAGTCACGGACCGCTCGAGGCCGCATAAAATTTGGTATGGAGAGGAAGGCATCGTCAGACGGATAGTGACAGTCATACTGACAGGTCGTGAGCCCCATGGGGCTGATTACAGAGAGAGTGGTGTTGCCAGTAGTGGTGGCCATGTTGTCTGGTCGCATCATCTGTGGCAGATTGATGGTGATAGTTCATCGAGATTTAATAGCCGTAGCTTTGAGAAAGCAAGTATTGATTGGTGGATTTCGGCATGTATCAATTTTAGAGGAGTTCGGACTCCTGGAGGAGTTCGATCGAAGAAAAAGCTCGAAAAAAGTTCGGCTCCTGTAGAAGTTTGGCCGAAGAAGAAGCTTGGAAGGAGTTCAACTCCTGTAGGCATCTGATTGAAATAGCGCGGAGGAAGTTCGGCTCTCATAGGCATTCGGCTGGAGGAGTGTGGAGGAAGTTTGGCTCTCGTGGGAGACCAATTGGAGCTCGACCGCTGAGAAGTTCGGCTAAGGCTCGGTCGCTGGGGAGTTCGAAAGAAGCTCGACCGTTGAGGAGTTCGAAAGAAGCTCGATCGCTGAGGAGTTTGGCCGACTGAAGGAGTTCGGCTAAGACTCGACCGCTGGGGAGTTCGGCCAGTTGAAGAAATTCGGCTAAGACTCGGTCGCTGAAGCTCTTCCGTGGTTACCGATTGCATTAGGCTGAGCGTCGGACTAGACTTTGATAGGAGTGGGATTTATCCCCAATAAATTTCTTTCACATTGTTTTATTTTATTTTCTTATATTAAGCTATATATGCTTAGGATGTATTGCTTGTAATTACTTGGTTTACAACTCAACAGATCATAATGATAGTCTTATGGAAACTTAGGAAATTCCAATAGAAGCACATGAACAAACTAGAGAAATTACATGATCCTAATCAATCTTTTTCTACTCACGAAAGGATCTATGGGTATAAAAATTCCAAAAAATTGATTTCAAAGATTTATACAACATAACCGTACTTCAGCGATGACATAAGTCAAAATACTAGGATCAGCATAAAAATAAAAAAGAGAGAGATGTTGTAATTGTCGTTTATTCTTAAGTAGTATGCACAACAACAAAAATGGTCATTAACGGTACTTTTAAGCATCAGTATAAGTCAGAAAGAATATTACAAATATCTTTTTCCTAGTATTCTCATGGTACTTAAGATGATTTTGGTAATTAATTATTAGTATTTTCAAAAGAATATCGATAAAAATTTTTATTTAGCGGTATATACAAGTGTCCTTAAAGTTTTAATCCTTACATTTTATATATGTTGGTAATAAATTATCAAAAATAAATTTTATATCCTAGAACTCCAAACCAATGATCTGTTGTTTGAACAGTAAGCTTTTAACTTGGCCAAGTGATAACTTATATTATTAGATATTATTTTCTGACATATTAATTAAATATCAAAATTTAATGGTATACGATGAGAAATACCACAAGCAATTTGTTGTTAATGTCATTTTTGTTGTGGTGACGACAAGATCATGTGGCAAAATTTTCTCAATAAATATTGAAGGAAAAATGTGATTTAGGGTAGTCTTATGCTCCCTGACAGTCAGCTGATTCTGGTAACATCTTAAATCACATAGAAAGCAATTAACCAACACTTATTCTACCCAATCTATGCAAATTAAACAAGCTGCAAATAAAATTACTACAATATGTTTAAATTAGAGTTCCAATCACTTGTTCCCTAAGATTTCTGTAGTTGGTAGTCGTCTCTGTTAATTTTGTTTTCCATTTCACGTGATCACCATAACTAGAACTTAGGTATCACATGTTGCATTCACTCATAATCACTATTTTAGTACTGAATACTTAGATAATATCATCATCCATGTTTTCAACAAATTCGGCAATATTCTTACTCATTCTTGAACTCATTTCGATGCTCTAATTATTGGTGTTTACATCCTTTGCAGGAGAAAGAATTGACTTCAAATTTGTTGTACTCTATGTATTTTCTGAAAATCAAATATTCCTCATATCGAATCTTCCATGATGGCTGCTTTTCTTAATGCGTCACACCGAAACCAAAATTATTAACAAAATTGATATTTGATTTCTTTCATTTTCTTCCATTCACCCGATCGCCGCTCACCACAAATTATATTGTAAGAGATCTGCACATTTGATATGCGGTAACGATCAATTATTTTGTTGATGCTTGAATGTTTAATTGAGACACCAATATTCACTTCTGCATAGAAGTACTGAATTTGATAATTCTATTAGTTGTTAAAGTTTTCAAAGATTCCAATCATTAATTGTACAATGACATAGGTGTCGCTTTGGCCAGACAAGCAGTTTGTCAAGATAATTAGTTGCCACCTTATTAATGCATGTTTGTCATCCTAAAAATTCATACGATCTATCATGGTTTAAAGGCAAGGATTCCTCCCAATATTTGCCACTTTTCCATCTCTGAGATAAATATAATGCTTAATCTAGCTTTGCATTTCTTTAGAATATCATTTGATTTGTGAAATTTTGAAGAAGAAAGCATATATATCCCTTTACTCCTTCATGAAAGTTATCGTGCATTTTGATGCACGGAGAGGAATCATACTCCACCACTTGGAACCCCATATTTTTTTTAATGTTCGTTCGGAACGGGTGAAATCCCAGCAGGAGTCGACTCAGATTTAGATTTACGGTACCCAACCCCTAAGTAGTAGTTCTTCTTCAAATTTAATATTGTTGGATCTAAACTTTCTTCTTAATTACCTTGCTCCAGTGTATCCGGTTCTTCTTGCAAGATCATAGCTAGTGGTAGTGGTTTTCTCGTTGTTCCGTTTGTCTTAATCATTCATTCTAACCAGCGTTGTCATTTTTGTTTGAAGGAGTGCGTGTTAGCATCATACGGTTCAGCTGATATCATTTGTTGAAAGTGTTCATTCCTCTTCTTGATGGATAAACTCAAGAACGTCAAGGAAATTCAGGTAGAGATTTTCTATAATGAACTGAATGGTGCAGGCATCCTCGACGTACGTGCACGCGTTGTCGATCGCCGGTATCCCCACTTCCTCCCATCCCATCCCCAAACCTACTCAGTGCTTCATCCTATTCCATTCTTTGCTTGCTGCGCCTCAGAGCTTCAACTACAGAAAACAGAAGTCACAGGCTACAATGGCCTTAAAACCTCCATCATGAATTAATACCAGCGTCTGTGCAAGGATCCCAGTTCTAATGAAATTGGGAGGGTTAAGGGTAGTATATTGTAGGCTATATAACTCTTCTTGTCCATCAAAGTGCGCAACAAGGGATCTCCGGGGAAGAGGAACCCTAGGGGGTCCCTTATCCCAAGTCATACAGTGTCAAAAAGCCTGGGTTGCAGCTTAAAAATAAGTACCTGGAAAACATAAATTAAAGGTAGTAGACGCACTCGGCCTACAACTTTCTTAATGATCTTGTTTTTTTTTTTTTTTTTTTTTTTTGAAAAAAGTAGTTCGAAGTCTTTCAAGGTACATGATGAAAAATACCAAAATTCAACGGTAGCATCAAAATACACTGATCCATCGCTCGGCAGAAAGATGTGTTAAACCTCCAATTATTTGAAAAGAAGAAATCCAATTCAATAACCTGTAAAATTTGTTCATGTCACACCAAGGTTTCGTTGACAAGATGAACCAGTATGCCATAGAGCAGTGATAACCCTTAAAAGGTCATTCTCCATCATATTCATGCTCCAAAATAAACAGGCATTGGCGGTTGTAGCTGTTCACCATTACATATGACTTCAGCCTCCCCGAAAGAGGATGGTAGCTTTCTCAGCCTTGATATGAAACCATTAATAACCCCAAACGTGGATTTGTACTGATCCTAAAACTTCAAGATCTAGAACAATCCTGCTTTTATTTGTTTTAACTTTGAGAACAAGCTCTCCTGGTCCTAATTAGTTTGGGGCAACCCCCTGTCCTACTAAAGCTCGTTCAATTCTAGACTCCTATAATCCAACCATCTCAGAACCTTTATTATGAAAGGCTGGCTTTATTTTATATACAGAGTAGATCGAAAGACAAGCAAGCGAGAAGAGACGTGACGGGAATTAAGAAGGGATCGATCAGCTCTTCTCCATCTTGCCGAGCAGCGCGGCCCGGAGGCCGTCACTGACCTGGAGCGCGTAGGGCACCCTCACCACCACGTCCTGCACAATCACCTCCTTCACGCTGGACACGCTCGCGTGGTGTACGTGCACCTCCAGGTCCCGCAGCGCACCCATCAGCTTTGCCGTCGGATGGCTAAGATTCTCGGAATGCACTCGGATCAGCGCGTCCGGCCCCAGCATCTTGACCTCCAATTCCATCGTCGCCGGCCCTCCCCCACCGCAGCTGACCACCGACGACGCGGTGGTGGTGGTGGTGGCAGCCCCGCCGACGCCCTGGTCCACTATGATCTCCTTCTTGACCCTCTTGGCCTCGGTTTCCAGTTCCTCTACCTTTGCCCTCAGCTCCTTGATGTAGGCCACGGCGTCCGCCAGCAGCGACGCCTTGTCCATCCTCGACACGTTCGGAACCACCGACCGCAGCGCGTAGAAGCGGTGGTTCAGCTTCTCCCGCCGCTGCCGCTCCGCCTCCACGTGGTTGACCGGGGTCTCCCGCCCCGTCCCCGGCTTCCTCCCCCTCTTCTTCGGCCGGCGCCGCTCCACCATCAGCAGCCCCTCCGAGTCGGAATGCTCCGAGTCCACGGAGGATGACAGGCCCGTCACGCCCGCGCCCGCCTCCTTCTTCATCACCGGGGGCAGAGCGGGGACCGCCGGCCCGACGATGGCGTCGTCGGGCGCGGAGAGGATGGCCCTGGCCTGCTGCACCAGGGCCCAGTTCTCCCCGATGATGTCCGAGGAGCCGAGCTCGAGGACGCCCCCGGGGAGGGGGACGCAGACCAGCGTCTCGATCCCATGTAGCTGGGCCTCGCGGGCGCGGTCGCAGCCGCAGCTCTGCAGCGCGTGGGCGCCCGTCAGCCAGACGGGGGCCAAGGACCCGTAGGCGCGGGCGGGGACGGCGGGGTCCCCGGCCGCGAACGACCGGGTCAGCGACACCACGTAGAACCACTCCGCTTCGTCGCCATCGGCGGGTCCAGCGTCGTCGCTGAGGAAGGCATGGATTCCGCCGCTGCCCCGGGGGCCGGTGTCGCGGACGCCGCGGAAGTGTCCCTCGCCGAAGGACAGGAGGTGTTGGTCGGGGGCCGCGCGCCAGAAGATGGCGTAGGCCCACCACTCGGGGCGGGCGTGGAGGAGGTACTGAAGGCGGTGCTGGAGGTTGGGCGTTGCCGTGGCGTGGTGGGTGGTGGGAGCGGCGAATAAAGGAGGAAGATGGGGAGGGGAGCAGGAGGAGGAGGGCGAGATGAGCTCTTCCATGTGATCGAGGTGTACGTCCAAGTCTTGGAGAATTGGAATGGAGGGTGGGGAAATGATGCGTTTGGGTTTTATTCCTCCAGCCTGCAGGTGGGAGTAATGATGGGAGTAGAAATAGAAACAATGATAAGAGCCGAGCTTTTGGTTTGCGTTAACCTGGGAGGGAGAGAGCCAGCCCGGGTGGGTGTTTAAAGGCCCGATCAGGCTCGGCCACAGCACCACGTGTCTCCGAAAGCGAGATGAAGTGAAATGAGACCTCCCCGGGGGTTAAATTTATTGCGGTTGTTTGAGGTGGTGGACAAATGGCGACATGGCTTAAACCCCCGTACCATGATTGGACCTTAAGCCTTTGCTCCTGTCCCTACTTCCCCCCAACTTGTGCTTATCTTCCTTCCTTTTAATTTGTTTTTAATACTCTATCCGTCATAGCGTACGGAGTATAAATCCGGAATTTAACGGTGTAGGGAATAAGTATACGTGGGATACGGACGCGTAGGGATACTTCGTGATGGCTTCCGCTCCGGCGAGGACACTCTGACGCGGACTTCACCGGGAGGGGGGCACCGAACGGCGCGGCCTTCCAAACCGGGGCCGTGCGAGCGAGCCTTTGTTCTTTTTCTTGGCTCCGTGCCTCGAGGAAGAGATTCCCTGTTCCGGACGGTTGGAGAGTCCGGCAGGCGAGGAAACCTTCATGGAAGGTGGCGCGGGACGGAAGGACTTTGGACCACCTCCTTTTGGTGCTTTGGAAGCGCACCTATGAGGTCGTACGCTCTGGTAGTTCTCCCACTCGCAGGGATTGTGCCTGTTTTTGGTTCCGGACGGGTAAGGAGGGAAGGAGGAGGATGATGAAAGGTTTGCACCGCAGGGACCGTTGGGCTGGGCTCTTCCATCCAATAGCATTGTTACACATAAGCCTGGTTCTTGGAGCGTAGTATATTGTGTGACAAATTATATATAATCGTCTGAGTCAATAATAGATTTCATTTGCCATTAGTGCCTAGAGTCTGATATATATCTAGTTTTATCTTAAGGAATAAAAGAGGAATAAATGGGAATGTTGAATCCTTCGGGGATTTGGCGGATAGCAAAAGGGAACACAATTAAAGTTCACAAAATTTAAGGGAGTGGATTATGAACAAACCTAGGGTGCAAATGAATCAGGTCAGACTGGATCATTAGTGATCCTGATCCAATTTTTTAATCAAATTCTAATGTTAGATTCAGATTCAATCCAATTAAAAATTAGATTAGATTCATGATCGAAAAATTTATTTTATTAGATCGTTTGGGTTAGATCCGATCCATGTATAATCCGATTCTAATCTAAAAATTTTAGATTCAGTTTGAATCCAAATTTTGATCAGATCCAATTTATATGATAAACTAACATACGTAAAATTTATGATAAACTTTTTATTTATAAATAATTTCTTAAAATTTTATAATTAAATTTAGTAAAATTTTTAAAAAATAATAATACTACAAAAATATTTAAAATTTCAATTCTACTCCATTTACTTTATAATTTATATATTAGATTTAATACTGAATTTGGATTGGATTGGATCCAAATTCAGTAAATTTAAATTTGATTCAAAATATTATAGATCTAATTTTAGAAGCTGATTCGACTCCGTGGATCCTCTAAAATGAATCAGATCGGATCTAAATAGATCAAACTAGATCGGATCATGAGTCAACCTTGTTCATTTACAGTCTTAAACAAACTTTTCTACTTAGGCAAGGATGAAGATTTTCATGATCTTGTTAGTGATAGCAGCTTACCATGCTTATAAAATCTTTTGAATTTTGGCATGTAGATTGGTAGCAGTTATCAGCAACAGGACCACACAAGGCTTGTTGGGGAGCCGGGGTATGGGGGAAGGCTTGTCCTTTGTGCACAATACTCCTCGTAGCAGTCCCACGTGCATCGTATTCTTTTGGAATGTACGTACTAGCCGTTCTAGTGGCTGGTTCTTTTGACACGCGGGGGGGGGGGGGGTTTCATTCTATGTGCCAATTCTACACCCACAAAAATAAAAGCGAGCGCAGGGGATATGGTGACTTGGATGTTGGTTTGTGGCCTATTCCGAAGCTATTAAATTCGAATTATTCGTATTTGCTGATTTTTCTCCGATCATTCCACTGGTAGGAATTTGTTGACCAAACTAAGCAAAGCTTCAGTTCAGCTACAGGGCTATATCAATCATCAAACCTTTACAGCCGGGTAAAGCTATTCATACTGAAGCCTAGCATTACGAAATCTATGGCGTAGTTTTTGCGTTTAGGTATGGTGTAATGCCTAGTCGTACTGGATAGATAAGTCATAGGTTACCAAGACTTCTAATCTTGCGTTCATGAGCATCAGCAGATCCGATCCGGAAAAGTGTATGTCGTGTGAATTCTTCACACTTTCTCCAAATTTTGTTGTCCTATTGCTGCAAAAATTTATCATGAATTGTGTTGATTGAAGATGGTCAATGATTGATAAATATCATAGTTATTGAATTAGATACTCTCTTAAATCTTTAGAAGCAATTTTAATTGTTTGTCGTATCTTGAATAAAATGTTACACAAAAAGATCAAAATTATACCATTTTAGTTGTAGTAGTATAAACCAAATTTGGAATACTTTAGTGTTTGGGGCTATATAGTTTTTGTAAGACTAAGAGACCATAGAATACTTAATGTTGGAAATAAACTCTGCTTCCGCCGAAATTCAGCCTCATGCTTAGTCTAATACAGCTGGTAATTACGAAAGAGCTTCGATCCGGATTCCTCAAGGAGCCGAACTTCCTCCAAACTCTTCCTTTAGTCGGACTCCTCCAGTGACCAAATTTCTTTCGAACTCCTTCCGAATTTTTCCTTCAGTCGGACTCCTCCAGAAGCCAAACTCCTTCCGAACTTCTCCTTCAATCAGATTTCTACATGAACCAAACTCTTTTCGAATTCTTCCTTCAGTTGGATTTTTCCTTCAGTCAAATTTTTTCAAAAGTCGAACTCCTTCCGGACTTCTCCTTCAGACAGATGCTTACAGGAGCCGAACTCCTTTCAGACTCCTCCTTCAGTCGGATTTCTATAGGAGCCGAACTCCTTCTGAATTTCTCTTTCAGTCAAATTTCTATAGGAGTTGAACTCCTTCCGAATTCTTCCTTCAGTCAGATTTCTACAAGAACCAAGTTTCTACCGAATTTCTTCTTCAGTCAGATTTCTCCAAGAGCCAAACTCCTTTCGGATCTCTTCTTCAGACGGATGTCTATAGAAGCCGAACTTCTTCCGGACTCCTTCAGTCGAATTTCTACAGGAGCCAAACTTCTTCCAAATTTTTTCTTCAGTCGAATTTCTATAGAAGCCAAACTCCTTCTAAATTTCTCCTTCAGTTAAGTTTCTACAAGAATCGAGCTCCTATCGAATTTTTTCTTTAGTCAAATTTCTTCAAGAGCCGAACTCCTTCCGGATCTCTCCTTCAGACGGATGCCTATAGGAGTCGAACTCCTTTCGGACTTCTCTTTCAGTCGGACTCCTTCAGGAGCTGAACTCCTTCCGAATTTCTCTTTCAGATGGATTTCTCTAGGAGTCGAACTTCTTTTGGATCTCTTCTTCAGATAGATGTCTACAGGAGCCGAACTTCTTTCAAATTTTTTTCTTTCAGTCGAACTCCTTCAGGAGCCAAACTCCTTCCGGACTCCTCCTTCAGTCGAATTTCTATAGAAGCCAAACTCCTTTCGGACTCCTCCTTCAGTCGGATTCCTCCAGATGCCATTTTGACATTAAAAATCTTAGTGAGGCAAATCTTATTTTGGGTATGAAAGTTACAAGACTATGTAATGGTATTTTTGTTGACTAATTGCATTGTATTGAGCAAACTTTGAAAAAAAATAACTACATTGATTGCAAGTATGTAGTACTCATTTTGATTTAAGTATTTATTTATTTCATATTAAAAGTAAAATTAACATTATAAATTAAAAAAAAAAATCCTAGTTTGACTGATAGCTTGCTTTATGCAACTAATTGTACCATATCCAATATTACATATATAGTTAAAGTACTTAGTAGGTTTACTTGCACGCTAAGTAGAGAATATTGATATGCTATTGAAAGGGTAATGGAATATTTAATTAGACCAAAAATCATGACTTATTTATAAAAAAAATATCCTACAATATTTGTAGGTTTTATTGATGGTGCTTGGAATACATTGTTAGATTATGCTTTTTCTACCGCAGGTTATATTTTCACTTTAATTAGTAGTGCTATTTATTAAAAATTAAAAATTAAGAAACTATTATTGCTAACTTAATGATGGAAATTGAGCTTATCTTTGGCTTCGGTATATAAGGAAGCAAATTGGTTAAGAGATTTATTATTTGAGATCCCACTTTTGAAGAAATTAGTTATACTTATCTTAATTCACTATGATAGCTCTATTGTGATTAGTAGAGTGCAAACCCATTATTATAATGATAAATCTAGACCTATAAAGAAAAATAGGTACTATGACATCATATTTGACTAATGATATCATTAATTAATATGAGTCTTATTAAATTTTGTGATAATCTTGCAAATCTATTAATCAAAGCCTTGGCAAGAGAAAGGATCGAAAGCTAAACCACATCGAGGAGATGCGATTAAAACCTATAGAATCATGAGCTATAAATTAAGACTATTGTGATACCATTTGCTCGATACCACTTTTTAGGAGGATCTCTCATGAGTGCAAAATGCGGATCCCTATCGAAGATCATAATACCGATGATGATATTAATACTGCAACAAAAAAGAAGAAGAAATTGAAAAAAAGAATATAATCAAATATACGAATCAGCTTAAGGCTCAACTCTATGGGACATGCAAGCTTTACTATGAGAAAAAAAATTATAAAAGGATATCATACTCTCTCAATCCTCATACATCAACTCTTCTCTCTCAACAAGAAGCATAAAATAACCTCCTTATAGAGCTCTCTCTCTCTCACAAGGAGACCCTCCTGAGAGCACTCCACCAAAGCTCTGATCATTGCCTTGTCTGCTATTGCTGCTTTGCTGACTCATTACCATGCTTTGCTGTGCCTCTGATGCTCTACCAGCTACACCTGCTCCATAGACCATCAGGGCCTTTTAAAGGCCTTAAATTTGAGTTTGAGTAGGTTTAGATCTCCTAACAAGATCCAAACAAACCTCCAGGCCATCTGATCTCTCTCAGACCATCGGATGGTGCAAATTGTGCCTGTGCACCATGTGAAATTGCAGTGCATCACTAAGAGATCCATGCATGAGGCATAAACTGCATGAGCAAGCATTAGGGTGCATGGACCATGCATGGACTGCGCTTGGTCTGTGCATGGGTTGGGTGTCCATCTCCTTTATACCGTATGATAGACCATGCTGGGTACAAGCCTGGGGAATGCCCGTACATGCTGGGCCGTGCCTATGCGCCTGGGCTATGTGCGTGCATCTGGGCCATGCTCTGCTATAGGTCGCGCACTACTGTGGGCCTTGCCGGGCCGTGGATTCACTGTGGATTGAATTCAAGTTATTTTTTTAACAATCTTTATCTTGACTTGATATTTAGCCTTTACCTAACTTTGAGATTTTTAAATGATCTCGCAGATCTTGTTGCTATGCCCTACCTGACTGTTCATAGATGGACAAACATGGGAGTCATGCCAGACCACTCGATCCCATTTTCGTCATATGTTGTGACTTGCCTAATCTAAAGACCTGCTCGAGATAGCCTTATGTGGTAATAGAAACTTTATTTTGCGATATTGCTTGTCATGCTTCTGAGTCTCTCGTCTCATACCCAATCCACCTATACCTAGAGCTTCACCTCGTGCTGAGCTTCATGTCAAGAGGTAGTATTCTTTATACTCCTTATAATAATCTTATTGCCATGCATAATTTTCAGAATTTCATGATCAGCTTTCCATTTGTAGTTGCTTAAATTTAATCTACTCAGTAAAATCAGATTTCTCTTGAAACTAGGTATGTAGCGGATCTCACCCAATTTTCTTGCTGCTTCATTATATGCCTGTAAACTGACACTCCTAATGCCCTTGATCGCACAGTTCAATCCATCCCGTAAATAAATAATGCCCTCACTATACTCTAGGAAGTCAAACTATTTTTCTATACAATAAACATGATGTGAACATATAGATTCTAAAATCCACTGATAAAAAGTAGATACCTTATTAGAGACCATAAGCACATTATCGTCTCATCCGTGTCGCTACCTTAGACTGCCGCCACAGTAGCCTTCGTCCGATCTCTAAGCTCCAAAAATTTTTTTATTTGATGCTTTAACTCATCACACTGATAGTATCTGATCTTACTGGAGTCTCTTGACTTGAATTTGGATTGCCCACCTTACGATCCTTTGTCACTTCAACCTCTGCTACCACCACCTCTAGTCACCATCATAGCCGAGTCAATGTCTAAACTCGAGGCTCGGTTCTTTCATCTAAGAATCTCGTTATGAAAAAGTATAGAAGTAACTTTTTTATCTTGATGGTGCTCTTTTCTATAAGAAGTGTAGCCACCAAAGACTCAAAAGAAGGAGAAAGCAATGAAAGTAGGACTAACGCCCTAGTTTTCTCCTTAATTTTTTTATTAATGCTGAGAAGATCAGTGAGAATTTTCTGAAAATTGCTAAGATGCTCCTGTACACTCTGCCCCTCGCTCATCTGCAACTAGTAGAATTACTTCTAGAGAAAGAGAACATTGGTGAGTGACTTTATCATGTACATCTCCTTGAGCTTCGATCATATTGCCATCAAAAAAATTTCGTTAAGTACATGAATCACCATATCATCCATCAAATATAAGTGGATCATGCTCACCGCCTATATTTGGAGCCATTTTCAATCCTTCACCTTCATGATAGTTAGTTTTTTCTCGTATAAGAGAGCATCAATCAATCCTTATTGGATGAGCACATCCTTCATCCTTACTTGCCATAGGAAGAAATTACTCTTTCGATTATATCGATTGATCTCTACCTTGATTGAGTATGTTTTCTCCATC
Organism: Cocos nucifera; assembly: GCA_006176705.1. Lineage (NCBI taxonomy): Eukaryota > Viridiplantae > Streptophyta > Magnoliopsida > Arecales > Arecaceae > Cocos > Cocos nucifera. Next base: position 2,570,874 of record QRFJ01000108.1, on the reverse strand, counting down.
TTCTTCAATCTCGATCAAAACCAACGAAATCCAAAAAAATTGATGCTTTGGTAATCTAACTCTGATACCAAATATTTATGATACCACTTACTTTGATACCATTTATTGGAAGGATCCCTCATGAGTGTGAAATATGGATCCGCACTGAAGATCATAATACTAGAGATAATGTAGATACCGCAATAAAAAAAAAAGAAGAGATACAAAAAAAGACAATCAAATATGTGGATTAGTCCAAGACTCACTTCCACGGGACATGCAAGTTTTAATGTGAGAAAAGAAAAAATTATAAAGAAAATCACACTCTCTCAACATCAATTTTTTTCTCTCAATAAGAAGCACAAAATATACCCCTCACAAAGCTCTCTCTCTTACAAGGAGACCCATCTAAGCACTCCACTAAAGCTTTGGCTGCTACCTCGGCTACTACTATTGCTTCACCAACCCAATACCAGTGCTTTGCTATGCCTCTAATGCTCTGCCAGCTACGCCTTCTCCATAGGTCATCAGAGATTTTTAAAAGCCTTAAACCCAAGTCTAAGTAGGTTTAGGTCTCCTAACAGGACCCAAACAAACCTCCAAGTTGCATGATCTCTCCCAAACTATCGAATGGCGCAAACTATACCCGTGCATCATGTGAAATCATGGTGCACCGCTACGAGGTCCATGCATGAGGCGTGGACTGCGTGCGCAAGCATCAAGGCATGTGGATCGCTCCTGGTCTGTGCATGGGCCACGCATCCATCTCCTTTGCACTATGTGGTGGACCGCATTGGGTGTGCACTTGGGCTGCACCCTGCTATAGGCCGTGTGCTGTTGCAGGCCTTATGGAGCTATGGGCTCACTGCGGATCGAATTTGAGGTGCTTTTTTCGACAAACCCAGCCAAGTGACCATAAAACATGGAGGAAGACATGAAAGAGTTCTTTGATTGTGATGATGGTAGAGTACCTAAAAGGTTAGCTAGAAATAGATGAAGATGATGGAGAATATTGTTCATGAATATATGCACTTTTTAGATAAAAGCTTGTTTTCTTTGTGTTTGTTTTAACTTTTTTGCCCTTAAATATGTAGAATTCCCTTTCTATGGGTTTCTTACAACCAATGAAATGCATTATTTGATCACTTGATTCCTCATGATGCTTAAGGTTGTCAAATTACTCCTCTTTTATCATTTTGTTTTATTGTTTGTTAACATGGTCCTTATTGACCTCCAATACATTCAATAAGGCTATATAAGATATAGTATGCATCAATAAAAGAACCTATAAAGAGATCAATAAGATATGAATCATAGTTAGAAATAATACAATTATTTTAGTGCAATACCTAATTTTAAATATTCACATGTGCTTGAGTGCTTATCCAGGCTTAGTTGATGATTTAGAAGGATTACTAGATTGGATGTAGACTACTTTGGCTACTACAAGCATTTAGAAGGATTATTAGACTCAATAAGGATCACTTTGGCTATTATGAATATTCAGAAGGATCATCAAACTTAATGTAGATCGCTTTAGCCACTATGAGTATTCAAAGAGATCATAAGATTGATAGATTATTTTAGCCATTATGGACATCTAGTAAGATCACTGACTCGATGTAGATCATCTTGGCCATTAAGAGTATCCATGAGGATCACCAAACTGAATGTAAATCACTTTGGTTGCTACAAGTAGGACTAAATAGGGTTTAAGAGTAAGATTCATCACATTAGGAAGCTATATTATATGCTAAACTTTCTGGAGACCATAATTTGGTCATACGACATCTAATTAAGATGATCTTTTTTTTATGAATTTGATAACTTTGCGAGATTTACAACTTAGGCCAATCTCCTAGGAGTTGAAGTGGACCGGAATTCTGCTATTTGGATCTCAAACATTTTTTTTTTTTTGAGAAAGATTTTGATTGGATGCTATCTTCAAATAAAAAAAAAAATTAGATGGAGCAATAGGAGGTAAATTTGATATAGAGTTGAGATTTATCTCCTATAAGATACTAGTTTTTTTTTCATGATTATTTTGATTAGCCATGGTTATTTTTGGAAATTTAGTCTTATTTGAATAAAGAGAAGAATCTAACTTGAATTATATAATGAAGAACCTTACTACTATTATAAATAGAGACTTTGTATCTTAGTTTATGATATGGATCATCAACAAAAAGAAAAGTAGACTTAAGCCTTACTTTCGTAATTCTTCTATCTTCTTTTTATTTTATTTTTTTTGAAAAGTTTGAATTGAGTGGCTTGGGAAAATTTTCTTTTTCCCTGATCAGATGATCTATTGACTAAATATTTTGTTTAAACTTTTGGCTTATGATTCAGATGAACATGGTAGCTATATTTAGATGACTATGGCATGTCATGTATGATCCAATAATACATTTTTAAATTTATATCGAATGAAGCAACTGCTCATACTTGGTCATGCTTTTAAGCTTGTGTGCTGTTAAATTTGTGTTCCCTTCATGTTCATGTTTCTACTCTCTTTCTTTCCAGATTCTAAGGTTTCATTTCACATAAAATATAACTTTTCTAACTTGATCATACTTAGAAGCAACCTCACTATAATGATTAGTTCCAGGTTGAGGCACTAAAATTTAATTTTTCTTCCTATGTAGTATTTGTAGGACATCGTTCCTTGGGCCGAAGAAGTAATTAATCATTCAGATAAGAAGGCCATCAATTCTTTGCGAGTCATTTTCACTCCAAATAACCAGAGGTAGAATAGAAGATAATCCAAAGCAATGTTAGCATTTTTCTTGAGCATCGACCTCTTAGGTTTTCCTTCGATATTGCTTTTCTAATCTTAGAAACACATTTCTTCCTTATAGAGTTGCCTGTAGTCTTCACCTATGCCGATGGGCTTATGGTATGGGAACATGACAAAAAAGATACGTAGTCATTTCGGAATCATTCTAATAATTATTCACCTAGGCTGATTCCATGGGATCCTCCGTCCTATTATACTATATTCAAATGCAATCATCTCCAAAGAAGTAGAGGTATCTCCTGCATGCTGTCATGTCTTTTTTTTTTTTTTTTTTTTAGGTTGTAAATTGGTGGATTCATTGAATTAAAATGTTGAGATGCATTGTCAAGTCCAAATCCAACTAAAATTTTATTTTTAATAGATCATTAATTTTAATAACTTTAAGATTCTATTCTTAGTATTGTTCTATTCAATTATTTCCTTCTAAATACTCTTAGAATTTATATTCTAATGGGTTGCTAGTTTTTTAATTAAAGTATAAGTCGAACTCCTATTCATATGATGCTCTATTTAAAGAGATCATTGATATCTCAATGTAGAAAACCATATGGAAGATAGTAAAAAAAATATGTGGAAGATTATGGTAGGAAGAAAAAGAGAAGAAAGATTATCTATGCATGTGGATATTCTTTTATGAGACATCTTTGTATGGTTTTGATCTTTATTCTTCTTTGAATAGTTTCTTTTTCTAATTTCTTTTTTTTGATGTGGAAGATAGAAAAAAAATTATGTGGAAGATTGTGATCGAAAGAAAGAGAAAGGAGAGATTATTTGTACATATGGAGACTCTTTCGTTAGACATTTTTACAAGATTTCGATCTTTATTTTTCTTTAAATAAATTTATTTTTCTCTCAATTTTTTTCTTCTATAATTATTTTTTTTTTGCAATTATCTACAAATATTTTTTTGTTTGATATTCATTTTGGATCTTGGTCTAGTACGACCGATCTACTCCATATAGTTGTCATTCTATATAGTATCAGAGCTAAGATTTTTGAGATTGATGGCCCATATATTTGTGGCTCTATATAGTATCAGAGCTAAGGTTTTGATATTGGTGGCCCGTGTGTGCGCGACTCCACATGATATTAGAGTTATAGGCTTGAAGAGTGACCGAGCGGTTTGTAGCTTTGATCATATTTGTTCATAGTATAATTCTTGAAGTAACAACTTGATTATTGGTGATTCTTGTGTTCATAGCTCAACGTGGTTGAAGAGCTAGTAATTCAATATAGTAGTGCAAGCATGTGACTCTTATTTTGATGATTCAAGAGGAGAATCATCATGACTAATGCTAATACCTTCTATGTCAATGGATTCAAGATGCCTGACATCACCAACATCAATATAGCTGCTTTTGTTAATCCTGTTTCTCTTTATAAATTAAATAATACCTATTATCTATATTGGAAGGGTCTTGTCAAGTCTTATTTGACAGGCCAAGATTTATGAAATATTTTAGATGATGCTAACAGATAAGATGGTGAGAAGAAAGTAGAATCTAAAATCCAGAAAGGTAATATGAATTCTCCAAATTTTAGTTGATAAAGAAAGTTTTTTTCATATTCAGGATATAAAGAAGCCAAAGAAAGCATGGGATATTCTTACAGGTATCCGCTCAAATTCATGTGAGCTGAGATATTTCAAACAAAAATTACATGAAAAGTGGATTCTGATTTGAGACTTTCTCAAAGATCTAAAAAGAGAACAAAATTAGTCTAAAGATGAAGATTTGAAATAAATAGAGCTTGATTAGTTAGAGATTGAAGCAACTTCTGAAGACTCGGAGCATGATAACGTTGATCAGCTTGAGGATCAATTAAGTCTAAAAGAAAATCTTGAGTAAGAGAAGCTTGATCAGATGGCTGCAATCTCAAGTTTAGAAGAGATTGTGATTGAATAATTTGCTAATTTTGAAATTAATTAGGAAGAGTCAAAGGATGCTACAATTGATGTAGTTATGAAATGTATGAAGAATCAAATCATGCGGAAGAGTTTTACGTTGAAATTATTCAAGATCTGAATTTTTCTTATAGATATTTAGTCGACTGTGAAGATGAAAAGCTAGTTGATTTTAAGGTAGCTTCAGAGATTAAGGGATAGAAAGATATGCTTGGTAGAAATAATTCTTATTATGTCTTAGTATCAGTTGATTTTGAAGTCACTCCAAAGTTCTAGCTGTTAGAAGATCTATGCATAAAGATTTGATTCCATATATAAAAGCCAATTGTGCAGATATCCGAAGCAACTCAAGTGGAGGTATATAAATATGGTCAAAGTTTTATTATTAATTTTACTTATATGTAGGTAATGGCCGATGCTCATAGTTATTACAATTGACAACTTGAAGTTTGTTGGGATAAGTTAGATGCTCGAAGAATCTCAACATCTTGATGACCATGGAGTTAGCGTCGAGAAAGTATTGCAAGATATCATCGATTTTGATATATTCATCGAAGAGGACTAGCCAACAAAGGAACTATTCTTTGAGCCAATAAAAAAGTTTCGTTATCAATTATTGGTTTGATAAATTATTACATATTACTGTTACTATAGCGATGATGGCAATGGCTATGATGATGCTTCATGATATTGTTAAATTCAGCATTATTGGTGTTGACGCAGAAACTGGTCATCGCTGAAGTCCGCTGGAGTGGAGGCCGGTAAGATCGCCGTCAGGAATCTACAAAATAAAGTTCCGTCCGGAGTCGATGGAGGGGTGGCTCCGGCAGGATCCTCCGACAATCAAGTCAGCTCTGGCTAAAAGGAATGGAGTGCTCTGAATGAGTTTCGAAGCTTGGAGAAGAAGAGGAGAGCTTCAAGATCAGAGAGTTTTTTCATTAGCGTATCTGGAGGGTCCTTTATAGGCGGAGCTTAGTTGATGGTGACGGCCATACTGCCTGACAGAGAGCCGTTGGGACCGCATGGAGTTCGGCACGGAGAGGAAGGCATCGTCAGATGGATGGTGACAGCCATACTAATAGGTCATGGACTGCATGAAGTTCGGTACGGAGAGGAAGGCATCGTCAGATGGATGGTGACAGCCATATCGTCCGGTCTTATTGCCTATTGCAGACTGATGGTGACAGTTTGTCTAGAGGAGTTCGGACTTGTAGGAGAGTTCGGTTGAAGAAAAAGCTCGAGAGGAGCTCGACCGTAGAGGAGTTCGGAGGAGCTCGATCGGCTGAAGGGACGGCCGCTTGGGGAGTTCGGTCAAGGAATGACCGCTGAGGAGTTCGGGCGCTGGGGGATTCCGTTAAAGCTCGACCGCTTGGAGTCCAAGGAGCTCGAATGCTAAGCAGTTCGGCCGGCTAAGCGGGTTCGAAGGAGCTCGGACGCTGGGGTTCGGCTAAAGCCCGGCTGCTTGGAGTCCAAGGAGCTCGATCGCTAAGTAGTTCGACCGATTGTAGGAGTTCGGCTAAGACCCATCCGTTGAAGCTCTTCCGCGGCTACTGGTTGCATTAGACAGAGCATTGAACTTGACTTCGGTGGGAGCGGGATCTATTCCCAACAATAGTTCCCTCCACTCCCGAGCTCGAAATTCGAGAGAAGGAAGTGCAGAAAAGGCGACTGCCAAAATCTTCTTCTGAGTGCCGTGTTGGTTCAGATCGAAGCTCGGAGGAGAAATTTCATCGCCAGCCAAAGTTGATGTCAAAGTTGAGACCCGAGGGAAATCTCATCTTCAATCGAGGTTGAGGTAGGCCTCAACCACTGTGATCGAGGCTTCTTGGATGCTCTGGTCGAGGTTGTAGTGGGCCTTACCCATAGCTGAGGTTTCTCGAGTGCTCTGGTCGAGGTTGTTCCGAATCTTATCTCTATTCGAGGCTTCTCGGGCGCTCTGGCCGAGGTTATCTCCGGCGTCTTGGTCGAGGTTGTCGCGGACCTTACCTCTATCCGAGATTTCTTGGATGCTCTGGCCGAGGTTATCTCAGGCCTTATCTATAGCTGAGGTCGTCGGTCGCTTCGGAAGAGATCTTATCTCTAGCCGACGTTGATGGAGATCCTATTTTCTGTGGACTTCGGAGCTCAGACTTGAACTTTGCTCATGCTAGGATGAGGTTCTCCTCCTGCTCCTAACGAATTATGGGGGCGCATTCGGACTGTCGTCCGTCTCCCCCCATCTCGTCTAAGGTGGACGAGGCCTTGGACTTTGCTCGGGTTAGGATGAGGTTCTTCCCCTATTCCTAACGGACTATGGGGGCGCATTCGGACCGTCGTCCGTCTCCCCCCATCTCGTCCTTTGTGAACGAGGTCTTCGGCTTTGCTCGTGTTAGGATGAGGTTCTCCTTCTGTTCCTAACGGGCTGTGGGGGCACATACGGACCGTCGTCCGCGTCTCTCCCTCCTGTCTCATCCTTTGTGAATAAGGTCTTTGACTTTGCTTGCATTAGGACGAGATTCTCCTCCTGTTTCTAACGAACTGTGGGGGCATATTCGGACCGTCGTCCATCTCCTTCCATCTCGTCCTTTGTGAACGAGGCCTTCGACTTTGCTCGCGTTAGGACAAGGTTCTCCTCCTGTTCCTAATGGGCTGTGGGGGCACATACGGACCTTCGTCCGTGCCTCTCCCCCCGTCTCGTTTCTTTATGAACGAGGCCTTCGACTTTGCTCGCGTTAGGACGAGGTTCTCCTCCTAATCCTAATAGGCTGTGGGGGCACATATGGACCATCATCCGTGCCTCTCCCCCCGTCTCGTCTTTGCGAATGAGGCCTTTCGCTCGGGAGAGATCTTATCTCTAGCCGAGGTTGTCCACGATCGCTCGGAGAGATCTTATCTCTAGCCGAGGTGACTCGGTCGCTCGAAAGAGATCTTATCTTTAGCCGAGGTTGATGCTCATGTTAGAACGAGGTTTTCTCCTCTTGTTCCAACTGAGGTTGACTTGATCGCTCTGAAGAAACCTTATCTCTAGTCGAGGTTGTCACAACGGTCGCTCGGAAGAGATCTTATCTCTAGTTGAGGTTGTTGCTCGTGTTTGGATGAGGTTCTCCTCCTGTTCCTAACCGAGGTTGACTCGGTCGCTCAGGAGAGATCTTATCTCTAGCGAGGTTGTTGCTCATGTTAGGATGAGGTTCTCCTCCTATTTCTAATCGAGGTTGACTCGGTCGCTCGGGAGAGATCTTATCTCTAGCCGAGGTTGTCCATGATCGCTTGGGAGAGATCTTATCTCTAGCTGAGATTGTTTGCTCGCATTAGACGAGGTTCTCCTCCTGTTCATAATCGAGGTTGACTCGATGGCTCAAGAGAGATCTTATTTCTAGCCGAGGTTGTCCACGATCGCTCGGAAGAGATCTTATCTCTAGCGAGGTTGTTGCTCGTGTTAGGACGAGGTTCTCTCCTGTTCCTAACCGAGGTTGACTCGGTCGTTCGGGAGAGATTTATCTCTAGCCGAGGTTGTTGCTCGCGTTAGGACGAGATTATCCTCCTATTCCTAACCGAGGTTGACTCGGTCGCTCGGGAGAGATCTTATTTCTAGCTGAGGTTGACTCGGTTGTCGAGAGAGATCTTATCTCTAGCTGAGGTTGTTGCTCGCGTTAGGACGAGGTTCTGTTCCTAACCGAGGTTGACTCGGTCGCTCGGAAGAGATCTTATCTTTAGCCAAAGTTGTTGCTCGCGTTAGGACGAGGTTCTCCTCCTATTTCTAACCGAGGTTAACTCGGTCACTCGGGAGAGATCTTATCTCTAGCCGAGGTTGACTCGGTCGCTCGAGAGAGAACTTATCTCTAGCCGAGGTTGATGCTCGTGTTAGGACGAGGTTCTCCTTCTGTTCCTAATCGAGGTTGACTCGATCGCTCGGGAGAGATCTTATCTCTAGTCGAGGGTTGTCAACGGTTGCTCGAAAGAGATCTTATCTCTAGCCGAGGTTGACTCAGTCGCTCGGAAGAGATTTTATCTCTAGTCGAGATTGTCAACGGTTGCTCGAAGAGATCTTATCTCTAGTCAAGGTTAACTCGGTCGCTGGGAGAGATCTTATCTCTAGCCGAGGTTGTTGCTCACGTTAGGATGAGGTTCTCCTCCTATTCCTAACCGAGGTTGACTCGGTCGCTCGGAAGAGATCTTATCTCTAGCCAAGGTTTTGTTGCTCGCATTAGGACGAGGTTCTCCTCCTGTTCCTAATCGAGGTTGACTCGATCGCTCGAGAGAGATCTTATCTCTAGCCGAGGTTGATGCTCGCGTTAGGATGAGATTCTCCTCCTGTTCCTAACGGGCTGTGTGGGCACATAAGGGCCGCTGTCAGGGCCTCTCCCCCCATCTCGTCCTTTGTGAACGAGGCCTTCGCTCGAGAGAGATCTTATCTCTAGCCGAGGTTGTTACTCGCGTTAGGACGAGGTTCTCCTCCTGTTCCTAACGCGGCAATTATTGACTGCTTCTTTCCTGTCATCGCATAGTTTTCGTATCCAAAAATAATATTATCGAAAGGAAAGAATTTTATTGAAAGCAAGTTACTAGCAGCACATCCCCAAATTCTGTATTTCAAGGTCGTGGTAGCATTGTTCTTCCGTATTTCTTCGGCAATAAGTTTCGGGGTGGACGACCTCCTCATGCTGGTCTCCTCAATTTGGTGCAAGCTCTTATCGTTGGGAGATGATGAATCGCTGATGCACCAAGCTCCTCCTAGGGGCAATATGGATGATGCCGTAAGGTGGCCGACCTTCTTGCGGTCTCTGGCTATGGCAGCGTCGAGCTCCTTACCGTCTCTAGCTATGGCAGCGTCCTTGGCCGATCTTTTTTCTGCTTCAGACTGGTGCCGGAGGAATTTACCCAATCGCTCCTTTCTGATGAGCTTCTCAATTTCATCTTGGAGCTGGATGCATTCCTCGGTGTCGTGGCCGTGGTCGCGATGGTAGAGGCAGTAATTATTTTGATCGCACTTGTTTGGGAGAAACTGTAACCCTTCTGGTCTTGGCAGTTGATTCTTCACTTCTGTGAGAATCTGAGTTCGAGGAACGTTGAGGGGGGCATAATCGTAGAACCTTCCGGGAGGAGGGCTTCTTCGCACCCCTCTGTCGGGGCTTCCTCGATGGCGAGTTTGAGGAGTTCGGATCCGCCTGCTTTCGGAGGGAGTCCGTGAGCACGGCCGAACTTCATTCTGTTCCTTTGTGAAACCTGTGGGAGAACTTCATGCCCCTTTGTCGGAGCTTCCTTGGAGTCATACTCGAGAGGGAGTCCTCGCTTGCCCTGGGGCGGTTGTAAGCTCGGCCAAACTTCGTCTCACCTCATGTGAAATCTTTGTAGGGGGCTTCCTTGGTGACATACTCGAGTGGAAGTTTGGCCTCACTTACGTCGAACTTCATTTTGATGATGAGGTTTGAGGGGAGAGTTCAGCCTTGCGTGCGCTGAACTTCATTCCGATGATGAGCTTCGAGGTGAAGTTCGACCTCACTTGCGCCGAACTTCGCTCCGCTTTTCCACGAAAGCTTCTGCGGTAGGACTTCATGCCCATTTATCGGAGCTTCCTTGGAGTCATACTCGAGAGAGAGTCCTCGCTTGCCCTGGGGCGGTTGTGAGCTCGGCCGAACTTCATCTCACCTCGTATGAAATCTTTGTAGGAAGCTTCCTTGGTGACATACTCGAGCGGGAGTTCGGACTCACTTGCGCCGAACTTCATTCCGATGATGAGGTTTGAGGGGAGAGTTTGACCTTGCGTGCGCCGAACTTCATTCCGATGACGAGCTTTGAGGTGAAGTTTGGCCTCACTTGCGCCGAACTTCGCTCCGCTTTCCCACGAAAGCTTCCACGGGAGGACTTCATGTCCCTTTGTCGGGACTTCCTTGATGATGAGTTTTGAGGCGGAGTTCAACCTTCTTCGCGCCGAACTTCATTTCGAATCTTCATTCCGCTTTTCCGCGAGACCCTCCGTAGGAGAACTCCCTGCTGCTTCTGTCTGGACTTCCTTGAGGACGAGCTCGAGGGGAGCTTGGCTTTCTCCATGCCGGACTTCATTCCGCTTTCCCGCAAACCCTCTGTGGGAGAACATTCTTGGCGACGAGCTCGAGGGGGGAGCTCGGCTTTCTTTGCCCGGACTTCACTCTACCTCCTGCGAATTCTTTGTAGGGGGTTTCATTGACGACGCACTCGAGGGAGAGTTTGGCCTCGCTTGCGCCGAACTTCACTCCGCCCTTCTGTGAAGCTTTCGTCGGGAGGACTTCATGCTTTTTTGTCGAGGGTTCTTGATGGCGAATTCGAGGGGGAGTTCGGCCTCGCATGTGTTGGAAGGTCGAGAACGCGGCCGAACTTCGTTCCACCCTCCTTGGAGAACTTCATGCACCCTCTGTCGGGGCCTCCTTGATGGCGAGTTCGGCGGCGACCTCGACGGCCTCGTACACGCCGAACTTCTTTCCGCCTTCTTGGGTGAACTTCATACCCTCTTGGTCGGGGCCCCTTGATGGGGAGTTTGGCGGCGAGCTCGGCGGCCTCGCCCACGCCGAATATCTTTCCGCCCTCCTGGGTGAACTTCATGCCCTCTTGGTCGGGGCTTCCTTGATGGCGAGCTCAAGGTGAAGTTCGGCCTCACTTGCGCTGGGGAGGTCGTAGATGCGGCCAAACTTTATTCCGCCTTCTTACAAAACCCTCCATGGGGGAACTTCATGTTTCTTCGGGAGAGCTTCTGCTCTCCGTTTCTCCTTTCTAAGGACGATTGGTATGCCCAAATGCTCTTCCTTAAGGCTGATTTCTCGCATCCTCATAGTGGGTTTGCTGATAAAGTCTCCACCAGAGGTTGTTGCACGGCCTGCATCATCTCGACGGGGCCGCGAACCCGACCAGCAGGTTGAACTGCTCTAGATCTGCGATGGCTTCGGGTGGAGCCTGGGCTGCAACGGGAGCAGATGGATCTGGCACGCAGGACGCCAATCGCCAATCGCCGAGTCGAAGCTCTCCTGGAGGCATTTTCTCTTCGAAAAAGAGCTCTAGTGAGGAAGGAGAGATCTTCGAAGAGAGAGAAATCATCACCGAGAACTTCTTTAAGAATAAGGGAACCTCGAAGGTTCAGCCCTCCTTCTAGCGCCAATCTGTTGATACAGAAACTGGTCGTCACCGGAGTCCGCTGGAGTGGAGGCCGGTGAGGTCGCCGCCAGGGACCTGCAAAATAAAGTTCCGTCCGGAGTCGGTGGGGGATGGGTCCGGCAGGACCCTCCGACGATCAAGTCAGCTCTGGCCAACAGGAATGGAGTGCTCGGAATGAGTTTCGGAGCTTGGAGAAGAAGAGGAGAGCTTCGAGATCAGAGAGTTTTTTTCGTTAGTATATCTGGAGGGTCCTTTATAGGCGGAGCTTAGTTGATGGTGACGGCCATACCTTCTGGCAGAGAGCCATTGGGGCCGCATGAAGTTCGGTACGGAGAGAAAGACATCGTCAGATGGATGATGACAACCATACTGGTAGGTCATGGGCCGCATGGAGTTCGGTACAGAGAGGAAGGCGTCGTCAGGTGGATGGTGACAGTCATATCGTCCGGTCTTGTTGCTTGTTGCAAACTGATGGCGACAGTTAGTCCAGAGGAGTTCGGACTTGTAGGAGAGTTCGGCTGAAGGAAAAGCTCGGAAGGAGCTCGACCGTAGAGGAGTTTGGAGGAGCTCGGCCGGCTGAAGGGACGGCCGCTTAGGGAGTTCGGCCGAGGGACGATCGCTGAGGAGTTCGGGCGCTGGGAGATTCCGTTAAAGCCCGGCCGCTTGGAGTCCAAGGAGCTCGGGCGCTAAGTAGTTCGGCCAGCTGAGCGGATTCGAAGGAGCTCGGACGCTGGGGTTCGGCTAAAGCTCGACTGCTTGAAGTCCAAGGAGCTCGGCCGCTAAGTAGTTCGGCCGACTATAGGAGTTCGGCTAAGACCCATCCGTTGAAGCTCTTCCACGGCTACTGGTTGCATTAGGCAGAGCATTGAACTTGACTTTGGCGGGAGTGGGGTCTATCCCCAATAATTGGTATGAACTTTGTAATGAGGGCGAGTGTTAAGATCCACTGCCAAGTCTAAATCTAACTAGAATTCTAGTTTTAATTAGTCATTATTTTTAATTAATTTAGAATTTTATTTTTAGTATTTTTCTATTTAATTATTTTTTTTTAAAGATTATTAAAGTTTGTGTTCTAATAGATTTTTTGTTTTTCAATCAATATAGGAGTCAAACTCTGATCACGTGGTACTTTATTAAAGGGACCATTGGTGTCTCCTTAGTAGGTAGAAAACTACGTGGAAAACAAAGTGAAAGATGGTGAAAAAATTATATGAAAGATTATGGTACGAAGAAAGAGAGAGGAGCGATTATTTGTGCGTGTAGAGACTATTTCGTGAGACATCTTTACGAAATTTTAATTTTTATTTTTTTTTGAATAAATTTATTTTTCTCTTTCATAATTATTTTTTTCTTACGATATTTTATAAATATTTTTTTTATTTAATATTTATTTTAGATCTTAAGTCAACACGATCGATATACTCTATATAGCATGTGATTCTATACGGAACTTTATGTTGACTCCTAGTCATTAACATATATAATTTGAAGTGCCGACTGAGGTTCTCCATAATCCCTGACCTTCCTCATTTTAGGTCCATGGAGAGTTAGAATGCTGGTAAATCTGGTGTCCAGTAATCGTATAGCTCTCCATATAATAACTTCTGTAATAGGCTTTATTTTCATCATGGAGAATCGAATTCACATTTAGCCAACTAATTATTGCAAAACGTACCACCAGTACAAGTTATTACATCTTCCTCCGCTTTGACATCTTAGTTCTTTAGTCATATTATCCGCGGGCAGCATTGCGATATGGTAATGATCGATCACAAATTTGATGATTTAAGTAGTCCATTCTTTTAATTTTATTCTGATATTTTATCGGCAACTTCTTCCATATGTATTTGATGTCGTATAATAAATCTCGAGGATCATAAAATGGTTTCTTTTACTTCCATCTTATAAAACCAGGTTGTCCGTACTAAAGTTCATCATGCTTTGGTATGGTGGGCTCTTAAGTCTTAATATTCTAGTATGCCACTGATGCATGACTGGGGGACTCCTTTTCTACCTTCAGTTTTCTGTCCATCAAATAATACCATTTTGCAACAACCGGTGCGTCCTGCCATCCACGTTTTGGCATGGTAGTGGTCCACAAGAATATTGCATTTCTATACCTGAGGTGACAGACGATGGTTCCTCTGCTGGGTTCAAAGGCAGTGTCCTTGTTCTTTGGGTGATTAAGAATCAAGTAGAAGAGTTCTTGTTTTAACTTTTATTTCCCAAAATAACTTGTTAAAATGGTGAGTTTGGAATCAAAATATTGCATGTCTAACAATATCAGAGCCATTAAATTTATGCCACGGTTTAGAATCGAAGTACTGCATGTCTTATGCATTGTAGGCTCTCATTGTTCGTGTGTCGTAGGTCACTAGTATTTGTTTGTTAAAGTTTGTTGGATCTTGGTTTTCCTTTCGTTATCGAAAATTAAAGACAATCACACTGACAAGTTGAAGTTAGAGTTTTTATTTTACCTCCGCTTATTCTGGTTGTGATGCACAGGTGTTTGCATTTTCTCTGACTAAGATCTTCATGGATTGGAATTAACATTGCCCTTCAACTTCAAAGTTTGGGAATCTTGGAATTCTTGTCATCTCGATTCTTGTTATTATTCTTGAAATCATGTTGTGGACAGATTAGTCCAAGTAAACTGTTGTTCCAACAATTTAAATGCAAGCATATAGCTAGTAATTTTGTAGTTAGGTGAAGAAATAACTTTGAAATCAATTTTTTTACGGTAATCTTGTGTTCATATGGTTCTCTTAACAGGCTCTGGTTCTGCTGCTTGAGATGAGCAAGCGTACATGCGTGGTCTATCAATTCATGTTCTATTCTATTGATGTTCGTAAAACACAAGTATCAATGAAAAATTTATTTCTCTTTCAGCGCTAGATGGTAGACTTAGGTTTTTTGTAATGATTTTTTTTTTTAGCAACTATCTCTGGGCGAATCATAAGAACCCTAAGCGATCGATCAGTACTAAGAGCCATCTCTCTCCAATCGCACAAGTCCAATGATCGAGTACGTCATGTCGGTCTCACCAAGCAGCCAACAGACCATATGCCATTTCCAACCTCTGTGCCCAAGCCGTCATTTTCAACCCTTGTGCCCAAGCCGTTGAACCAGATCGCTGCATGTCATTTTTTTTCAGCATTTAATCACAGAGGGCCATCCAGCCAACTCGAACCCGGATCGCTAGGGTGGAAATCAAAGCCCATTCCAATTGGGCTATTAAAAGAGGATCATAGTATTGAAAGCACTTATTTTCATGATGAATTAGTCTTCCACGGGAGGATTACAAAGCAAGATGGCCAATTAAAAAAAAAAAAAGGAAAAATCTTTAGCATGGGCTAGCTAACTGTGTGTGACTAAAATATCAAAAATCATCGGAGCCGGTTTTGTGTCTCATTGAAGTATCAAAAATCATCAAAATCAGTTTTGGAATCATGTTTAGAAAGAACCAGTAGGTTACTGCCAAATAAAATAAATAAATAAATAAATAAAACTAGCAATCTTTAGCCGTGGCCAGAAGTAATTGCTAGAAATAAAATGGAGGAGTTTTAATGGGGAAACTGCGGCATTTTTTTTTTTTTTTGATTTAAAAAGGGGCAATTGTTTTCTGATGTATAAAACTGGATGTTTTAGTTAAAATAAAGTTTAAATTTTCAGATACGAGCAATATTTTTAATTTAAGATGCTCACACTTATTGCCGCCAAATTTTGAGTTGAAGGTGTTGCGGTAAGGTTTTAGATTGTTGAAAAGAATTTACATGAGAAAACTAATCTTGAATCAGGTTGATATGGATCATGAATCAATCTGTTAAAAAAAGTTTTAGAAATTGATGAGGTACCCTTTAATTTAAGATCCTTCGATGTCTAACTTAGTTAAGATCCTAAGAACATATAGTGAAAATGAAAGGCAAGAAAGCAGTAAGAGACGATTTGAGTAGAAAGAATGGCTTGATCTTCCTTTAGTAGGAAAGTCGAGAGCAGATTTCAGTAGAGTGTTGACTCTATAAATCTTCTACTTACCTTCGGAAGAATATCCTATCCCTCTATTTATAGAAAGATTTACTTAGACCTTTAGAAAATTTTGTTAGGCCGTTAGTTTGTTATAATAGAATAGTCAGATGGATAGCAGCTGTAAGCCATTTGCCCATGTGGTAATTAGCTATAATACGGTTGGAGGAAAGCCGTAATTTGATTAGGAAGCAGCTGGCGCTTACTGAGTATTTGGATCATATCTAGATCGGTGTTTTATCGATCTCACTGATATGTCGAGATATGTATTTGATAGGTCTCGATATAGTAAAGCTGAGTGGTACTTTGCCTGTCAACATCGACTTTTTATCGATCTCGAAAAATTTAAGCTATCGGCAAGAATAAAGTGAACACGATCTCATGTTCAGTTGTGGTCATTGAGATCGGTACAAATTTGATCTCCGATAGAAAGACCGCTGACAAAGGTGAGCCACCGACTTTGTGAATTACTGGTCTCATTTTGTGTGATTTATTTGAGATCGGTTGAAGACCGATCTCAATTTATAGTGACTTTAGGTATCGTTGATGACGGTAATTTATCGATCTAACTAGTATGGTTGGTATTACGGATCCAGATCTACTATTAGAGCAATGTATCATACTTGAGTATATGAATTATCATCGATTTTTAGATCGATGTTTTGCCGATCTAGAACTGATATTCGCCATCATATCTTTTAGTAATCATCTTTCTTTTTGATGATGCTACGTGGCCAGTGATAATTATCCATACCAATAAGCGGTAAGATTGGACAAGCACCAAACCAGTAATGTTGGACATATTTCGAGTTGAAGGGATGAACTTTGAGAACAGTTGGGGTGGTTGAGCTCAGAGAGAGAGAGAGAGAGAGAGAGAGAAAGAGAGAGAGAGAGAGAGAGAGGTCAATGCTAGCAATTTGATCTAAAAATTAAAAGAAAAAATTTATTTACTAAAGTTTATTCGTCGAGGGCCCTTCAATGCTTCGGTTAGCAGAAATTTTGAGAAAAATAGTAGAGATTCAAGAGAGTTGTAAAGTGCGAGAGAGGTTGGAAAACCGTGTTTGGAGGTCTCCCTGGATACTGTTTATTCGGAGCGATGGTTAATGCTTTTACCGAGTAACATTAAAGTTGGCCTTAACTAGTACATAAATTTTAAAATATAAAAAAATTTAAAAAAAAGAAATCTCATGTATTATATACGTAAGTTAGGAAAAAAAAAACTCTCTATAAAAATCTATCTTTTTTTCTAATTTTAATTAAAAAAAATATAGAGCACCTAAATTTGAACTAAATTTTTAAGATCTCAGCTATAGTAGATCCATTCTTTCTATGGACATCACCCCATTCTCAGATAATGTCCATCGGTTCCAAGCTTTTTCATGGAGTATCCTCTTATATTTTTTTTTTGCCGAAAAAAGCTCGTTGGATGTCCTCTTTACATTTTCATCAAACCAAGGTAATTTTTTTTTCCCTTCTTTCTCTTTCTTTTGCCAATTTCGTATGTTGTTGCTTAGATTTGATCTCCGAGCCATCAAACAGAGGGTGAACAGGACATCCATTGCTTGCCTTGTTGCTCTGTCGACCGCCATTAGCCACGATCATTGTTGAGGCCATTGCTTCAATGCCATTGAGAGTTGCTGTAGGTGACCGGCCCAAGATCTTTCATTACCATGCTTTGGAGAAGAGAAACGAGGAGGATTCTCTATTTTCAAGAAGAAAGAAGAAATGAAAGAAAAAGGAAGAAGAAAAAAAAAATTAAAAAAATAAAGAGAAAGTTTTCTCTCTCTCTTTCTTCTTTTCTCTCTAAAAAAAAAAAAAAAGCTTTCTTTCTTTTTTCTTTCCTTTCTCGATCTTCTCTATCTACTTTCTCTCTCTATCAATTTTTTTTTGTAGAATTTTCTCTCTTTAAATTCTTTCATTCTCTTCATAGATTTCTTGCTTTAGGAATCTTATGGATCAGTGGAGGATCTAGATACTTAAATAATCTAGATCAATTGGTTGATCCTGGGCGGAGTCCTAAACTTATGATGTGTAGATATTTATTCATAATTTTTTGGCATATGATTTTTATGTTTCACTTTGATCATGTAAAGATACGGTTGCCTGCACAAGATATCAAGCATAACACTTTGGTTCCGAGTTCGTAGATCGAAAAGTTTATTGATTATCATGTTTGAGTTAATCACTAATGCAGGTGAGGATTCTTCAACATGATTATCTACATGTTTATAGAAATGAAATCTATATCATCGATGTATATTCTATATCTATCGACATGTGTATTATATGTTGTTGTATTGGTATTGCTTAAATTACGATTAATTGATGCTTAATAATTATTGAATAAAAAAAATATGATTTAACAGAATTGATGGGGTGGGCAGCATCTGGATTAGCTAGTTATGCAAGAAATATGGTGCATATGCGGGATCAGTCTCGAATTGAGATGCGGTATTATTTTTGATCTATCATGGGTTAGAGCACGATCGTGACTAATCTAACATCCAAAATCAGATCATGATTTTAATAATAATATTTTTGTTAATTATTATAATATTAAATGATTATTATTTATGGATATTGAGGTGTTGTAATGAATTTTAAGATCTTGCATATTCTTTAAAATATTATCTTAAAAAATGTGTAGGCATCTAGATGCTGGATCCAGAATATAACATAGGATGAGCTGCAATTGCCCTGCAATAATGCGTCCCACAAATGGCATGACCATGATCATGCATTCAATAGGTTTTAATTGTGTTTAATATGCTTTGAATTGGAAACATTGGGCTTGCTACCACTAGTCGGCTAGTCTGCTCTAGTTAGCATGATGGTTCGAGTCCATAACTCAGCCGACGTGGAGGTCAGCAATCCGGTCAACTACTGTGGTTGGTGGCAAAGTTGAGGTCAGCCTATGCTAAGGTAGGCCGTGTATATCATATTGATACCAAATGCCACCAAAATATGCTAAATGATAAATTCTGCTACCATACATAGTTTAGTGCTAAGATTATACACGTCATGGTTTCTTTTGTCGAACAAATAATGTTCACTTAAACATTTCTCGCTACAACAGAGAAATGGCTGCAATCCGTTAATGCCAAAATCTAAATCCGGAATAATCCCGCAACCTCATGACGCGTACCACCTGTTTTATTTTTTTTTCAATTAAATGCATGCATGAAATGGACTTTCCAACCTTACGGCCATCGTTATATTCGTTCGTACGACAACGATTCCTTTTAATATATATTTTATCCCTCTTCTTTCTAGATATTGTCGTCTAATTATCACCGTCAAACTATATATGATCCAACAATCCGGCGGCCATGGTCATCAACTGCTGATATTCCCTTAGCCTTTTGTTTTTTCTTTTCTGCGTGTAAGTATGCATTGAAGCATGATTGCCGTTGTCCACCTCACCATGAAGTGATATTAAATTATTGATGATTAGTTTAATCTAGTTGCAAAACCTCCACATCACGATGCAAGCTTAGATCGTCCTGGCTTCAATCATCATCCAAAAGCTTTTGTTGTTCGAGTTCTTCCTGCAATCACCGGTCGATAAGAAAACAGCTTACGTAAAGGAGTTGGTACGGTCGATTGAAAGGAGTAATCACTTTATTTAATTAAAAATGCCAAAATTGTAATTTGGGTTTTAATATAATAAAGAACTAGAAATATCAAAACCTTGCAATCCTTGATGTCCTTACCTGATATTATTATTGAGCCAAATTCTAAAAGCACCCAAAGATTCTTTCGACTTAATTAATTTTAGAATAAATAGCCTATATTTATATATAAATAGAGATGCTTCTTTCTTAGCTGTTGCTTTCCTTAAATGCTGTTTGGTGACACGACTTTAACCTTACTTCAATATCATTCTGCGGCATCCCTCATCCAGCTAAAAAAAATTAAGATCTGTCATTTTTCTTGAATAAGGCTTCAATCTAATAGTAATGGATGATGAAAAGTATTAAGATATACCCAACTTGATAAAATAATCAAACGTACCAAGAGAAAGGAATGTTTGATAGATAGCCATGATGCTATTAATCACAAGATAATATATAACATATGTGATGAGCGTGACAACACAGAAGGAAAGTGTTGACGCAGAAACTAGTCGCCGCTGGAGTTCGTCGGAGTTGAGGTCGATGAAGTCACCGTCGGGGATCTGCAAAATAAAGTTTCATCCGGAGCCGGTGGGGAGGTGGCTCCGTAAGACCCTCCGACGCTCAAGTTAGTTCTGGCCAATAGAAATGGAGTGCTCGGTAAAGTATAGAGGAAGAGAAAAGGGTTTTCAGAACCTGGCGTAAGTATATTCGGAGGGTTCTTTTATAGAGAGAGCTTGTTGTAACCATCTTGGTTAATGAGCGTCGTAACTGTCCTGATCAATGCCGATCGTTATTAACGATCGTTATTGCCGATCGTTATTGTCGATAAATGCCGATCGTTATTGCCAATAAATGCCGATCATTATTGTCGTGTAACCGTAGCGAGATCGCCTGCCAAAATCCACATAAGAAGTTCGGCCTTCATGGAAGTTCCAAGGAGTCCGGCCTCCGTAGAAGCCCGGCTTCCGTAGAAGCTCGGCTCCTGGAGGAGTCCGCAGGGAGTCCGGCTTCCGTAGAAGCTCGGCTCCTGGAGGAGTCCGCTGGGAGCCCGGCTTCCGTAGAAGCTTGGCCAGAGAGGAAGCTTTGGGGGGAGTTCGGCTCCCGCAGGCGCCTGGCTGTAACGACGCGGAGATAGTTCAGCTTTTGCAGAAGTCTGACTGAAGCTCGACGAATGGACAATCAGAAGTAGTTCGGCAGCTAAGTAGTTCGGCCCGCTGCTGACTACTGAGGAGTTCGGGCACTGATTATTCGAAGGAGCTCGGCCGGCTGAAGGGATGGTCGCTTGAGGAGTTCGACCGCTGGGAGTACGAAGCTCGACCGCTGGAGAATTCGATTGGTTGAAGGACTTCGGTTGAGGCCCGACCGCTGAGGAGTTCGGCCGGATGTAGGAGTTCGGCTAAGACGCGTCCGTCGAAGCTCTTTCGTGGCTATTGGCCGCATCAGGCTGGGCACCGAACTTGACTTTGGCAGGAGCGGGGTTTATCCCCAATACTAGCCCCCCCACTCTCAAGTTCGAAACTCGAAGGGAGGGAGTGCAGTCAAGGCGACTGCCGAAGTCTTCTTCCGGACCTCGTGTTGGTCCATGTCGAAGCTCGAGGGAGATTTCATCTCCGGCTAAAGTTGATGCTGAAGTTGAAGCTCTCTAGCCGAGGTTGATTCGATCACTTGGAAAAGATCCTATCTCTCGCCGAGGTCAAAGTCGGCACTCTTCAGCCGAGGTCAGCCTAGTCGCTCGGGGGAGACCTTATTTGACTGAGGTTGATAGGATCGCTCGGAGGAGATCTTATCTCCTCTGGCTGAGGTTGATGCGGGTGCTCGCGTTAGGACGAGGTCCTCCTCCTGTTCCTAACGGGCTGTGGGGGCACATGCGGACCATCGTCCGAGCCTCTCCCCCCGTCTCATCTAAGGTGAACGAGGCCTTCGACTTTGCTCACGTTAGGACGAGGTCTTCCTCCTGTTCCTAACGGGTTGTGGGGGCACATGCGGACCGTCGTCCGAGCCTCTCCCCCCGTCTCGTCTAAGGTGAACGAGGCCTTCGACTTTGCTCGCATTAGGACGAGGTCTTCCTCCTGTTCCTAACGGACTGTGGGGGCACATGTGGACCGTCGTCCGAGCCTTTCCCCCTGTCTCATCTAAGGTGAACGAGGCCTTCGACTTTGCTCGCATTAGGACGAGGTCTTCCTCCTGTTCCTAATGGGCTGTGGGGGCACATGCGGACCGTCGTCCGAGCCTCTCCCCCCGTCTCGTCTAAGGTGAACGAGGCCTTCGACTTTGCTCGCGTTAGGACGAGGTCTTTCTCCTGTTCCTAACGGACTATTTTTACTCATTTTTCTCTTGCCATCCCATAATCCTTGTGCCAAAAATAAAAAATGCAGAGCAAAGGAATTTTTGAAGAAAATTTACTGATGATACATCCTCAGATTTTCTGAGTTTCATGACCGGGGAAGCATTATCCCTCCGAGTTCCTTCAGACGATAAGTTTCGGGTCGGATAACTTTCGTCACCTCATACGGACCTTCCCAATTTGGGGCGAGCTTCCTTTGACTCTAAGGCTGAGTGACAGCGGCTCGTCGGAGTACTAAGTCCCCCACTCTGAACGTCTTACTTTTAACCCTGGAGTTGTAGTACCGAGCCACCTTCTGTTTATAGGCTGACATCCGGATGCGGGCTTCCTCCCTCTTTTCTTCCAGAAGGTCAAGGTTGACTCTGAGGTCTTGGGGGTTGTGCTGCTCATTGAAGCCCACGACCCATGCAGAAGGGAGCTTAAGCTCGACCGGGATAACTGCCTCAGTACCGAAGGCCAAAGCGAAGAATGTTTCTCCAGTTGGCACCCTCTGAGTAGTTCGGTATGCCTAGAGGACATGATAGAGTTCGTCCACCCAGGCCCCTTTTGCCTTATCGAGTCTCGCTTTGATTCCTTGCAGCAAGGTCTGGTTGGTAATCTCAGCTTCCCCATTAGCCTGCGGGTGAGCAACAGAGGTGAAGCGGTGGGAGATGTTTAATCCTTCACAGAACTCGATGAATCTAGCCCCGACGAACTGTCGCCCATTGTCGGTTATGAGGGTTCGGGGCAGGCCGAACCGACAAACTAGTGACTTCCAGACAAAGTCCTGCACCTTGGCCTCGGTAATTTTTGCGAGTGGTTCGGCTTCAACCCACTTGGTGAAGTAGTCAATCGCGATCAGGAGGAACTTCTGCTGTCCCGACGTCGTTGGGAAGGGGCCGAGTATATCCATTCCCCATTGCACAAACGACCAGGATGAACTGAGCGGAGTGAGTTCGGATGCCGGTCGCCTCTGCACACTAGTATTTTTCTGGCAGCGGTCGCACCTCTTTACATATTCCTCAGAATCGCGAAATAAGATCGGCCAGTAGTACCCTTGCAGAAGTAGCTTTTGCGACAAAGACCTTGCTCCTATGTGGCTTCCGCAAAGTCCTTTGTGCACATCCCATAGTGCGAGGTTGGCCTCTGAAAGTCGGAGACATTTCAACAATGGGAGGGAGTACGATCTTTTATACAGCTTGCCTTCATATAAGACGTAGCGAGAGGCCTGATTCTTGAGCTTTCGAGCTTCTTTTCGATCGTGAGGAAGAACTCCCTCCTTAAGATAGGCGATAAATGGGTCGATCCAGCTGGGCTCGAATTTCGTCTGTAGGATATCCTGAGATTCCTCTGTGGTCGGATACTTCAGAGTTTCTAGAAATACTTCTTTGGACAGTTCGGCCGGAGCCAAAGTGGCCAGTTTGGAGAGAAAATCGGCTCTCGCATTTTCTATCCTTAGGACGTGCTGAATGCCAAAGCTGCCGAAGGCTGGGGTCAAACTCCTCACCTTCCCGAGGTATCTCGCCATGCCTTCCTCTCATGCTTCGAAGTTGCCATCAACTTGGCCGACCACTAGTTGGGAATCACTGTAGACTCAAAGCCGATCTACTTTTAACTCCTTCGCTATTTTTAATCCGACAATCAGTGCTTCATATTCGGCTTCATTATTCGTAGAGGAGAACTCGAAGCGCAGCGCATACTCGACGATGACTCCCTCGGGGTTGACCAAGACCAGCCCCGCACCAGCTCCAGCGGAGTTGGATGAACCATCCACGTACAGAGCCCAGGAGCCTTCAGAGAGGTCGGCGCTTTCCTCGGGGAAGTTCGGCTGTGATGGTTCGGCTTCGTCAAGACTCGATCTTGCTTTTGTGTCTGTCTCGCTTGATTCAAGCTTGGCTTCGTCAAGAATGGTGCATTTCAGTACAAAATCCGTTAGTATCTGGACCTTGATTGATGGCCTGGGCTGGTAGTTGATGTCGAACTCCGTGAGCTCGATTGCCCATTTTGCGATTCTTTCGAAAGCGTCTACTCGGTGGAGAACTGCTTTTATTGGTTGGTCCGTGAGGACCATTATGGTGTGCTCGTAAAAGTAAGATCGGAGCCTCCTGGCAGCAATTATGAGACAGTAAGCTAATTTTTCTATCCTAGAGTATCTGATCTCCGCGTCCCTTAGGACTCGGCTCACGTAGTAGATCGGTCGTTGCGTCTTTGCTTCTTCCCTAACGAGGACTGCTGTCAAGGCCACCGAGGAGATAGCTAGATACAGGAACAATTCTTCCCCAGGTTCAGATTTTGCCAGCAACGGAGGCGTGCTGATGTAGTTTTTGAGCTCCTCGAATACTTGTTGACACTCCACCATCGAACTGAAGTCCTTTAGCCGCCTGAGAACCTCGAAGAAGGGCATGCATTGTTCAGCCGACCTTGAGACGAAGCGATTTAGGGATGCCACCTTTCCGGCTAGGTGCTGAACTTTCTTGATCGTCTTTGGAGTGGTCATTTCTCGAATAGCTCAAATTTTTTGGGGGTTTGCCTCGATTCCACGTCTCGACACCATGAACCCAAGAAATTTTTTGGAGGTTACACCAAAGGCGCATTTGGTTGGGTTCAGCTTCATCTTGTGCTTCCTGAGTGCATCGAAGGTCTCTTCAAGGTCGGCCAGATGGTCTGCTGAAGCTCGGCTTTTGACGAGCATGTCATCTACGTATACTTCCATATTACGGTCGATCTACTCCTTGAAAATTTTATTGACCAAACGCTGGCATGTTGTCCCTACGTTTTTGAGTCCAAAATGCATGACCTTGTAGCAATAAAGACCTCAGTTAGTAATGAAGGCGGTCTTTTCTTTATCTTCAGGTGCCATGCGTATCTGATTGTAACCAGAAAAGGCGTCCATAAAGATGAGAAGCTCATGACCCAAGGTTGCATCCACCAACTGATCGATCCTGAGCAGGGGGTAACTATCCTTTGGATAAGCCTTGTTCAGCTTTTTGAAGTCGACGTACATCCTCTATTTGTTATTTGCTTTCTTGACAAGAACCACGTTCGAAACTCAGGTCGGATAGTTGACTTCCTGGATTAGTCCGGCTCTGAGGAGTTTATCTACCTCTTCAGCGATCGCTTTCTGCCTCTTCAGGGCATGTTGGCGTAGCTTTTCTCTTACCGATCGGTATTTCGGGTCAACGGCCAACCGATGTTCCATGACCTCGACGTCGATTCCTGGCATATCCGCTGGGGTCCAAGCGAAGACGTCCGCGTTTCTTCTGAGAAAAGCGACGAGTTGCTCCCGAACCTCGGCCGTCAAGTTGGAGCCGATCTGCACCATATGCTCCGAGCTTCCGTCATTCAAGGACACAGAGATAAGGTCCTCTGCAGGCTCACCTCG
This sequence comes from Cocos nucifera, assembly GCA_006176705.1. NCBI lineage: Eukaryota > Viridiplantae > Streptophyta > Magnoliopsida > Arecales > Arecaceae > Cocos > Cocos nucifera. Next base: position 2,545,749 of record QRFJ01000108.1, on the reverse strand, counting down.
TTCTTCAGTGAGGTCATCACGGACGTCCAGTCCATCAACAAGACAGGGGTCGGGCTGATCTCTCTTATACAAGGTGGTCGAGTAGCAATACCTCGCTAGAGCCTGGTCTCCTCTAACTTCTCCGATCCCATGGCTCGTAGGGAACTTCATCTTCAAGTAATAAGTCGACACTACCGCCCGGAGTGTATTTAAACCAGGTCGGCCAAGAATCGCATTATAGGCAGATGGGGTCTTTACGACTAGGAAGTTGACCCGAGCTTTGGCCAGCTTTGGACGCTGCCCTGCTGCTACGGTCAAAGTTATTATACCTTCAACTGGCACGGTGTTGCCAGTAAATCCTACCAGTGGAGAATTCATCGGCCCCAATCGATCGTCAAGTAGGAACATTTTTGAGAAAGCATCGTAAAACAACACATCAGCTGAGCTTCCATTATCTACCAGAACGCGGCGTACATCGTAGTCAGCAATATTCAACGAAACTACAACAACGTCATTATGTAAAAATTGGATTCCCTGACCGTCCTCCTCGATGAAGGCTACAGGCTCCATGATCCTCCGCTTCTTCATCGATCCTTCGAACTTGCCAGTTTTCCCTTGCTGAGGTCCTCCTAAGATAGTATTGATGACGCCAAGGAGAGGCTGATCTTCTTGTTGGTTTTTCCCACTTGGCGGTAGCGCTCTCGGTCGATCTTCCCTCTCCTCAGGCCATCTTTGAAGAAATCGGCTTAGTCTGCCTCGCCTGACGAGCTCTTCAATCTCGTCCTGGAGTTGAATGCACTCCTCAGTGTCATGACCGTGGTCGCGATGGTAAAGGCAGAACTTATTGGGATTGCGCTTGTTAGGGTGGGAACGCATTCTATCTGGTCTTGAAAGTCATTCTCGGATCTCCATCAGAACTTGAGTCTTCGGGATGTTAAGGGGGGTGTAGTTGTGAAATTATCGTTGTCGAGGAGAACTTCGGCGCTGAGGAGAACCTCGACGCATCCTTTCGTCAGGGCTTCCCCACTTTCGAGCTTGAGGAGTTCGGGCTCGCTCGTGACCAGGGGGAGTCTGAAAACGCGGCCGAGCTTCAGTCTGCTTCCTTTCTTCGGTGGATCTATCTAGCCTGCCGATTAGTTGCTTGTCGCCGACTTCGCCGTCCTTAGCCTCGAAGGCCTCCTCTGTCCGGACATAACTTTTGGCCCGAGCCAGCATGTCGACAAAGTCCCTGGAATGCTTCTTTTTCAGGGAGAATAATAAGTCATTCTTGCGAAGGCCGCTTTTGAGAGCGGCCATGACGACCGACTGGTCCAGGTCTCGGACCTCTAGCGCAGCAGTATTAAACCGAGAAATGAAAGTCCGGATGGATTTCCCCTCTTTCTACCTGATGGCCATTAGGGAATCCAAACTTCGGCGTGGACGCTGACTACTGACAAAGTGGGCTATGAATTGTTGACTCATTTGGTCGAACGATAGGATGGTACTCGGCTTAAGCGCCGAGTACCAGTTCTTGGCGGCTCCTTTTAGGGTAGAGGGAAAAGCCCGGCACAAGATGGCGTCTGGCGCGCCATGGAGTAGCATAGTCGTTTGGAAGGCTTCCAAGTGATCGACTGGATCGGTGGTCCCATCGTAGCTCTCAAACTGCGGGAGCTTGAAGTTCGGCGGGACCGATTTCTGCATGATTTTCTACGAGAAAGGAGGGTCGGTTCGGATCTCATTACCGTATGAGGAGGGAGCGTGGCGGAGTTCTTCGATTCGTCGGCTCATTTCTAAGAGCCTTCGATCCAGAAGGTCTTCACGGTCTCTTATCTCCAAAGTCTTCCTGCTGAATGGGTACAAAGCTTCTCCCTGGGACGAGCTGCGATCCGAACAAGGGCTCTCCTTTCGTTGCCTTCCTTTTTCGGGGATTGAAGGTCGGATAGCCCATGTTGATTGCCTCTGGACTGGATCACACGACTCTGGAGAATTCTGCGCCAGTTGAACTGGTATGGTGGCCTGCTGGTGTATGGCCTGCACCGCCTGAACTGCCTCAGTGAGGCCACGAACCTGCTGGACGAGCAGGTTGAACTGTTCAGCGTCTACTGCAACCACAGACTAATCCTGGACCGTCGAGACTGGAGCGATAGCGGATCGTTATTATCGTGTAACCGTAGCGAGATTGCCTGCCGGAATCCACATAAGAAGTTCGACCTTCATGGAAGTTTCAAGGAGTCCGGCCTCCGTAGAAGCCCGGCTGCTGGAGAAATCCGCAGGGAGTCCGGCTTTCGTAGAAGCTCGGCTGCTGGAGGAGTCCGCTGGGAGTCCGGCTTCCGTAGAAGCTCGACCAGAGAGGAAGCTTTGGGGGGAGTTCGGCTCTCGTAGGCGCCTGGCTATAACGACGCGAAGACAGTTCAGCTTTTGCAGAAGTCTGACTGAAGCTCGACGAATGGGCAATCAGAAGTAGTTCGGTAGCTAAGTAGTTCGGCCTGCTGCTGACTGCTGAGGAGTTCGGATGCTGGTTGTTCGAAGGAGCTCGATCGGTTGAAGGGATGGTCGCTTGAGGAGTTCGGCCGCTGGGAGTTTGAAGCTCGACCGCTGGAGAATTCGGTCGGTTGAAGAACTTCGGTTGAGGCCCGACCACTGAGGAGTTCGGCTAAGACGCGTCCGTCGAAGCTCTTCCGTGGCTATTGGCCGCATCAGGCTGGGCACCGAACTTAACTTTGGTAGGAGTGAGATTTATCTCCAACAGAAAGAGTATTTAATAGGTATGAACTAAGGATGCAATTTAAGATGGATTCTATCTGAATCCATGCATGTAACCCGCTCATTGGGTGGTGTTGGATCGGGATATTATAAATTCGTGTTGGACTTAGCCTTGGAAATTCCAACTTGAAAATCACCCTTAACCTAAACCATGATGATATGGAACGATAAAGACCGCTACAATGATGCAATGCATGCGCATTTCTTAAAGATATCTGATGGGTATTTCTAATCACATATCCAATACATTAGAAAGAGGTGCAAAAGAGTTATTTAAGACTAGAAAATTTTTGAAAATAAATATTATTTTAAAATTCTGCTTTCTTGTGGTGCTCCCTCTCATCCTGTAGAGGCTTTGAAGGACATGGATGAGGCCTGTTTCAAGATCCCTTAATTGCAGGTAAACATGAGACCATCATTCCACTAGGGGACTAGAAGGTGCCCCACTTGGGGGAGACGCAGCATCCAAGAATGGGGTCCAGTTAGTTATTTAGAGATGCCATCCAGCTGCAATAACCAATGGCGTAGAAAATTCTAACATGCGCACCACAACCGACAATCCAAGCTAGATCATTTCTCCTCTTGACGAAGTATAAAAGAGATTTTTTTAGGTTGCTTGCCAGCCATATGCATGATAAGAACACGAACTTTATGCGAAAAACGCGATCAATTCTGACATGATTTCAGATCTGAACCTCCAATAGAGTTAAATATCCGGAGCTTGTTTCGATATCTGTGTAGAAATCGAGTCCGTTGGTCTATCCGACTCGCATCTCCTAAAAATTTATACAAGTTTTAATCCAAATTCTACCATGTGCGTCTCTTGATACAAAGGAATTGAAAAAAAAAAAAAAAAAAAAAGAAGGGCACATGGAGATCCTTTTTTTATTCGTGGATTCAGACCGTGCTTAAATAGACACAGCAATATTCTACATCCTATAGAAAATTCAATCCAATTTTATTGGATTAAAATTTTATAACATTAATAGGAAGAGAAGGGGAACTGTGACATTCGCCATGATAGATTAATATTTTATGATATTCTAAAATATCAGAATTATGGCAACGTCTACGTAAATATTTTCCCAATAATGCTCACCCACAGGTTTAGTTTGGATTGCAAATGGGACCCAAAGATCCCAGAGGTAGCTGCAAACAAGCAACTTTATGGGCCGGATTGCTAAACCCGATTGTTTGATCCAACCCAAAATACCCGAAGATGAATACTTATATGGGCGTCCATGAACCTGGGGTACTAACCAATTTGTCCCACCTGATGTAATGAAATGAAAAAAACACCATCATTAACATAAATAAATAAATAAATAAATAAATAAAAAGAGCGGGGGTGTGTTTATCTTTTAACCAAAAAATAAGCACCATATTCTCAGCTGTAATGTGGTGTCCCATAATTATGACATGGGGATAAAAGCATTTTATCCAAACGCAACTGAGGCTCATCGTGGAATTAATTGGGCTGCGTCCAGAATTTAAGAAGTGACCCCGCTTCAAAACCATGCTTTAAATTCTGTCCGCCCCCCAAAAAAAACAACATGCTTTAAAAACTTATAATCCAAGCCCTATATCTAATTATCTAAAATATAAAATTATCACCAAATAATTGCAGCATGCTTTGATGTAACTTTTTGGCTCTGAAATAGTATTAAAATTTAGTGGAGAGACGACATGTTAGTTGCAGAACACGAGAGTTTTAATGTACTTCATCCCATGAGGCTTTCCGTAGTCTTATCATCCATGCCCTTCAATTTTCCTCGTCGCACTCCACCCGGTTGTTTAGAATCCCCAAAATCTTTTAAATGACTAAATGGGCACCAATTTTCTTGACATGGATAAAAAAGAATTTATCTCGATTGATGCCGACATGATGGGTGCCTTGAATCGGCCGATGTTAGTCTTGACCAACCCAAAGTATCTTTGAGACCGATGTAAGTTGATATTTTAAAAAAAAATTATATTTAATATTATTATATAATTTATGTTAGTTGAAAAAATTCTAGAATCTATGTAATAGCCCATCATGGATAGATAAAAAAATAAATAATGATGTACCTCTCTAGATAAAATAAAAAATAACAAGCGTATCTCATCTAATAAGACAAGACTAACAACGATTCTCCTTCCTTCTCATGATATTTTCATCCTCACTTATAAATAGAGGGCTAAAGGAGATTCTTAAGGGATGCAATCACTTCTCTCCCAATACCGCTCTTTTTCATTTGTTTTCTGATTTTTTGACTGGAGCATTGAAGGACCTCTGCTGGAGCTAACTTCGGTCAGGGATTTATTTTGCAGGTCAAGTCATCGTGGTTCAGTGCCAGCCACTTTTCTTCTCCGATAGATTCGACTTCTATCATAAGACTAGCGGCAACAGATTAGCACTAGAGGAAAGACCCAGATCTGCTTATAGAAAAAAGAAAGCATCCTATTACCAAGGTACCATGCAAGGAGATTTCGTTGTGTCACTCCAACACCACCACCTCATTAAAGCCAATCGGAGTTCTTGCCAATGCTTAGGCAACGCCGCAACAAATGAAGATGCTGCCTCAACCCTTCCAACCAACTATGGGGATAGACCCCGATCAGTTCAATTTACTTATGTAGCAGGTGTAGACTCTTGCCGCTATGATCCAAACAATGCAGCAGGCCAATGAAGCATGAAGGGAAGGGTCTCGACTGGCACCACCTCACCACCTTAGTGTAGCCCTAAATGTGAAAGGCAGAATCAACTTAATCAGTCTAGAAGTCCTATTTCGAAGAGAAGACGGTCAACTACACCGCAGTTTAGAAAAGACTCAATCCCGGACCGATCTCCACCTTAGTATTCAGAAGTTTATACCGTCCGAGATGCCAACATAAACCATAGACTTCAGGAGATGAACCAGTGAATTGAAGCACTATGCAACTAAGACCTTGCTCAAGCCGGTGAATTTGGCTTCAATGCCGACCCATCCTTTGGTGCAAAGATCATGCACGAATCGGTTCCCGCTCACTTCAAAATATCATAGTTGGAGTCCTACGACAGCTTGACGGACCCCATAGACTACCTAGAAAATTTTAAGACCTTGATGTTTCTACACGATGCCACAAATGAAACCTTGTGCCAAGCCTTCCCCTCCACTCTGCAAAAAATGGTTAGGTACTAGTACTCTAGTCTAAAGCCAAATTACATCCACATCTTTGAGCAGCTCAGCCGATCTTTCACTGCTCACTTTGTCAGTAATAGAAGAGAGTGTGGAGGATCAGACTCTCTGGTGAACATCAAGCAAAGGCAAGGAGAGTCTCTTTGAGCTTATGTAAGCTACTTCAATATGGCCATACTAGAGGTACACGATCTTAATTAGTGAGTTGTAATGTCTGCATTGAAGGACAACTTTCAGAAGTATTAATTTTTTTCTCTCTTGAGAAGAGATATCTGAAGAACTTTACTAAGATGCTAGCTTGAATAGAAAAATATGTCAATGTTGAAGAGGCCTGTGAGCTATATAGCATCCCAACCAAGATGAAAGTTGAAGAAAGGAAGGAAGAGCATGAGGATAGTTCACAGAGGTGAGAAAATTACCAGACTTCTCGATAATCTAGGACTTTATTTCGAGACCAACAATCTAGAATTCCACCTTGAATCGAGGGAGTGGACTCCTCCCAGAGATTGGCAAACCACATCACCACTGAAAAGGTTCACTAACTATGCTCCTCTGAATGTCCCTTGGACATAAATACTGATGGAGATCAAAGAGCAGCTACTAAGAGCGAGGAGGATGCAAGCCTTGCTAACCCGACATGATCCAAACAAGTACTACTTAGATTATTGGGATTATGGTCATGATACTAAAGAATGCATCCAATTGTCAGATGAAATTGAGGAGTTTATTTAGTATGAGTGACTGGATAGGTTCCTAAAACATCGAGAAAGATAGCATGAGGTTCTACCAGAGTTACCTCATCTAGTTGAACCATCCTGATAAGAAGAAACTATAGAGAATCGACCTACCGTTGGAATAATAAATACCATCACTAGGGGTAGGTTGGCGACACCACAAGAAGATCAACAACTCTAGCTAAGAGATAAAAGACTAAGAAAGCAATTACATTCTCCAAGGAAGATGTTCTAGAAGTTTAGATTCCGCATAATGATATGGTAGTTATAGCTCTTAATATCATAAATTATGATGTATATTATGTTTTAGTTGATAATAGAAGTTCAACCAATATATTGAGTTATGATGTATTCTTCAAGATGGTTTAACCTTTGATTGGTTGGGAAGCCTAAACTCACCATTGGTCGATTTTTTTAGAAAAACCATACCCATCAAAGGGGTAATTACACTATCAACTAGGGCAAGACAAACTATAGTGCAACTCAATTTTCTAGTTCTAAAAATCTTTTTGGTATATAATGCCATCCTCAGATGACTAGGGCTAAACATGCTTCAAGGTGTGGTCTCGACATACCACTTAATGGTAAAGGTTCTAATAGAGCATGGGATTGGTGAACTCCAAGGGGACCAAGCCTTAGTGCGGCAATATTATATGACAGCTCTTCAAAGAGTAGCACTACCTAAAGATCTCCTTGTTGAAGGGTTGGATGCCAATGATGAATCGTCCGACCAACATGAAGAACCTCTGGAAGACCTTATTATGGAATAATTAATTTGGATCGAGTCAAATCTAAACAAGATAATTGTTGCCACAGATTCTCAACTCACGTCGGAGGTGCTGGAGTAGGACGAAGCCTGGCGGAGATGGAGGGGACTGACCTATAAAAATAAATTCTTCATCGGAGTTGGCTCTGACAGAGATCCTTCGACGTTCAAATCAGAAATCTATAGAATAGATGAGAGAGAGTGCGATGGAATAGTGGTGTACCTATCGGGGGTCCCTTGATTTTTCTATTTAGAGCCATAAAGGGAAAGAGTGGTGGAAGATCATACTCTCTCTCGGTCACATCATTTTGAAAGTCCCACTTTGATTTTCTAAAGTTTGACGGCTGACGCCAATCCATCTAGTGGGAGGTCAACCACTTTCATTGATGATCCCAACATGATTTTTTGAGATTTGATGGTTGATATGACCATACCAGTGTGCAATCAGCCATCTTTCTTAATGGTATGATTTGATGGGGTTCATCAATCCCACCAGATGTGGCGATTATAGTAGAGATTGGAGAGGACGCATCTTCATGGTTCGCCGCATGCATAATTGAAGACTGAGACCAGTAGCAAATGCACAGGTTGGGAGATTAATCGATGGTCGATGCACATGGTTCTGATCTATGGGTCAAGATTTGGAGGCTAATGCCCATAGAGGAGCCTCGAGAATCATGGTCGAGGTGCCATGACCTTGTAATAGTAACCAAATCACCTCATTATCTTTTTGTAAGAAAATGCTAATGTCTTCTCTTAGTCAACTGCCAACATGCCAAACATAGATCTTGAAGTAATGGTGCATTGATTAAATGGGGATCCCACATACTGGCCCATCAAGCAAAAGAAACTGAGCTTTGTCCTGGAATAGTAGAAGACAATTGCTGAAGAGGTGGATAAGCTCATCGATGCTAGGTTCATCAAAGAGGTGACCTATCTAGACTGGCTCACGAATGTGGTTCTTGTGAAGAAGGTGAATGAAAAGTAGAGGATTTGCATAGACTTCACTGATCTAAACAAGACATATCCAAATGATAGCTATCCGTTACCTCACATCGATCAGTTGGTGGATGCCAACTCGGGCCATGAGCTACTGACCTTCATGGATGCTTTCTCTGGCTACAACCAAGTTTGGATGGCACCCAAGGACCAAGAAAAGATTGCTTTTATCACTAAGCAAGATCTCTTTTGCTATAGGATTATGCCCTTCGGCCTAAAGATTGCGGGTACTACCTACCAATAGTTGGTGAATAGGATCTTCAAAGATCATATCAGCAAAAATATGGAGGTGTACGTAGACGATATGCTGGTTAATAGCTAGACCTTGAGCGACCACATCGATGATGTTAGGAAAACCTTCATAATCCTTTGGAAGTTCCAAATGAAGCTAAATTCGACTAAATACATGTTTGGAGTCACCTTAGGAAAATTTTTTAGATTCATGATCTTCTGTCAAGGCAAATCCCAAGAAGATCTGAGTTGTGTAAAAGATGAACCCGCCAAGGTCAATAAAGGATGTGCAACACCTTACTGGCAAGGTAGCCACACTTAGCTTATTTATTTTTAAGTCACTGAGCAGTGTCTCCATTTCTTTAAGATCTTCAAACAATCGAAAAATTTTCTATGGACCGAGGAGTGCCAAAAAGCATTCGATAAATTAAAGGGTTATCTCAACTCGCCCCCACTTCTCAATAAGCCCAAGATGGGCAAAAAGTTATACCTCTATCTAGCAGTCTTACCTATGGCAATAAGTTCAATCCTCATTTGCGAGGAGGAAAAAACTCAAAATTCGATTTATTACATTAGCAAGATTCTACATAATATGGAGATGAGATATTCAAAATTTGAAAAGATGATTTTCGTACTCATCATCTCAGCCAAGAAGCTCTATCTTTATTTTCAAGCTCATACTATAGTGCTTCTCACTGACCAACCTTTGAAGACTATCTTCCATCGATCCAACACTTCGAGTCGGGTAGCTAAGTGGATAATCGAGCTCTCAAAATTCGATGTAAACTTTCAACCTCGACCTTCAATTAAAGTATAGGTACTTGCAAATTTTATTTTAAAATATACTATCCCCAAAGAAGAGCTGGCGGAAGCTGATCCAAAAAAGTAAGAATCTGGCAGATTTTAGATAATGTATGTAGATAGATCATCGAGCTCGGCATGATCAGGAGCCAAGCTGATCCTCATTAGCCTAGAAGGAGACATAGCAAAATGTGCCTTACATTTTGGATTTTCAATTACCAACAATAAAGTAGAGTACAAAACCCTTGCCACGAGGCTTAAAATGGCAAAGGAGCTAGGAGTATCGCGCTTGAAAGCCTACAATGACAAGTAGCTTATGGTTGGATAGATCCGAGGTGAACATGGAGCTCAGAAGGAGACTATAGTAAAATATTTGTAGAGGATAAAGAACTTAACATTGCATTTGAAGATTTTGACTTATAACAGGTCCAAGATTAGAAAATTCTTATATCAACCTGCTATTGAAGCTTGCAACCTCTACACTAGTCGATCTACATAAAGAATTTTTTTTTGAAGTCTTAGAGAAGCCCAGCATTAAAGAGCCTACCTCTGTACTGCAAGTCAACCCCAAAAAGAACTAGATTGATCCCCTAATCCACTACCTCAAATATGGAGCACTCCCAATTGAGCTAAAGGAAGCCCAAAAAATAAGGCACCAAGTACCGCATTATGTCCTTTATGAGGACAAGCTGTATAAGAGGCGTATTCCCTACCCCTTCTCAAATGCTTATGTTTGTCCGAGGCTGACTATGTGTTACGAATAGTACATGAAGGGATATGCAAAAATCACTTGAGGGATGGATTCTTAACTTAAAAAATACTTTAACAAGGGTATTACTAGCCATCCTATAGTAAGATGCAGCTGAGTTAGTGAGAAAATACAACCAATGCCAGTGACATGCCAATATACAGCACCAATCTGCTGCACCGCTAACTCCTATCGAGGCTCCTTGGCCTTTTGCAAAGTTGGGAATGGTCATCCTTAGTTCCTTCTTATAAGCATCAGGTTGATAGAAGTTCCTACTAGTCGCCATCGGCTACTTTACCAAGTAGATTAAAATTGAACCGTTGGCCCATATTGAAGCAAAAATGAGGGACTTCATTTGGAAGTCCATTATTTACCATTTTGACCTTTCTCGAATGTTGATCACAGACAATGGCCATCAATTCAGTGATGTTCGAAATTTTGCCATGAGCTAGGCATCACTCACCACTTTACCTCAGTCGGCCACCCATAAATTAATGAAGTAGCCAAGGTAACTCTTTTGTAGAATTTAAAGGCAAGATTAGAATGGCCAAAAAATTTTGACCAAACGAGCTTCATCACGTGCTTTGGGCCTATCAAGCTATCCCATGGATTTCTATTACTGAAATTTTTTTCAATCTTATTTTTGAGATGGCAGCTATGATTTCCCTCAAAATCAATGTTCCATCACCTTGGGCAAAAAACTTTGATGAGCAGAGTAATCATGAGCTGCTTCGAGCAAACCTAAATCTACTCGAAGAAACTTGGGAATGTGCATAGATAATAACGGTAGCTTACTAGCGTAAGATAGCTGGGTTCTGCAATGCCTAAGTTAAAAAAAAGATGTTTAAAGTTGACGACTTGGTGATGAATAGAGCTAAAGTTTTGCAACTAGATGACTAAAAAAAACTAGTCCCAAGTTGGGAGGGACCTTATCGGGTAGATAAGGTTCTTAGGCCCAAAACTTATCATTTGAAATAGCTCAATGGAATCCACTATCTCAGTCATGAAATTCCAAAAACTTGTGCATGTACTATCAATAGTACAGCACCCATTTTCTTTAATAAAAAATGATTTTTTTGTGAACTTTTTTTGTTATGCTTTGCAGGATAAATGCATGAACTAAAATATTATCTCCGACAATCAGGGCCGAAGACATCAGATGATCAAGAAATGAAGAGTAATCCCATAAGAGGACCCTCAAAAAGCCTCTTGTCTCACAATGATGTGAGCTGAAAATCTTAGCTATTCAAGAAGTGAGCGATAACCCCATAAGAGGATCTTTGAAACTCTTAAGCCTCATTGATCTAAGCCAAGGACCTCAGACGACCAAGAAGTGAGGTGTAATCCCATAAGAGGACCCTCGAAAGCCTTTTATTCTAAAACGAGCGGAGCTGAAAATGTTGACCATTTGAGAAGCGAGGGATAACACCATAAAAGAATCCTTGGAGCCCTAAAGCCTCATCAATCCGGGCCAAAGACCTCAAATGACCAAGAAGTAAGGAGTAACACCATAAGAGGACCCTCGAAAAGCTCCTCATCTCATAATGAGCTGAGCTAAAAATCTTAACCATTCGAGAAGTAAGGGATAATCCCATAAGAGGACCCTCGGATCCCTAAAACCTCATCGATTCAGACCGAAGACATTAGATGACCAAGAAGCGAGGGGTAATTAACCCCATAAGAGGATCCTCGAAAAGTCTCTTATTCCATAATGAGCTGAGCTAAAAATCTTGGCCATTTTAGAAGCAAGGGATAACCCCATAAGAGGATCCTTAGAGCTCTAAAGCTTCATCGATTTGGGCCAAAGATCTCAGAAGATCAAGAAGCGAAGGGTAACCTCATAAGATGACCTTCGAAAAGCCCCTCTTTTGAAGAAAAGTTGAGCTAAAAATCTTGACCATTTGAGAAGTAAGAGCTAACTCCATAAGAGGATCCTTGGAAGCTCTAAAACATCATCTTCAATTATGATAATCCAATTTAGAGTAGCCCCTCATCCCTAAGATGAGATGAGCTATGAACAACTATGGCGGAAAGAACCCCTAGGAGCTTGGTGCATCGACGATTCGACCTAACCTAAGATCTAGATGAGCTGATCCGAGATCCTTGAAAGAATAGTCACGTTAAGATACTCAACTATTTCAAGAATGAGCCAAGCTAAAGAATATGTTACTTTCAAGAGATCGCGATCACTCAAAGAAGGTGCCAGAGTATCTTAGCTTACGAAATATCCAATCTAGGAAAAATTAGGTTGGTCATCCGAATATGGCTTACTTAAAGCAATCTATGATCTCTGACTCACCCATTTCAAAGAAAGAAAGTAAGAACAAGAATAAGAAGAGAATGTGAGGACTAGGAAACAATGCCGAGGCTGACCTAAGACTACCTTGCTGAGGCAGAAAAAGCTTTAAATCTTCATCGAAAATCAACTCCACCTCAGAGCGCAAGATCAGTAAAATGGTAAAGATGAAAATGATAAGGACCCGGCCTCTATTTATAGATGCTGCTATCTCTTCAATGAGATATTGATGTGGCTAGCCTCGTTGGATGGCCGACACCTAGCATCCTATGGTTGGATAGACCGACCTCCTACAAACAACCAATCATGAAGTATGATGCTTTGTATGGAACAACAGGAATGCGACGTGTGTCCCTCGTAGGATCAAAAAAATTAATCCGATGTACTCTCTTCATCCAACCTAATTCTAGCTCGGACTTGAAAGTAGAAGGGCATATGATATAAGGAGGAAAATCTTACCTCAGTTGAACCTGACATACTAGGTGCCTCAGGTCGGCCAAACCTTAGTCCTGCTCGACCCAAAGTATCTTCAGGACCGACCTAAGCCAATACTGCAGGAAAGTTTTATACTTGATATTATTGCTTGATTTATGTTAGCTGAAAAAAATTCCAAAATCCACATAATAGCCTATCATGGGTAAATAAGGAAGAAAATAAAAATATATCTATTCAGATAAAGTAGAAAATAATAAATATATCTCATTCGATAAGGAAAAACTAACAATCTAATTCTCCTTCTTATGGCATTTCTACCTTCACTTATAAATACAGAGTCAAATGGTACCCTCAAGAGATGCCATCACTTCTTTTCCAATACTCACTCCTTTTCCTTTGTTCTCTAATTTTTTTGACTTGAGCATTAGAGGATCTCCATTAGAGCTAACTTTGGTTAGAAACTTATTTTACAAATCAAGCCATTGCTGTGAGCACCAGCTACTCCTCTTCTCCGATTAATTTGACCTTCGCTAGAAGACTAGTGGCAACATCCCCCATTTGTTAAAAAATCTAATTTGATATGAAAAATAATTGAACACCATAGTCTTTCATTTATAGGGCTCTAATCTCAGCTTTGGTGCATTTAGATTTTTTTTCTTGACATTTTTGGCCATCTTGTAAATTTCCTTCAATTGATATCTTTCTTTTATTTTTTTTTTTTAATATCAATTTTTTTTTCTGGTCCACTATTTGATAGGTGAATAAAAGAACCTTCTAATCCTTCCAATCATAATGCCATTCCTCGTCCACACATAAGAGTACCTCATAGTTCAACAGATGTCATTCTTCTTGCTGAATTCAAGTAGTTGCACTATGACCATCTCATTGGTAGGTAATGCTCGTCGATGTCTAATCTACACAAATTTAGAAGTGCATGCAGATATCTTAAACTACATTGTTTGTTGATGTAACATTGTTATACATTATTGAATCATTATGACATCATGATATTTATAAATGTGAATCATGTATTGATTATTTTCTTAAATTTTAAGTATATATATGCTTCTAATAAATGTGTGCATTTTAGAAATAAAGAAAAAAATTATAAATACTAAGGGTGTCAACGAGGCTGATAATTGGCTAACATGATGTTAGTCCAACCCAAAATATTCAGATTTTAAATTTAAACTTAAAAGATTTATCGAGTGATATAGGTAGGGAGGTAGTAACACGAGCTTCAAAGTAGCACTGATGTCTTACTATACCTTGCTATAATATAATAAAGAGATAACTAAATTAGAATTAAATCCTAAAACAATAAAGGATGGCTAATAGGCATATCTCACTATTGACTATCTCCGTCAATTCTTGGGATCCATTGTGATCTTTGAAGAAGGTTACAACTTGCCAAAATCTAATAATACACTGATGGTGTTTTCCAAAATCTATTAGGGCTTATTCTAAATTCCATCAAAACTTGCATTAATTTACTGTTCAAAAAGTAAATACATGAGTAAACATGCCCTCAAGGGGCAAAAGCTTTAACCAATTTATTCGAGTGCATGAGGAGCATACTTGGAGCTTTAGGTTTTGTATACTGATAATGACAAATGGGTGTCACTAGAATTGATTTAAACTCAAATTAAATCAAAGGATAGACTTCTTAGATAAAAACAACTAGGATGATAGTTATTTTGCCATCTCAAATTGTTTGGAAACACGCTATCCAAATTAATTAGACTTCACCCGAGCCATTGGATGACTTATGGTCAACTAGGACTCAAACTTGGTCTAACAATAGGTTTTTTGTACCCTACCTAGTCGAATAGCATGGTTATTGCCATTTTATTTTTTGGCTGGACTACATTGACATTATTTAAGTAATTGGTCGTAACTTTTTTCGTTAAAGCTTCAATCAAGATAATTCAATAGAATTTGACAACAATAACCAATCTTGGATGCAATAGTAGTTCGAGCTTCAAATTTTATCTATGAATATCATAATAAAGTCATCTTTTGAGCTAACATGCTCTAAAGTTTGCAAGTGGGCTAACCATTGGCCTATTTTGTAAAATTTAATTCTATTGGAAACTAGTGGGTCAAGTATCACCTTTTTTAATTGGACTATGAATAGTACCTAGGTCATATAAGGGTATCAAAGAGTGTAGGCGTGACCTTTAGTCCCATTTTTGAATAATTTTCGATGCATCCATTACATCTCCTTCATCCTTAAGCAGTCTTTGGACTTTCATGACAGTACTTTTGCCCTTTGTATTAAACGCATGGTGGAGATCCATAGATTTTGATGCGAAGGACTAAGCTTACATTGCCACAGTATAAGGTTTCTATCCTACATCACCTCATCCTAGCTTGGAAGATTCCGCTCTTGATGATAGAAGTTGTGTTGCTACTCAAAGGATTTTTAATATATTTCTCCAAGGCAAGCCAAGCTAGAGAATAAGCATTTTAAGAGGAGTGCTGAAGCGCTCTACCTTTTTCTTCAGTAGGTCCGCTATGGTTCAGTTGCTGGTCAATCTTCAGGTGGTGGTATGCTAGAAAGAGCTTTGGATGCCTTTATCTTCTCATGATCCTTAAGCCTGCAATTATGCCTCTATTGGCGATGGCATCTAAGAGTGATACACCTTATGCAAATCTATTGCTCCATCAAGCAAGGTTCAAGTTAGTTTGGAATAATATCTGCTAAAAAATTTTTGTCCCTAATTTGAATGGTGGGGCCATCATCAACTTTTAGTTGGTGTTGAATCTTCAAATGATGACCGAGTTTGTTCTTGATCATTTGGCAATTGTTCCTCCTTTCCCCATTGGATGTTTTTTTTTTTATGATGATCAAGTGATTCCGGAGGTTCTAGCCCTATATCATGTGATGTCTCAATCTAGTCAGCTTGGATATAGCTGTCTTCTTTCATCCTAATCAAGTTCTTCAATAGAGAAAGATTGCTTATTTGTCTGGTTGCCTTTTGTTATTTTATTTTGCCATTTTCTTCTTCAACTTCTTATTGGAGAGTAAAAGGTAAATGTTATTTTGGGCATGGTAGGTGACATCATGATCATATAGTCACGACCGACTCAAAAGGAGGTGGTTAACCTTCATGGATGGCATGTCATGCCATGCATAATCTTTTTACCCTATATTCTACCAAAAGATAATGAGGTACTTATGGTTGACCGGAATGGCTTAACTATTAACTCAAGCAACTCGCAGAGCCTTGAATGAACCCAAGTTTGTTCATGAGGTCCTTGGAGCCCATGTTCTCGTTGCTACCATCATCGATGATAATTATAATGTAGGAGGCTAGTGGCCCCAGCAGACAAACAATATGGTCCCGCTTTTAGTCCCCCTTTTATTCCCTCCAAGGGATAGTAAGGACTCAGTGAACGACGAGAGAGCGATAGATCAGCTGTTTATCATCATCCATGGTAGATCTATCCAGTGTCTCTCTTGAGGTCCTCATTAATAAATATGACCAAAAAAAAAAAAAGACTTCTTCAAGCATCTTGATCTACTCTTTCCAACCTGGTTGATAGTAATTTAGTGATTTAGCAGGTTGCTGAGAAACTATTTGTCCATGCGTTTATAGAACTAGATGATAGATTTAGGCACATTAGGAATGGTTTGGGCCTTCAACTTCTTAGTATTAGGCTTGCTTGAGTCACCCATATCAAGAGTCTTCATGGGTGGCTTTGAGGTTGCCTATGTTGCATGCGAGTTTGGCACCCTAGCTCGTAAAGTCATTGCATGGGGTTGGTTCATTGCTAAATAGGTTTCCTTTAGATTGTTAATTTGGGCTAACACCATCTAGTCTTGGATTTCTAAGTGAAGGTAGTTGCAAAACAAAGCACTAGGGATGGCAATTTTATCCGATCATTGGATATTCGATCTGATCCGATCCAATTGAAACTCAGGACAAATATGAGTTCTAAAAGAAAAAAAAAAATCTAAAATGGATTTAGATCAAGTACGAATATTGATATGCCCCGATCTCAAATAACCTTAATACATATCCCTCATTCAAATTTATGATGATTTTATATTGTTTATATGTATTAAATCCAATCCGATCCAACTCAATCAATCCTTCTTATATATATGATCAAACTAGATCCGATCCGACTCAAGATGGATACAGGATGGATATAAATATGGGATTTTTATTTATGGGATGGGTATCGGTATGGACCAATCCGATCCATATCAGATGTGTTGCCAGTCCTACACAAGTCGAATATAAAAATACATATAGAAATACAATACAAGTCAAATCTTAAATTTTATGACCACAAAATTAAAAATATTATTGAATAAAAAATAAATTAAATTAATAATATATTAATGGGGTCACTTATTTTTATTAAAGATTTATTAGTGTTAAATAAAATTAAAGAAGATCACATATAGATCTGGATATTCAGATATGGATGTATGTCCATATCCATATCCCTATCCCACCTTTAATAGATAAGGACAGACGCTAGTCAGATGCTCAATTTTGCAACCATAACCAAATGGATTCGGATTTGAAACGGATTTATCTAATTTGCTTTCTCCCCTAGTAGTACTTCAGCATCTCTCGTCCTTGGAAGGAGACAGATGATTTTGTGTCCTGAGGAAGCCAATTTCCAAACGAAAAAATTAAAGGAAGTTGTAGATATGAAGGACTACTCTTCGAGCATCTCCCAACAAATATGCTGCTTTTTTGCAACCTTTCACCAGAAGAAACTTTGCCATGCTATACCACTGCCTGTGTCTTGGAACGCAGTCTCACTAGCGGTCACATTGGGTCCCAATGCTACAATGGGATAGTCAATGAAGACACGCATAATTTTGCTGGTCCAAGCAATGTGAGGACATACATGTGCTAGGACCATGATAAGATTTGTAAAAAGCTCAGGCATAGCACCCTAACACAGACGGGCGTTTTGCCCAAGGTTTGGTTTAGAACAAACCTATATTGCTTTTGTCCAAGTGTCAAGGGTCCAACCGGCCTTTTGGACGGTTTAAGCTTTCAGATTTATAGTAAATTGTTTTTTTTTTAAAAAAAAAGGATCTCAAAGAGATTTTAAAAGATTAGTTGGATTCTACCAAAAATAAAAAAAGATTAGTTGGATGTCCCTCGATGACTCCTGCCATATGCTTAGATGCACAACTGCCATAAAGTTATAATTCAGGCCTCCATGGCAACTGGTTGAGGTGTTAATTCACGTTGGAAGATGAAGATACACCAGATTAGACAAGACAAGCATCTTATGTTCGAAAATTTGATCTTCTCATCCAAGTGAACCATTCTTCTTCAAGTACAAGCTTTATGCAGTGCAAAGTGCATAAAAGTTAACAGCAGAAACATATCATATTATAGCTATGCATAGACAATTATGAATTCTAAGTTCGAAGGGTGAAAAAAGAGATCTAAAGGACATGTACATAGCTAATGACATGATGGTAGTTTACTGGGAGTAAGGTCATTTTTCCAGCAGGTGGGTGCAGCTAGACTTTGGTTCATAAATAGTCTCTTCCAACTTCCTATAAGAAACTTCATTTCATAGTTATCAACTTATGTAAAACATCCTGGTACCCCACAATACACCAGGGCCAAGAAGTGAACTATTGGCATTTAGTAGATAAAAATCTAAATTAACAAATTTAAGAAAGTCTAAAGTTGTAATATTTCCTTATCAGTTAAGAGTAACAGACTAGAAAACGGTTAAAGCTCCTTGGTGCATATAAGTTATATTAAACGTGAGAACACAACAACAATCTGTTGTTTAACCTTTCAATGAGTATTTCTTCCCACTAAATGCCTGGAACTTCGGCTCTTCTTTCTTTGCTGGCTCTTCTTTTGTTTGTTTCGGGACCTACAAAGACAAGGAAACACACACTATGTTTAATAGGAGATTGATACAAGAGCTCTAAAACTATCAACAAAGAGGTCCATTCAAATTTATTATAAAAGCAAATTGGTTTTAAGGATAGACTTGGCATGTCCATGCCTCCACATGGTCGATATAATTACGTTATGATTCCATGGTAGGAAAGATGAGAGATTTGAATCTATATATATCTCAGAAACAGGAGCAGAAAGTTAAATCCACATTGGCACATTCATATGAAAATGTTGCACACCTGTGCTTCTTTTGAAGCACGATTTGCATGTGAACCAAAGACCAGCTTGCCCTTAGTCTGAGGGGAGGAACTGCTCTCAGAAGTGGATGCTGTTTTCTTCACACCATTGGTCGTTTCAGATTCTTGTCCCTTTGCTGGGGAAGAAACAGTTGGAGCTTGATGCTTTAAAGGTTTTCCATCCAATCGTCTCCCGATGCCACTAAACGGGGTGAATTTTGGTTCAGCTTCAGCTTGAGCACCTTCAACTGAATTTTTCAAGATAAATCCAATTTCAGACGGGAAAGGCCAGTTGCATTTTAGCATGAAAAAGGCAAACTCCTGTTACTCTAACTTTTCCAGTTAAACATGCAAGCTGAACCACAACAAAAATCTGTTCTAGAAGAAAAAGACATAAAAGTAACACTAAGAAAATTGCCTGACAAGGATTCAAATCAGCAATTTCCAGCATTACCAGAACATAAGGAACCCGAAAGGCCTATTTGAATGCTAGAATTCCTCATCCATCTGGAGAAGTTGGTATTATCTATTCAGAAAGGAGATGAAGTAACAAAGATTAATAGGTCTGCTGATAACCCAATCCTGATATTTTTTTTCAGGATAATGAAAATCATCCCTTCAGTATATTCTGATATCCCAAAAAAATCAGGACAAGAGTGATCAGTGACCTCAACCTTGTAAGTTCTTTTTTTCCTTTCCATCTCTAACAGGGTGACACCCATTGTCAGATATTACATGGATGGGAAATCCAAGCATCCAAACAGGCCTGGAACATCACTATGTCATGCGTCAATTTGACTGATCTGCACAGAATATGAATCATAGGTATTACATAGCACTGCAGCATGCAAAGGAAGGTCATTCCAGATATGCAGATAGAACTTACCAGTCACTGCAGACCATATTCTCAAGACAAGCAAGACTGTCAGTCAGCAAGCTAAGCAACATGTCCCATTCAACCATATCAACTAAAATAACCAATAATATCAAAATTGAAGATACATGGAAAGTAGTAAATCAAATCTCTATTAGGGCTGGAAATGGAAGACCCACTGGCCGGTATTTATTTGGACTGGGCCTTCAGGCCTTGGGTTTCCATTATCTGAGCCAGCCTTAAACATAATGAGTGAGCTAAAATCCAGTTGTTTGTCATAAAAGATAATTGACTAATGCTGGTCTGAAAGAAATGTGTCCTATAACAAAATGATAAATCCATTACTTCACTAAAAGCAATCACAATAAATGCAAGATTCAACATGACAATTTTACATGCATCTTCAACTCCTGGATATATCACAGCTTGGTTTAAAATATCAGTGAGTGGTGCTGCACATAACATAGGTGCGGATAATGTATCTAAGGATGCAGGATAAAGGGGAATTGATTACATTTAAATTTAGTTATCAATTTACTGTATTTTCTTTTATTTCGGGTTTATTTTTGGTTTTCAGTGGGTTAACTTGACACAGTAGTTGAGATTAAAAGATTAGATCTTTTGACAACTTCAGGTATCTGATTTCTGCTGTGGAACTCTTCATGCTGCAGTTAACAATAACCATTCCTTGTGAGGTTTAGTAATGAGATTAAAAGAAAATTGTTAAAATATCTTTTTTTTATAAATAGAGTTATTAAAGTCTTATGTAATCAGTTAGATGGCTGGTTGATAAAGAACAATAATCTTCAAAGCATCTTCTTGTTCCCTTGTGGTGTGATTCTGCAAAGGAGAAGCAAGATCTTCAAACCCTTTGTGTGATTCTTAGGCCCTAAAGTCACTTCTGTATTAACTTTCCTCATTCTTATTCTTTGTTACTTTCTTCATCTTCATTTTGTGTTTCTCTATACTTTTCTTTTTCAGATCTGGTTTTGTTTCCTCCTCTTCAACTAATAATTTCAAACTTAAGTCTATTGATCCACACCTGGCCTTCCATCTAGTTTTAACCCTTTTTACAACAATCAGTTGTTGAAAAGCTGACCTTAAAAGTCTTTATTTATTTTTCTTAAGATATTAATCCACCAGTTGAACCCTAAATTCTGAACCCTAGGCCAGATTCTAGTCAATTGATTCCTCTTTTCTATAGAAAGTTCACCTTCTTAGTTCAGTTAACCAGATTTCAACAGCATGGTCAGCAAATCATTAAATATATGCCTAGCACCTCAAAACACATTCTTCCCTAATTAAACTCTTCATAGTCTTAAGATTCACCACCACTTTTACCATCAATTTTGCTTTGAAACTCCAATATTCATAGTTCAATGTTAAATAAAACTGCTGTCTCAATTGAACTTTCCAACATTTCATGCACTAAGTGCTATTGTAAACCCTAGAAGTTCCCCTTCCACAGACCGTCTTACATCAATATCCACATCCACTGACGCATCAACCACCAGCTCACACAAGCATCCACATACAATAATTACCCGAATAGATTAAAATAAACTTTGTGATTGTCCAAGAGAGTATGACATGTCAACCTCCATAAAGCCTGACTAGTTGTGCCTGTGTGACTGTCTGTACATCATGTAGAATCAACAGTTACCCCAAAACTTGATAAAATTAAGACCATTGTAATGATGTTAGACTCGCAAAGTGGCACGTGCAATGCACATGGGAGGAAAAATATTCATAAAGAAAATATGAAAAAAAAATAAAATGGCAATATATACTTAAAATATAAAAACAGAAAACCTAGAAAAGAAACAAAATGGCAAACTACATAAAAGATAAGCAAGCCTAGAACTTACTAACGAAAATCGCAAATTTCATGCTAATTATTTTATATAAATATCCCTCTTATTGGAGTCTAAGCATCACCTTGAGCTCATGGCCGATGGCCCAATTCATAAACATGTTATTAGTGCATTGGGTTGGATCAACAGTTTGCCTAATCTAGATGCAACCCACTTAAATTTGGGTCCAACATCTTATCCAATCCAACAACCATCTTCTAAATTGAGATGCATCAAACTGGGTTCCCAATTTTATTTATTGGAACCAATGGTGACAATGGGTTAGATTGGGTTTATCCAAATCCAAACACAACCCCATATTCTTGGGGGTGAATTAGAGTCAGGTTCAGGTTGGGTAAATCTCAGGACGAGTTTCTCTTTCAATATGTAAAGATGGAGAAATCCATCACCAATTCATTGAGAGAATAAAGAGGGAGGTAGGGACTTTTCTTTAGAATCAACCATGCTCTAGCATGCACATGAAAACACATATATAGAGAGAACCTTAAAAGCATGGATGGTTATGATCTGTTTATCTAACTCAAGATTTACTTTATACCAACAAGAGTGCAGTTTTTTAAGAGAGAAAGGGAAAGCTAATCAAGATACAAATTTTTTAGAGGATTTATGAGTTGGGAATTACAAGCCTTGCTGCTTGAAAAGTCTGACCATTGCATGCCTTTCATTTTTGGTTCATTATTCTACAAATCAATTTTTGTCTCTCAAGATGCTGATTTTTTCTTCTTTTTAGGAATATGAGTTGGAAGTTGAGAACGGCATTTTCTTTTTATTTTTTAATGAGATGAGAGTTGAAAATCCTGTACCTTAGAAAGTACAAGAGTCAATGCAGATAGAATTGATCTATTCATCTCACCTGAAGAAACATTTTTCTCCCTTCAAAGAAGAAAATTCAGGATTCTTATAAAGAATCTGTCAAGATCTAGCTTCCTTTTTTAGTTAGAGAGACAGGCTTCTAAAAGAGCACGATATATTAGAGACTTGACACATTTTAACTATTTCTGTCTTGCAGAATTTTTCTCACATGACCACTTGTGAAGTGTGTTGAATGTCTGAGTTACATGAAGGAAGAAGGATGGATAGCTTTGATTAAAGAATGTGAAAGAGAGAAACACAAGGCATGATGTGTTTGCTTATTGGGAAGTTGTGCTCATCCTAATTTTCCTTCTCTTGGTTACAACCTCGAATCTCAATTACAAATAGTAGTTCTGATTTTCCATCTCAATTTGTGTGGGATTCTTATCGAATTCATATTAAAGGAGAAAATATATAAATTATTAATTTTCACTCCTTTTTAGTCCCAAATCTTAAAAGATTATATATAAATGGAATTTTGGGAAACATAGATGGCATTTATCTAGTTAGCTTTTTTTCCCCTGGTTTGCAATATTGATACTAGACCCAAATAGGTAACATCTCAGTTCAATGTCGGTACAGTTGGTGCAGGGGTCGATTCAGCATACTGATACTCAGTATGCCCCCTGTACCATGCATCAGTTTTGGTACCAATATGGTATGGAAATGCCCAGTATGCATCGGTACGGAGCCAAACATCATACCATGTTTTCCCAGATCTCCTTAAGTTCTTTTTTCTATTTTTGAAATCGGAATATTTTAAGAAGGAGAGTAGGTCAGCTGAGTTGCTAATTTTCCAAGGATTTGAGTAAGTATTCTCAATAGAGTCCAAGAAAGAGCATTTCTTTCTTTTTTTTCTTTCCTTTTCCTTTTTATTTGACAGGTTGCTTCTTCGCATGACCAAACATGAGATAGAGGAACATTTGACAACAAATAACAGATATTTTGTAGGGAGTTTGAAAAAAATCTTAAGTAAAATAGTAGTTAATCAAACACCAACTCAACTCTTGTTTAGGTCCCAAAAGTGAATATGTGTGTAATGCAACTTATAACCAAACTATCTCAGATAACTGCATCAGAGAATTTTTCATTATAACTCAACTAGTTGATTACATGGGATAACAAACAAGATGAAATACCTTTGTAATTCATACCAATGTTGTGCAATCCAACTCAAATTCATAAAGAAACAGTATGTTGACAGATGGCATACTAAATATGCTACATTATTGGACTGACTAACATATTTGACCCCCCTCGCTATGGCGGCCTAACATAAATATATCGATATTTATGTCTGTGCATGTACGTTAGAGAATTGGGTTTATGTTGGGTCCATACATGCAACATCTAAGTCTAACACCAGTCAAGATGTAGACCCTGAACCCAACATTCCACACGGGTTGTTTGATTTAGATCTTACCCCAAGAGATTTAGATCTTACTAGGTTGCAGTTTGGACCAGAACACAAACCCCAATCCATTTGAAGCCTACCACTAGGGGCTTAAAGTCTAGGATGATAAGATTTGAAATCTAATTTGAGTTTGAATGGGAACAAAGGGGTCCTATTGAATGGATATTTAATGATTTCCTTCCTTTCTAGGACAGTTTGACAAGAGATTTGATACCATTTTTCCTTTTTTTAAAAAAAAAATAAGGTGTAACTAAAGGGCACTTCTATTAAAAAATTTGAAAGACAAAAAATCTTAGAAAGAATATTTCAAAATTTAGAACTCCTTTGTTATGGTATGGTATAGATTACCGCCATTGGACACTGCATGCTATGAGTGCCAAGTGATGGTATGGATCACAGAATGATCTCACCATACCTGAATTTAAGGACGGGCATAAAGTGTTTATAGAGTGTCCGAGAAACCTTATTGTATACATATATTTAAAAAAAAGGAGTTTCCACAATGTGTATTACTCATACTATTGAACCAAAAATCTAATCATGTTCAATGGTACATATTTGAGCTTTCTAGTGTGATGGAGCAACCTGGTGTTTAAGTGGTATGAGATAATAATACCAAAAAAATATAGTCCCCAGGTAATACTGATTGTTCTCACACCACCATTTCTCCTTGTGAAAACCGTGAGATCTACAAAGTCTATTTAAACTTCATAGGCAAGTTGCAATGTAATTCTGATGCAAGTTCACTCTCAAGGGATACATTCTTTTTATCAATTTTCAAGCTTCAATCAAATAAAAGCATTTGTTGAGAAGGTATCTTACAGAGGAAGCAAGTTCTGGCTCTTAGGGTTTTATTGTAAGTGGTGACATAGTGGGCTGAAAAGAAAGTTTATTTTTTGCCTCCTCTTCTAATGAGTGCTTGTTATAGGTAGAATCTAATATTCTTCTGAAAGAAGACTGTTGGTGCAAAATTTGGTCGTCGCCGGAGAAGCGTCGAAGTCGGAGAAGAAGAGATCACTGCCAGTGACCTACAAAATAAGTCTCGTCCAAAGCCTGGGGGTGGCTCCGGCAAGACCCTCCGACGATCAAGTCAGCTCTTTCGGCCAACAGAAATGGAGTACTCAGTCAAGAGAGTTGCAGAGTATTGAGAAGAAGAAAGAAAGCCTGAAGAAAATGTATCTGGAGGGTCCCTTTTATAAACGGAGCCTATAACAAACTGATAGTGACGGCCGTAACTGTCGGATAGTGGGCCGCTTGGGGCCACGTGGAGTTTATTACGGAGGATAGTGTCTATTATCGCGAGGTGCCAGTCCGTTTAAGATTTGATAGTTAAAGTTCGAAGGAATAGGCGTCGGTTGGTGATGATCTTTGAGTTATATCAATTCTAGAAGAGTTTGAACTCCTCTAAGATAGTCCGGGTATGGGTCAGTTCATGCCGTGTCCAAGGCCGGATTTGTGTAGGAGAGGAGACTCTTCTGGAATCAGGAAGTAGACCTGCTAGAGAGATCTGTGTGTAGCTCTTCTCGAGGAGAAATCCGAGGAAGAATTTGCCTAACGGAGGAATCCAACTATTGGGAAGAATCCGGAAGAAGTTCGCCTATTGGAGGAGTCCGGAAGGAGTTTAACTGCTAGAGGAGTTCGCCTGTTGGAGGAATTCGGAAGAAGTTCGTCCATTGAAGGAGTTCGGAAGGAGTTCAGCTACTAGAGGAGTTCGTCTGTTGGGGAAATCCGGAAGGAGTTCGCCTATTGGAGTTCGGAAGGAGTTCGGCTGCTAGAGGGGTTCGGCCATTGGAGGAAGATCGGCTGAATGGGATGCGTAGGTGTTGGGGACTTGGCCGGTTCTCTGGGACGGTAATGACTGTTCAAGCTTGCCTAGAGAAGGAATCTGCGACGTCTTGTCGAATCCAAAATCGGTCTTGCCGGTCAATCAGATTCTCTGGCTACAGTGTCGGAGGTTGGCCATTCTAGAATGATTTAGAGCTTGAATATTCCTGCAGGTTGAGGTTCAGTTTCTATAACCGCAACCAGACGGAACTAATTTAGTCGGAATCTTAGCCAAACTTCGGTAGGCGTGGATTTATCCCCAACACTAGCTCCCCAACTCCCGAGTTCGAAGTTCGAAGAATTTTTCGGTTCTGCTGGGTTTCCCGCTTTCAGGTGGGACGGGATGTTTTGGCTTTTATTGGGCTGGCGTCGGAGCTTCGTATATGTACGGTGATCCGAAGAGACGTTTTCCGAATTTTCCGCCAGAAGTCTACTCGAAATACAGCGCCATTAAGAGTCTATCTGTTGGAAGCTTTATGCCATGATAAGTGGGATACACGTTGATCAGAGATCGACTAGGGGAATCTACAATCATAACTACTTTGGGGCTCCAGGGGTTACTTAAGCCTGCCCTCCTCCATGTCCCTACTTCTGAAATCTTCCTTTCCTCCCTCTGATTTCCTTCTTCGTCTCGAGCAAGAGCCCAAGTTGCTTTCTTTGGTTTTCGACGTACCTTCCTTCGATTCTTGCTCCATTCGCCATCTTCTTGTTCTTCTCAACCAATTTAGGTCAGCTTTCCGACACTTTTCAAATTATCTCTACATTCTTACTTTCTTGTTCTTTCTGTTCTTATCGAAGCTTGATCGTCTCTTTTTTTTTTGATTTTTTGAGTAATTTCTTGATTTTACCTTGATCCAAATGTCTAGTTAGGGATCTTAGTCGACTTCTGAGAGTCCGGCCTTTTTAAGCTTGACGAACCCGCCTCCTGAGAAAGCCGAACCCTTGGGGTCGGCCCGTCCTTTTGTGCCTGCGATCATTTCTTGTAGACTTTGACCTGACGACCTTTCTTTAGCTAGGATTCGATTTGGAATTCCTCCTGAGTACAAGCTTGAACTCCCTAGGCCTAACGACCGAGCCTGCTCACCCCCTCCTGGCCGAATCTGTCTGTACGTCGAAACCTTTCAGGCCGGACTTAGGTTACCTTTACCTTTTTTCATAGCTAACTTATTTAGGTTTCTCAATATTTTTCTTGTTGCCATGGCACCGATCTCCTTTAGATTTATCATAGGATTTCTCCCTGTGCACCATGGTAGGTGTCCGACCTACCATTTCTCTGTTCCATAATTTTTTTACCTTTAAACATCACCCCACCGCTAAGGATTGATGGTATGTCTCCATAGTTCGGGAGGAAGGGACTGCTTAAAGGTGGCCCTTCCTCCGTTCACGGCTGGAAGGAGTTCTTCATTTTCCATCTCACCCTAGAACTAGGGCTACCTCCACGGGGCGAGGTAAGGGAATCGATTCGCCAAGCTCCTGGGTTAAAAAATGAAGATCAGAGCTCGACCGATAAGCTGAAGTCCTTTGACTCTCCACCCATCCCTAGACTCCTAGACAAGCAAATCTTGTTCAATTTCGATCTCAGTCCTCTTAACCCGACAAGTAGTTTGTGATATTCAGCCGGCTGGATGGTATTCATTTTTCTGATCTTCTAACTTTGTCTTTGCAGAAATGACCCCCGAGGAACGGAACCACTTGATGAAGGGGGTCTGGACCCTTAAAAGAAAGGGCGGTTCTTCTGGCAAACCACAGAAGAAGGCCTGGACTGGAGAGTCAAGCCGGGCTGCGCCGGTTTGGTCCGGACTGGCCCTTGAACCTGCCACTACCATGCCGAGCCCGACCCTGTCTGATGAGGCCGTCCCTCTTGCTCCTGTTCGATAAGAGAGAGCTGTGGAGAAGAAGAAAAAGAGGGCCGTCGACAAGAAGGTCGGACGGAAGGCTAAGAGCTCCGAAGGGGGGGATCTTGGCCAAGAACAGGGTTCCCTGAATGACCGAGAGGTCGTCCAGTCACTAATGGAGGGGAGCATCCTTCCCCACATCGTTGAAAGGATGTGCTAGAAGGACGACGTCGAGAGGTTCGATGAATCATTTGCTGCCTTTCTGGAGGTAAGTGGTTTCTTCTGATTTTGACTTTATGCCCATTAAGCTTTGGAACTGGGATCTTTTATGATTCTGATTTATTGTGTATTTTGCAGCTGAGACACTACCTTTTTGCCCACTCCGAAGCAGCAAGCCAAAATCGGACAGAAGCTTCTAGAGCCCTGGAAGAAGCTCGCGCAGAAGCCGAGAAGGCCCAGGCCGAGGCCAACGTTCTAAAGGTCGCCTCGGAGACCCATTCGTTTGAAGTCGAACGCCTTCAGAATGAACTGAGAGAGGAGCGTGACGAGATGGCAAAGTTGAGGACCGAGCTAACCCTGGAAAAGAAGAAAAGGAAGGCGCAAGAGGAGATTAGCACTGCCATGGAAAGGGCTGTGCAGAACTTCAAGTCCTCCAAAGATATGGAGGATATCAAAATAGACTTTGCCAAGGAAGCCTTCTTGGAAGGGTTCCAAGTCTGCATGGGGTGAGTCACCGAGAATTTCCCCAACATCGATCTGGATCTCCTCCTAGAAGAGCCAGAGGATAGTGCCGGCCCTTCACGAGTCGATGCCGAGGTCGCTCCTGAATCCGCAGGTGCAGCGTCCGAGCCTGCCCAAGGGCCGGAGCCGATCGAGAATGTCCCGACCTCTCCAGTGGGCGAGCCACCCGAGGTCTAAACTTTTGACATCTATGTACTCTCTTTTTTTTTTGGTGTACCAAACATATTTCAAGTAATGAGAGCAAATCCTTCTTTTTCTTTACACTTTGCATTGTATGTGATTCCGAACGTCTCTATCGATCAGGGCCACGACTTCCTTTCTCCGGTTGACGCCGACCCCTTACCTCAGGGGGTTTCGTTCAAGCCTTTTATAAAGGCTTTGAAGGAGGTCCACCAATTGAGAAAAAGATTGAAAAGAGTTGAGACCGACCTTCAGGCCTCTCGAAAAAATGCTGCGGAGGTGACTAAGGAAGTCGCTCGCCTCCGAAGTTTACACATGAAGGATGCGGCGAGCTTCAGCATTTGGAAAGAAAATTTTGAGAAGCTCGCTGAACTCCGGAAGAGCGCGAGCGACAAGTCTTGGGCGCTCACAGCGAAGATCGGCTCTCTAGAAGTTGATCTCAAGAAGGCAGAAGAAAAGATTCGTCTCTTGGAAGAAAGTTTACCATGGTCCACCAACGAAGGTCAGCATGACTGGAACTGGTCGAAGAAGTTCTCCCAGCTTCAGAAGCAGCTGCAGGATGCTGAAGATCGACACAATAATTACCGGACGACCTGGGCAGGGAAGATGTCCAGGCTTGAAGGCGAGCTAAAGGCTGCCAGGGACGAGACGACCTATTTTCGAAAGAAGTTTCACAACGTTCAGTAGGCTAGATCAAGCGGCGAACCTGAGGAGCTCGTCTTTCTGAGGAGGACTGTCGGCGAACTCTCAAAGGCTGTTGGGATAAAGAAAATCGAAGTTCAACAATTGAAGCTCCAGTTGATCTGGGAGCGTCAAGTCGTCAAGGACGCTGAAGTTGAATCTAAGGTTTTGAGGAAGCAGCGGCGAGAGCTCGAGGCCAAATTTGAATACTCCAACAGGATGTACATCGACAGTCTATATAAGGAGCTAGAAGAAATTTTCAAACTAAAGGAAGCTTTGGTGATGGCTGGAGCCGATAGCCCAAAGTCTAAAGAGCTCGGATCGCCTTAGGACTTCACCTCTTTTTTTTTATGTAATCGATTTCACCGATCTTTATCTTGTCTGTAATGCATTTTCTTTTTCGCACAGTCGGCCTTTGTCGACCTCTATTTTGCTTGTAGTGTGTCCATTGTAATTGATCTTATTAACTTTTACTTGTAACGAACTTAACTTCATAATAAAACAATATCTTTTTCGTTGTCATCTCTTGCGGATTCGATTCTGGATGCCTCGTTTTTCTTTCATTTCTAACGAGATGCTTGTCGTGGACGTTGGGTCAGGGGTTCGTTCCGCGGATTAGGATGGAATTTTTCTTTTGGTGTTTAGCGTGGTCGTAGAAGACTGTGCTCATCAATCGTTAGTAGGGCTTTGGCTTTTCCCTCGTTTTAAATCAGCATGGCCTTGACCTTCCACCCCTTGTATGATCGTAGAGGTTCGTCGGATCCATCGGCGGGTTCTCGTCTTGACTTTGCTCACGTTAGGACGAGATTCTTCTTCTGTTCCTAATGGGCTGCAAGGACACATTATGGCCGTCGATAGGGCCTCTCCCCCCATCTCATCTTAAAGGCCTTCGACCTTGCTCACGTTAGGACGAGATTCTCCTCCTGTTTCTAACGGACTGTAAGGGCACATTAGGACAGTTGGTAGGGCCTCTCCCCTCATCTCGTCTTACTTCAACGAGACCTTCGACCTTGCTCACGTTAGGACGAGGTTCTTCTGTTTCTAACGGACTGTAGGACACATTAGGACCGTTAGTAGGACCATCTCCTCATCTCGTCTTAGTTCAATGAGGCCTTCGACCTTGCTCACGTTAGGACGAGATTCTCCTCCTTTTCCTAACGGACTGTAGGGGCACATTAGGGCCGTTGGTAAGGCCTCTTCCCTCATCTCGTCTTAGTTTAATGAGGCCTTCGATCTTGCTCACGTTAGGATGAGGTTCTTCTGTTCCTAACGGACTATGGGGCACATTAGGACCGTAGGGCCTCTCCCCTCATCTCGTCTTAGTTCAACGAGACCTTCGACCTTGCTCACATTAGGACCGTTAGTAGGGCCTCTCCCCTTATCTCGTCTTAGTTCAACGAGGCCTTCGACCTTGCTCACGTTAGGACGAGGTTCTCCTCCTGATCCTAACGGACTGTAGAGGCACATTAGGGCCATTGGTAGGGCCTCTCCCCTTATCTCGTCTTCGTTCAATGAGGCCTTCGACCTTGCTCACGTTAGGACGAGGTTCACCTCCTATTCCTAACGGACCGCTTTTGGTTGCTTCAGAATTATCATTACACAATCTGTGTTAAGAAGTAATATTGTTAAAATAGAAAACTTTATTGAAGAAAAATTACTAGTATTACATTCTTAAGTTTTCCAAATCCAAGGCCGTTGGAGTGTCGCCCCTCCAAGCTCCTTCAAGCGGTAAGTTCCGGGCCGGATGACCTCCTCCACTCTATATGAACCTTTCCAATTCAGGGTGAGATTTTCTTGCTCTTGAGGCTTCGAAACGAACGCTCGTCGGAGCACCAAGTCTCCCACTCTGAATGCTTTGCTTTTTACTCTAGAGTTATAGTATTTTGTCACTCTTCGTCTGTAGGCTGCCATCCGAACTTGGGCATCTTCTCTCTTTTCTTCCAATAGATCGAGATTAACTCTAAGGTCCTGTGAGTTACGATATTCATTGAAGGCCACGACCCATGCTGATGAAAGCTTAAGCTTGATCGGAATGACTACCTCCGTCCCAAAGACTAGGACGAACGGTGTTTCTCCAATTGATAGCCTGAGTAGTTCGATACATCCAAAGGACGTGGTAGAGTTCGTCCATCCAAGTCTTCTTTGCTCTTTCAAACCTTGCCTTGATGCCCTGCAGTAAAATTCTGTTGGTCACCTCTGCTTCACCATTTACCTACGGATGGGCCACTGACGTGAAGTGATGGAAGATGTTTAGATCTTCGCAAAACTCAGCGAATCTCATCCCAGCAAACTGTTGCCTGTTATCTATTATGAGAGTTCGGGGCAGACCAAATCGACAGACGATTGACTTCCAGACAAAGTTCTATACCTTGACCTCAATAATTTTTGCTAGTGGTTTGGCTTCGTCCCATTTGGTGAAGTAGTCGATCGCAACTAGAAGAAACTTCCGTTGTCCGGATGCCATTAAAAAAGGGCCAAGTATATTCATTTCCCACTGCGCAAATGGCCAAGGTGCGCTTAATGGAGTAAGCTCGAAGGCCGGCTGTCTTTGTATATTTGCATTTCTCTGACAGCGGTCACATTTCTTAACATACTCTATAGAATCGTGGTACAAGATCGGCCAATAGTACCCCTGCCGAAGTAGTCTTTGTGACAGAAATCTGGCTCCTACATGACTTCCACAAATTTCCTCATGCACTTCCCATAATACGAAGTCGGCCTCTGAAGGTCGGAGACATCTCAAAAGCGGTAGCAAATACAATCTTTTATACAGCTTACCCTTATACAAAATGTACTGGAAGGTTTGATTCCTGAGTTTTCGAGCTTCTTCCGGATCATAAGGAAGAACTCCCTCTTTGATATAGACAACTAACAGATCAATCCAGCTCGGCTCGTGCTCTATCTACATAACAAGCTGTAATTCCTCTGAGCTTGGACATTTTAGAGTTTCAAAAAATACTTCTTTGGACAGTTCGGTTGGAGCTAAAGTGGCCAATTTAAAGAGGAGGTCGGCTCTTGTATTTTCTGCCCTCGAAATCTATTGAATACCAAAACTGTTGAAAGCCGGAATCAAATCCTTTACTTTCTCAAAGTATTTCATCATACTTTCCTCCCATGCTTCATAGTTGCCACTAACTTGGCCGACCACTAATTGAGAATCACTGTAGACTTGAAGCCGATCTACTTTTAACTCTCTTGCTATTTTTAACCCGATGATCAGCGCTTCATATTCGGCATTATTAGTTCTAGAAAATTCGAAGCGTAGCGCATATTCGGCGACGACTCCCTCGGGGTTGACTAAGACCAACCCCGTGCCTGCTCCAGCGGCATTGGACGAACCATCTACGTACAGGACCCAAAAACCTTCGGAAAGGTCGGCACTCTCTTCGAAAAGGCTCGGTTGCAACCACGAGATGCCGGTCTCGTTCTGTTCAAGCTTAGCTTCATCTGGAATGGTACATTCTACTACAAAATCTGCCAATATGTGAGCTTTGATCGATGGCCGAGGTTGATAATTGATGTCAAACTCCGTGAGCTCGATTGTCCATTTTGCGATTCTTTCGAAAGCATCCGTTCGATGAAGGACTACTTTTATTGGTTGATCCATGAGAACCGTTATGGTGTGCCCCTGAAAGTAAGGTCGGAGTCTCCTAATAGTAATTAGAAGAGAGTAAGTCAATTTTTCTAACTTAGAGTACCTAGTCTCTGCATCCCTCAGAATCCGACTTACGTAGTAGACTGGTCGCTGCATTTTCGCTTCCTCCTTGACCAAGATTGCTGCCAAAGCCGTCGGAGAGACTGCTAGGTAAAAGAACAATTCTTCTCCGGATTCAGACTTTGCCAGTAGTGGGGATGAGCCGAGGTAGTTTTTGAGCTCCTCAAACGCCCGTTGGCACTCCGTCGTCCAGCAGTTCTTTGGTTACTTGAGAACTTGAAAGAAGGGCATGCATCGCTCGACCGATCTCGAGATGAAGCAATTTAGGGACGCCACTTTTCCAATCTGACGCTGAACTTCTTTGATTATTTTTGGAGTAGTCATCTCCTGAATAGCTCGGATTTTCTCTGGATTTGCTTCAATCCCGCACCTTAACACCATAAATCTCAGAAACTTTCCTGAAGTCACACCAAAGGCGCACTTGGTCGGATTCAGCTTCATCTTGTACTTCTTGAGTGCACTGAAGATCTCTTCGAGGTCGACGATGTGATTTATTGAAACTCGACTTTTGACGAGCATGTTATCCACATACACCTCCATGTTATGGTCGATCTGCTCCTTGAAGATCTTGTTGACCAGGTACTGGTACGTTGCCCCTACATTTTTTAGTTCAAAAGGTATAACCCTGTAACAGTAAAGACCACGGTCAGTAACAAAAGCGGTTTTCTCCTCGTCCTCCGGCGCCATCCGTATTTGGTTATAGCCGAAAAAGACGTCCATGAAGGTGAGGAGCTCGTGGCCCGAGGTTGCGTTTATCGGTTGATCAATCTTAGGTAGAGGATCGCTATCTTTTGGGTAGGCTTTGTTCAACTTTTTAAAGTCTATACACATCCTCCACTTGCCGTTTGCCTTTTTGACGAGAACGACGTTTAAGACCCAGCTCGGATAGTTAACTTTCCGAATGAATCCAACTTTGAGGAGCTTGCCTACTTCTGCAATTGCTTTCTGCCTCTCCGGAGCATGGTTGCGCATCTTCTCTTTTACTGGTCGATACCTAGGATCAACGGCTAGCCGATGTTCCATGATCTCGGCATCAATTCCTGGCATATCCACTGGGACCCAAGCGAAGACGTCCGCGTTCTTCCTAAGGAAGGTGATGAATCACTCCTGAACCTCGTCCTCTAAGTTGGAGCCAATCTGCACGGTGTGCTCCGCACTCCCATCGTTTAAGGGCACAGATACGAGATCCTCCATAGGCTCGTCCCGCTCCTCAGTAAAGTCGTCACGGACATCCAGTCCATCAACAGGACAAAGGTCGGACTGGATGTTTTTTTGTAAGGCAATGGAGTAACAATGTCTTGCCAATGCCTGGTCTCTCCTGATCTCTCCAATTCCGCAGCTTATTGGGAACTTCACCTTTTAGATAATAAGTTTACACCACTGCTCAGAGCGCGTTCAAACCAGGTCTGTTGAGAATAGCATTGTAGGCAGATGGAGTCTTTACGATTAGAAAATCGACCTGTGCCTTAACCAGCTTCGAGCGTTATCCTACAGTCACAGTCAAAGTTATTATGCCCTCAACTGGCATGGCATCGCCAGTGAAGCCTACCAACAGAGAGTTCATAGGTCCCAAGTGGTTATTGAGTAAGGACATTTTTGAGAAAGCATCATAAAACAAAACATCAGCGGAGCTTCCATTATCTACCAAAACGCGGCGTACATCATAGTCGGCAATGTTTAAAGAGATTACAACCACGTCATTATGCAGGAACTGGACTCCTTGAGCATCTTCGTCGGTGAAAGCGATGGGCTCTTCAGTTCTTCGCCTCTTCTCGGGCTCAGCTGACCCACTAGCCTTCCCTTACCGAAGTCCCCCAGAGATGGTGTTGATAATGCCAAGGGGTGGCCGATCCGCCTGTTACTCCTTCCTTTGCGATTCTGGCTGCGACAATGCCCTTAGCCGATCTTCCATCCTTCAGGCCGATGCCATAAGAATCAGTCGAGTCTGCCTCGCCTGATGAGCTCCTCGATCTCATCTTGGAGCTGGATACATTCTTCAGTATCGTGACCATGGTCATGATGATAGAGGCAGAACTTGTTTGGATTGCGTCTGCCAGGATGGGAGCGCATCCTTTCGGGCCTTGGCAGCTGCTCCTTGATCTCCATCAGCACTTACGTTTTTGGAGTGTTGAGGGGGGCATAATTGTGGAACCTTCGGAGGGGGAACCCCGCCGCGCCCTTCTATCAGGGCTTCCCTGCTTCCGAGCTCGGCAAGGAGTTCGGGCTCGCTTGCGCTCAGAAAGAGTTCGGGAGCGCGGCCGAGCTTCACTCGGCTTTCCTTCCTCAGCGGGCCTACCCAACTCGCCAATTCGCCACTCTCCAACGACTTCATTGCCCTTGGCCTTAAAGGCCTCTTCCGCTCGGGCATACCCTTCAGCCCGAGCTAGCATATTAGCAAAATCCCTAGGATACTTCTCTAGGGAGAACAATAGATTGTTCTTCTGAAAGCCGCCCTTTAGCACGGCGATCGCAATAGATTGGTCCAGATTTCGGATCTCTAGCACAGTGGTATTGAATCGATTAATAAAAGCTCGGATGGATTCTTCCTCCTGTTGCTTGATGTTGATGAGGGATTCCGAGCCCCGCCTGAGACGTCGGCTATTAACAAAATAAGCCGCAAACTGATGGCTCATCTAATCAAAAGAGAAAATGGTATTCGGCTTGAGGGTCGAGTACCAGTTTCTGACGGCTTTCTTCAGGATGGATGGGAAGACTCGGCAGAGAATGGCATCTGATGCGCCATGGAGCAACATCATCGTCCGAAAGGCCTCTAGGTGATCAACCGGATCGGAGGTCCCGTCGTAGCTCTCAAATTGAGGAAGCTTGAAGTTCGGCGGGATCGGTACCTGCATGATGCGCTGAGAGAAAGGAGAATCGGATCACTACCATGAGAGGGGGAGCATGGTGGAGTTCCTCGATCCACTGGTTCATCTCTTGTAGTTTTCGATACAGATCCTCTCGATCGTAGATTTCTAAGGTCTTTTGGCTGAACGGGGGCAAAATTTCCCTAGGGGTAGAGTCATGATCAGAGCATGGGTCTCTTGGCTCTCTGCTTCCCCTTTTCGGAGGTCACCGATCGGCTAGCCCAAGTCAGCCATCCCCAAATCGAATCATAGGGCTCTAGAGAAGCCTGCTCCTACCGAATTGGCGTCGGAGTCTGCCGCTGCATGGTCTGCACCGCCTCCGTGAGATCGCGAACCTGCTGGACTAGCAAGTTGAACTGCTCCGCATCCATCATGGCTGCAGGTGGAGCTTGAGTTACTGAAGCTGAAGCGGGAGCGGACAGATCTGGACGGGATCTGACTGCAAAAATCGTTAACCGCCGGATTGAAGCTTTCCTGGAAGGCATTTTTTCTGGAAAGGACTCTAAAGAAGAAGAAGAGAAATCGCTGCTGAGCACTCCTTTGAGAACAAGGAAACCTTAGGAATAGAGGACCCTTCCTCTAGCGCCAATCCTGTTGGTACAAAATCTGGTCGTCGCTAGAGAAGCGCTGGAGTCGAAGAAGAGATCACCGCTGGTGATCTGCAAAACAAATCTCATCCAAAGCCTGGGGGGTGGCTCCAACAAGATCCTCCGACGATCAAGTTAGCTCATTCGGCCAACAAAAATGGAGTACTCGGTCGAGAGAGTTGCAGAGTATTGAGAAGAAGAAGAGTCTGAAAAAAACATATCTAAAGGATCCCTTTTATGGACGGAGCCTGTAACAAACTGATAATGACAGCCATAACTGTCGGATAGTGGGCCGCTCAGGGCCACGTGGAGTTTGTTATGGAGGATAGTATCTGTTGTCGCGAGGTGCTGGTCCGTTTGAGATTTGATAGTCAAGTTCAGAGAAGGCATCGGTTGGTGATGACCTTTGAGCTATATCAATTCTAGAGGAGTTCGGACTCCTCTAAGGTAGTCCGAATGTGGGTTGGTTCATGCCGTGTCCGAGGCTGGATTTATGAAGGAGAGGAGACTTCTAAAATCAGGAAGTAGACCTGCTGGAGAGATCAGCACGCAGCTCTTCTGAAGGAGAAACCCGAGGAAGAATTCGCCTGACGGAGGAACCCAACTACTGAGGAGAATCCGGAAGGGGCTATTGGAGGAGTCCGAAAGGAGTTCATCTATTGGAGTCCGAAAGGAGTTCGCCTGTTGGAGAAGTTCGCCTGTTGGGAGAATCCAGGAGTTCGCCTGTTGGAGGAGTTCGGAAGGAGTTCGACTGCTAGAAGAGTTCACCTGTTTAGGAAATCCGGAAGGAGTTCGCCTGCTAGAGGGGTTCGGCTGTTGGAGAGAGATTGGCCGAATAGGATGTGCAGGTGCTGGGGACTTGACCGATTCTCTGGGGCGGTATTGACTGTTCAAGCTTGCCTAGAGAAGGAATCCGCGATGTCTTGTCGAATCCAAAATCGGTCTTCCCGGTCAATCAGATTCTCTAACTACAGTATTGGAGGTTGGCCATTCCAGAATGATTCAGAGCTTGAATATTCCTGCGGGTTGAGGTTCAGTTTCTATAATCGCAACCAGACAGAACTGATTTAGTCGAAATCTTAGCCGAACTTCGGTAGGCGTGGATTTATCCCAGACATTGTAAGAATATGAAAATAATAGCTTTCTTTCTTTTCTTATTTCAGAAAAGTGATTTTACATCTCTTTCATGAAGCTGAGTCTTATGCATGCATTGATAAGAGGTTCTCCTCAAGGTAGATATCCGAGCTAAAAGCTGCATTAACCCACTAGGCCACTACAATGTAATTTTTTCACTCATTGAATCATCTTCTCCATTTTTTCCATAAGTAACATTTAAAGAATAAAACAAACTAAAAAATAAAGGAGTACTGCATCACTTCTTGCGAACTTTTCTAGCAAAAAATATTCTTCACTATCCAAGATTGCGTTTCACAACTAAAATCTTAAAAATAAAGTCAAATATTGCCAGTTAACTATAAGCTTCAAAAGTCTAGTTTATCAGTATGTAAATCAGAGTATCAGACCAGGGAAAAGAAAAAGGGAAAAAAGATGCAAATCCTGCTTCATATATAAAAATCTGTCCTTATGTTCCTCGTAGCAGTGGTGTAAACTACTCAAAAACCATTTGAGATAATCATCTATGCATCACTAAAAGAAAGCTTTACATTGATTAGAAGGCAACTTCTACATTTTTACAAGCACAGGAAATTGAGGAAAACTACAATTTTATGATAATATTGTTGCTCCTTAAAAAATTTATTTATGAAAGTCCTTGGATTTATCAATCATTTGCTCGCAAATGAATGCTCCACCATGCAAAATTAGTGAACCAAAATTTTTTTTTTCTTAGCACTTGGCATGCTTTATAGTTTTCGTATACAACTCATCTTAAGGTTAAACCCAGGCAATGACACCCACATTTTTTGTTGGGTTGGGGGGGGGGTAGGGAGGATCCATCACATCAACAACAAACAACTGTGGGAGTCTCTCATGTATGGTTTGTTTTGTAGCACCCCTACATGAAGATTCTTTAGGGTGTTGAATCTTCCAAAGTCCTACATGGCATAATTAAGACAACCCCCTAGCTGACACATTTCTAGAATGTCTCTTTAGTTTGAATTGGTTCTAAAAGATGGAAAGGATGGTTCACCTACTTCTCCTTCCCAAAGTTTTCAGCCTTCCCAGCTTGTTGCTCAAGGATTTTAGAGTCATAAGTTATAGTCTCATTTTATTTTTTGTCAAGTCGTGGGTTCTCTATGTAACCAAAAAAAAAAAAAGTCTTGGGTTCTCTTTCCTTTTGCAACTCCAGACTTCACCTTTTATCTTAACTAGCACCTGAACACATGCAATGCACGTTTTAGAAAAATATAATAGAAATATTTAAGTTATAGTATATGAATTATTAAAAAATAAAAATAAATAATAATTATATTTTTCCCTATATATTTGCACTTTTTGTACTTTTTCATACTTTTTCTATATTTATCTACTCTCACAAATATAGTAATTAAATATTTCCTTATACACCTAAGCTGGTATTTTTTTTCCTAATATGTTCTTCCATAAATTTTTATTGGTAATGGTATTTCCTCTATTTGCTTCCAACACAATTTTAAGTTATTCATTTTATTTACTTATTCTCACAAAATGGCGGTGAGAGATTAACAAATAGAAAGGATTTTTTTAGTATCGTCTCACCAAAAATGAAATATTTCATTACATTTTCCTATTTGCTTATAGTTGGTATTTTCGATTTTCTCTTAGTTGTTTTGTACCACATTTTTTTGTTAGGACCCTTTTGTTATGATTTTTTAATTGTTTATTGCTATAATTGCAACTAGGTAAAATTTCTTTATTTGTCTAAAGTTGGGGTTTTAATTTTGTTTCCTTATTTGTTTATATCTGGGATTTTATAGGCATCTAGAAGAGGAAAATAATATTTTTTGGGGTCAAAAAACGATAGATGGAATCTGGAAGGAACATTCCCAAATTTCGAAACTCATATTTTTATATCGTAGAGATGATGATAATACAACATGTAGGCCTTGATCTAGCATGATGAAAAATTAGATGTGTTTATAACGTTAATCCTTCGAGCCAAAGAGTTTAAAATATGTCATCTTTTCTACAGATAAAGTGGAAATGTAAAAAATGCTCCAATGCATTACATTCACAACAAACTATGGCTTCAAAAATGAAGATTTTTTTGCAAAAATAGAAACAATAGCCAGAATTTGAACCTGGAACCGGTGCTTTGCTTGTAGGAATAGAAGTTTGCGGTCGTTCAGGCTCTTTATAGTCAAGTGGAGGAGCAAAATCAACTTCACAGTCTGTTTCAATGATACTGATTGCAGAAGAGGGCTTTGTTTCGACAATGTCTATGTAATATTTCTTATTATTATACGCTACCATGATGCTGTCACCTGTGGTTAAGCAGGAGAAGTTCCTTAGTGTTGTTTCCAAGCTGCAAATGTTACGCAAAGAATATGTTAGCATCTTTACAAACAATGAGTAATATTAGAAAACAATATTTTTAATGCAATAAAATTCATTAAAAATGACATGGGGACGAAAGCAAGGGGTGTGGGAACAAGTATAAAAACAATATCAAAAAATTACTAACATGGCTTTGGGATTTGAGATATCTAAGAAGTCTTTTGTGTGAGGCTGCAGCTTGACATATGTTCCCTTAGGGAGTGTGGCATTCTTGACACGCACAGTATCTCCCTCTTGCAAAAGTAAATTTTGCATC
The DNA here is from genome assembly GCA_006176705.1 of Cocos nucifera. Classification (NCBI taxonomy): domain Eukaryota; kingdom Viridiplantae; phylum Streptophyta; class Magnoliopsida; order Arecales; family Arecaceae; genus Cocos; species Cocos nucifera. The sequence continues at coordinate 2,505,526 of QRFJ01000108.1, read as the reverse complement.
ATCTAGAAAAAAGAAAAAAAGCAGTAAGGCCCTATTCACAGAAAAACTAGAATCAAGAAAGTTAAAAATAAAAAATAAAAAAAAAAAGAGCAAATTAGTAAAAATATATTCTCAACGAGACTTACCCAATATGGCATGTAGATCATGCCTTCTTCTGCAATGAATTCCAGCACACCACAATGTGAAACTCGCTCAGTGGCAGAATTCCGCAATTCAAATAACATTGGATAATCAATGTGCAAAGATGCTGCATGGTAAAACAGAAGCAGGATATGGTCACAGGTAGAACACATGAATTGTCCCCACAAAAAATGGAAACCGGAACATCTTATTAAACATAATCGCAAGTATTTATTATGGAAGAATATCAGGAATAATATCAGCAAAGAAAGATTGATCATAAACATAGGCTCGACTCACCAAGACGATCAAGGGCAGAAGGAGGCATTATAACTGCAAAAACACAAAACATGCTGAGTCATCAAGGTTAAGAGAAGAAAAAAAGTAAGTCCAATGATGATACCAATAAATAAGACTCATGGAAGGCATACTTTTATCACCACTTTCCAGCTGCGGCTGCACAGACAAAGAAACTACAATTATGACAAAATTCCAGCTACAAAATCCAAATATAAGCTTTCACGAAATAATTGCCATGTTCCCTCAAAACCAATTGGAAACAAATTTGGTAAAATTTCTACATTTAGCCATGATGCTTCAAAAGCTGACTCCATAAAGTGAAATTTGAATAATTCAAGAAACCACAACCTAATGACTTCCAAAAGAGCAGCGCCATTAGTCTGTAGCTTGAGTGGAGCATCAACTTGTGAAAATTATGGTGCACATGGAAGTTTTATAATTTTGGATACTTCAATCCAACAAACGCAAATGATTGTTGCATTTATTAAACGTGGGGAATACAAACCCCTTATATAAAATGCCAAGTCTCAAAGTGGGAACTAAGCCAGCAACCGATGAGTCTCTCCTTGTAGCTCCATGTGAGACTAAGTACACACCCATTTTTTTAGTACATAGTTGTCTTCATCCTTGATCTTCATCAAACAAGTCTAAAGTAAGAGAGAAAACGGGGCTTTTGGTTGTTTTTGTGTTTTTCTTTAAAAAAAAAAAAAGAAAGAAAGAATAGATAATCATAATACTTTCTTAAAAAAGAAATAATAGATAATCATAATACCTGACATTTTGTAAAACAAGTCACAGAAAAACAGGGAGAGACTGTTCTATGGGTAAAACTTATCTTCCAATTTTTATGACCTGTTTGTTGTTACAGAACAGGTCCATGAAACGCTACCAAACAAATATTGCCAAAAAGAACTCATTCATTTTAGGCTTTGTGAACCTATTTTAGTAGAATCCAATAACCAGATGGCCCTAATGGGAGTGCATCAACTTTAAAAAAGAATCTACACACAATCATCCAATCAACCCTTCACCATAGCCCTCCTTGTAGTGCTAGAAAGTGGCACAGCACAGCTCAGTAATCATTAGTGCATGCCTCATTTAGGTGCCAGACCAATTCATGGTCACAAGGTTTGAAACAATCTCAAGTCAAGTTCCAGTAACCCTTTGCCCAACCTAAGTCTAGTCCTAGATCTGTATGTACTACTCATTATCTTTCCTTTGATGAAGAGATACAGACTAATGCAATGATGTCAACATTAGTGCAGAGGTGTAAGTGTCAATCTCCATTTGGGATTTTTTCCATTTTGAAAAGGATCTTTCCTATTGCAATAGACAGAGTACTTCTAAATATTTAAGCAGATTGTAATACGTCCCAAAATGAATATTACTATTTTCAGTTGATCAGAAGGAACAAAACCTTTCTCCATATCAGATGCTCTAATACTTTTTTAATGACTTACAAATTCTGAGGACCTTTCCCATCTCTTCGTGTGAATGTCTGCAATTGCATTGCTTATTGCCAGTTTATAGAGCTCATAAACTTTTACTGGTGAGTTTTTACAGGTGGCAGGGACTATAAACTTTGTGCATGGGAAGTGTGCTTAAGGAAGGCCTAAGACAAGGAACAATTAGACCTTTTATGGCAGTGAAGATTGTAGAATGCCTACCAACAAGCTTGACATTAGCAAATTACAAGATGTGTTTAGCCAGTGGGATGAGGCTTGTTGTCAATCTTTATATGTTTTATTAGCAGAGCTTTGGTTAATTGGCCAAAGAATGGAGATAAAATAAAGTTTGCTCTGCATGATTGATTGTAGCAAAGTGGAGGATACAGTGGATATAACTTAAGGAACTTCCAATTCTCTGTATGAAAACATAGATAGATTGAGAATGCATAAGGGAACGTGACTAAACTTTATCACATTCCAATGAACTCATGAAAATGTTCGACCAAGATTATCACCAGTGAAGATGTGCCATACCAAGATAGACATCCAACAAGCATTTCATTTAGAAACTCACTATTTTTTGCCGTCATCATCACACGTACCAAATTATTTAGAAATTAATTTTGGAAGTCAGGTGGCAAAGAAGTGTTAGATGGTTTGGAAAAATGCAAGATATAACACCATCATCGAGTATTATATCTAGAGGTAAATTGTGAACTTATTAGATATATACTAAACCAAAGAGACCGTGACAACAAATTGGTTGGGCATACAAGTTATCTAATTGGTATCTTGATAGATTATGGTTAGCCTCATGCAAGGCATGCCAGATACATTTTTCAAGGCCTAAGTTGCAATGATGATAATTATACGTAATTAAACTAATGTTTCCAAAACCATACCAGATATGCAAAAGTGTTTGATCTGTTTCAGCCTGGTTGAAATGGACAGTTTGCATGGTCAAATATGATAAAATGATCAGCAAGTTTCTTATTCATCAATTTCTACCATTTTCCATAATGGCATTTATTACTCCAGTTGTAGAGTTTTGTTTCATCTAGATGCTTGTGTTTGGATTTTCCATCAACAGTATTATGAAGTTCTCTATTCCAAACCACTTTTTAAAACCAATAAGGTCGTTGCAATGCTTTGTTCTTGAAGCGGTCTGTTCCCCAAATGCGAGATGGTTTACCCGGCAAGAAGACAAACCATCTAATATGAATGGTTTCCAACAATGTACAGTTTATTACGGGGCCAGAGTAGATTAGTGAGTTGTTTTAGTTGACCCTGCTTTGACCTGCTGATCCAATTTCATTCCAGCAACATTGCATTCAACAAGCAAGTTTTAAGTATCAATTTTTTAGGTATTTTCCCTGAAAAAAAATGTTGATTATAAAATGTCTTAAATGTGTTGGATTTAACCATTGCCTGCAAAATGGGAAAAAAATGCTTAGATATGTCAAAGTAGATGTGTTATATGTGAAATAGTGATAGAAAGAAATGGACCCATTTAGATAAGGGTTCACTAGCAGTTGTTTTGGGAAAAACTTGTTCATTTAAGTGTAATATATGCCGATATGAATTTAGATTAAAAGTCAAAAAGACTCCTTGATTGGGTTTAAAGCCAATATTTTTTCAGACAATAAAAAAAATAAATATTGACTGATACATTTCCTTCTTCCAACCAAAATCTTACTATTATTGTCGGCTTGCCTCTGTTCTTTATTGCCTGACTTGCAATGCTACCTGGATAGGGGGACAGGTGTCAAGTGATCAAGTGCCCATAGAACCTGACATGGCAATCTCAATAAAATACGACATGTTGATACATATATTCTTTCATATGTATATTTATATTAATATATTATGTGTATATATACATATATACCATATGTATGTATGTGCATATACATATATACCATATGTATGTATGTATGTATGTATGTATGTATGTATATATATATATATATATATATATATATATATATATATATATATATAAAATCAGACTAGAATACATTCGATCAAATTTGAACTTAGATCCGGTCAGGTCAAAACTTTATAATGGAGGTTCTACATCAATGATCCAAGCCGTTGGATGTGATCTACTACCTCAAAACTGCTTGCACACCAAAAATCATATAATTTGAAGTCCCCTAGCCTATGCATCAAATAGTCAAAAATTGGACAGCCTAAATAAAATTGAATTAGATGTATTTTTGGATCACTTGATGCATAGCCTAGGGGTTTTCAAAACATATGATTTTTGGTTTGCAAGTAGTTTTGAGGTAGTAGATCATATCCAACGGCTTGGATCATTGATGTAGAACCCCCATTATAGAGTTTTAACTTGACCGGATCTAAGTCCAAATCCGGTCGAATGTATTCTAGTCTGGCTATATATATATATATATATATATATATATATGAATGTATCCATATGTATGTATACATATAGACATATATATATATACACACATATGTACATATACACACACATGTGTATATATACATATAGACATATATATATATACACACACATATGTACATATACACACACGTGTATATATATATATGTGTATGTGTGTGTGTGTGTGTGTATAACATATGTATGTATATATATATATATACACATATATAACATATGTATATATATATATATATACATATATATATATATACACATGTATATATACATATATACACATATATAACATATGTATATATAGATATGTACATACATGTATGTATATATATATACATATGTATATACATGTATGCAAGGATTCAGGAATCAATACCAGTTTCCGTACCGATTTCTGATCGGTATGGTATGGTACCATACCGTACCGACTGGTACATACCGATTTTTTTTTCCTAACTTAATTTTTATTCTAATTTTTTTATAATTTTTAAATTAATTTAGGATTATATAATAATCCTAAGTTCTAACATCCCCAAAAAAAAATAAAATAAAAAAATCTAAAACAATGCATTAAATGTATTTAACGTACAAGTCTCTAAGATATAAAAAAATAATTTACTAACCTCAAGATATCTACTGATCTAAAATGTTATCGAGTATCTATGATGCTCATGGATATCTAGATCATTCTCATACTCTGGAGGAATATCAGTCCATCCCTCTATCCAACTAGTACGAGAGTCCTGAATATTCATTCCATAAGATAACCTCTCTAAATTGTAAGACATCTCAGATCTCTCGCTCAAACTCTGGCTCTGAGAGGTGTCCTTGGGATGATGGTATGGCTATAAAGGGGCCCATCTAAATATGCCAGCAGCAAAATTCGATTCATAAGAAGCTCCAGACTGCATAGAATAGTAGCCACTAGAAAACGATATTTCGGATGCATCATATACATATCTATATGGATCATAACCTGCCCGCGGGTGGTAGGATCCATAATATGAGGATGATCCAGATACATCCATGGATCCTATGTCACGTGCCAAATCATCTGTAGCTACATCGTATGCTGGACGACCTCTGGAAGGCCATCGTCTATATGAAATAGTATCCCCACAGCCTTTATCAGTTCATGCACCGTGGTCTCTATCTTGTGTGGATGTGTAAACTGAGACTCACCGGTGAATCAAATACCATCCTGCGATTGCGTCTCATGAACAACAGTTTCTTGTCCTCTAGTCCCTTCCTGATCATCAAATCCATCACTACCATCATCACTCATCTTGATCTTCAAATCTGAGCCAACTGACTCCTGCACTCTCGAGGATGCAGCAATTATCTTTCCTTTTGCTTTATCCTTTTTCTTACTTTATTATGTCTGAGAGGATGGATCTCTTCTTCCTGCTTACTGGCTAGATGCAAATTCCTACCCATCTGATAATCCCAGCAGCACTCGATAATGTTGATATATTCCTGACCATGTTTTGGATCTATCCCACTGATCTATTTCTTTGCCATCTCCATCATGTGATACAAAAATCCCATCTGGGGGTATAGCACCTCATATAATGGCTTGATAACCTTCACTATCTTATTAGCCCATTGCCAAAATGACTGACTGGTCACTAAGTTCTCCACACGACTTCCTTCAGTATCGGCTCTCGTATATCTACTCTCCTGCCACTCGGCACTAACAAACATCTGACGCAATGTTGCTTTCTTCTCCAGAAGGCTATCAAGTACTATGTAGTTTATAGCAAACTGGATGACATCCGATCTCAAAATCTCTCCCAGTATATGTCCGCATCAATGATAAGACCCATGTATGATTGTAGATGAATTTAGTAATAGTCTGGGCTTAGTCCACTGCCTGTTGCACCCTACGAAGCTTTCCAATATCCATCAATATAAGATCAATACACTGTGCAGTACATGGGATCCAGTAAATATATGGTCGCTGCTCCATCAACAACTCTCCAGCGGCCTTATATTACGGTTCATTATCTATGATGACCTGCACGACATTCTGCTCCCCTACTGAATCAATCACCTCCTCCATCAATCCAAGGATATACGTAGCATCGTGCACCTTATCTGAAGCATCAATTGATTTATGAAAAAATATTTTTCCATCACAACAAGTCAAGAAATTGATGATGATCCGCCTAGTAGGATCGGTCCAACCATCACACATCACCGTCAATCCGCATGTAGGTCATTTATTCTTGTAAGAAGAAATCCATTTCTGCAGCTCCTCTTTGTTATCATCAAGAAGTTGACCATAAATATCCTTCGGTGCTGGGGGATCTACACTCGAACCGATTGCCTGTATGGCTGAAATGGCAGACCGATAGTAGGTATTACCTGCTACATTTGCTGAAATATGGCTAAAATGAAACCATGATCCAATAGCTCGCCACATGTCTTTTTTCTTATCCTTCTTCAACATACTGTCAATCCTCTGTTGTTTTAAATCTTTGCTAGAAAAAGTATGTGGATCCAAATCATGAATGGTGGCTCCTGCTGGCATGTCCCAGGAGGACCTCCTACTACCACCAAATGCTTCCAGCATAGATGAAATACTGTGCCTGCCTCTATCGGATGTCTCCCTGACTGAGGTGGTCCTTTTGAACTCGGATTCTTTCTCAGCAACCACAGAGCCGGATCCCAATTTATAGTATGACGGTCCAAATCGTTCTCTACATCTGACCATCTCCTCCATACAGTACTGATCATCCATACTCGTCCGAATGGCAGCCTTCATCTGTGCCTCCTCATCATCTAGAGCGGAGGCCTGCTCTGACTCTCTAGAGTGATAAGGTGGCTCTGCAGCTCGATGGTCCACCTCTGCTCTCTTCTGTTTGGCCTTCTCCTTCATTGATTTAAAATCAGCAAGATATTTCTTCATCAGCTGTCAGACCTTCTGCGGGCATTTTCGACATATGGCCACATCGAGATAACCACCAGCCAAATGCTGCTTCAACCTAATCATCCCTCCTCTCTTAAACTCTGTGTTGCACCATTTGTACTCCAATAATGCCGAGTCGAGAGCATCTCGCCATGCTCCCAACCAATATCACGCTCCGTATCCTTCTTTTTACTCATTTTTGCAAGTTTAATAAAACATATCATTTCAATAATTACCTATAAAAATTAAAATTTTTCATCGAAAGACCTTATATTTTTTATTATTTAAGTAATTAAAAAATTTTAAAAATTCTAAAAAATTTATTTAAGCTTAGATCCAAGTAGAAACATGTTATAGACTCTACATATATTCATATAAGCCTATTAATATGCATTAAACATAATTTATTTTTTTATTTTATTTAAAATTAAGCCTAGGTTACTATGCATATGATACATCAAAAACTTCAAAATCGAACATAAAATTTATACTATACATAGCTTCAGTTGTCATAAACAATATTATGAATTTACGATTTTTTTATTTTTTTTATTTTTTTATTCTAAAAATATATTTTTTAAAAATATATATAATTAACGAAAATTAATGATTTTAGCATCACCGCATAGATCTTCCAAAGGTCTATAATATTTAATGAAATCATACCAAAATCATAAATTTTGGCATAATTTTTTCTTATTTTTTTACTTCTTACCATTTTTTGGACACAAACTCTTAAAAATAAAATATTTACTAATAGAATACTAGATTACCTTACTTTCGACCGAAAATCATCGTCTCCTCGAGATTATGATAATTTTTTTCAAATTTTTCTCCTTTTTTTGGGCTTCGTTCGCACTCTTGACGTCCTGAGAGTCCGAGATTATGCTCGTAGACTCAGGCTCTGAGAGTCTAAGACAAAGAGAAAGGGGCAAGGGCCATTATTGACCGGCCTACCCTACCCCATAAATAAAAGAATAAAACCCCCCCACTCCCCTTGTCCCCTTGTTGGTACGGCTCGATTCAAAGCCGAACCGCCTGATTCTGGGCAATTTGATGCCAAACTGGACCGATTCCCCGCCAGTCTGGCTCGATTCGGACTGTACCGGGCAGTTCGACCCGGTACAGCATTTCATGCATGTATGTATATGTATATATCTATATATATAGATTTATATGTAATACATATATATGCATATACATATCTATATACATGTAAATACATGTATATGCATATACATATCTATATACATGTATATATCTATATATGTATATATATATATAAATAATATATAGAGGTCGACTATGCTCCGGTCGATCGAAGCCCAGCCTATATCCGATTGGATCTCCGATCGTTTGATCAGCGCGCATTTTCTAGCGCGCGCCTGAAAAGACGCGTCAATTGAAAAAAACAAGCATGCCC
>QRFJ01000108.1:2449399-2491899 GCA_006176705.1 Cocos nucifera | reverse complement strand
ATCACTTAGCTTATTAAGTTAATGGCTGTTATTATCCACTTCAACCTCAATTGATTAGTCATTGACTAAATCCAGGATCTTTAGGACTCCAAACTTGGAAAGCAATGGAATATCATGGGCACTGATACCTTGTTGATAAACCCAGGATCTTCAAGACTCCAACCTTTGAAAAAAAGGGAATATTGTGGCACACATATGTTGTTAATTTGGCACCCCCATCATCTCTTCCTAGTCACATACAACTCCATCATAAAAGGACAAAATGCAAACCGGCTAAACCATGGACTTCAATTATTTTATATAACCCCTAGAAACTCCAGTCCAAGGATTAAAAGAACTCCAGAACAATGACCAATATTGAGCTATCAAACATGACGGTTATTGCAATCCGCTCCGGTGTTAGTGATGGACAGCATGATAAGGGCCAAGATCATCTCCATGATGAGACAGATTTGAATGATGAAACTAATGGCCATTAATGACATCCTCTGGTCCATTAAAAACAAACATTAATTCCAGCCGCATTACCATTTTAGCAACTCTCCAAGCCATTCAGATTATTTGAGGCTTGTGGCCATAGTTGGACCTTCCATCATAATGTGACACATGGTCACCAGCTGAACCTTATATCAATTCTTTTGGTACAATTATAGCTTAAGGCAATAAGGTTGCATTATCTCATTGACTTATTAGCTTCAATAGTGCATCATTATGCTCATCTCCCCTTTTCATCACCGTGCAACCTCAAAGATCTGTGCATCTCAACCCATGTGCTTCACACTTTAGCAACCTCCTATGTGGCCGCACTCTAAAGTGTTTTAGTTACTAAAACACCTTCTTTTACACTCCTTTACTAGCATATCTACTGCTTGCTATATGGTTTATATTAACCTTTTATAAGGTCTTGTTTGAGTAGGCATTGGGCCACCCTTAGGTCAGTCTAATTTAAGTTAACAAAAGGTAATGCCTAACATGACGTAGGCCTAGCACAATGTGGGCATCAAAGAGGAAGAGATTGGAGAGGCCAGCTGTTGACAATGATGGTTGGTGGATGAGTATAGAAGTTATTGGTGGCTAGAGGTAGGCTAAGAGAGAAGGCTGGCTGGTTTAAAGGGGAAGGAGGGAAAATGATGAGAGGAAAATTGCAGAGGTGAATGGCAATGATGATGATCGTTGAGCAAGCTAGTGGTTGGTGGTGATAGTGAAGATAATAGGTGTAGATCTACCAACACAATGGCGATGAGCAATGGTGGTTGCGGAGAGGGATAAAAGAAGCTAAAAGAGGGGATTCATTTAAGCACAGATTTCGCACATGGAAATTAGTAATAATTATTTCAAGATATAGTACAATCTGCTTGAAATTTTAACCAAGTAGCCAATCAAGTACAAGTGGATGGATGATGAGTTCCAACTTTTCAATTTGTTATCAAACCCATAGTTGTTGATCATAAATCCTCCATGGTCCCTTATTCTCTAAAAAGAAGTCTCATTCTTTAAATGCACATAGACACTCCATTCCTCAATTATCACATAAACTCTTCCTAAAATAATACCATTATGTTGGATTGCTAAGTACATGAACCATCATTAGAAATCCACAAGGCAGTGAAAATGGCAATTTTTGAGCCACTAGATGCTTACATAAATGATATCCAAAATATATAAATTTTTAGATAACTTAGAGCTATTATGAAGTTCCAAAGAGTGATCATTTTCGGTATTTAAAATCACTTATTCACAAGGAAGATTGAAGAGGATGTTATCCACAAAATTAAAATGGATTGGATAAAATAGAAAAATAAATTGTGCAATCATTTGATACCTACTAAATTAAAGGAAAAATTTCATAGGACAGTCATATGACTTGCTATGCTTTATGGTATAGAATGTTGGGTGGCTAGAAAACAACATGTGCACAAGATGACTATGATAGAAATGAGAATGTTGAGATACAGGTGTTGTAATACAAGAAAGAATAGAATAAGAAATAAAGTCATTGGTAAACAAAGGCAGATAGTGCTAATTGAGACCAACTAAAAGGACAACTTAGATGGTTTAGACATGTACAATATACACCGAGACAAGGTTCACAATCTCGATATTAGGTACCGAACAAATATCTTATCAGTTCACAATGATACAGTTAGTACTCTACGATACACACCTTGTACAAAAACAGCTCTTTAATAGTTTTCTACCTTTACCCCGGTATGCCTCATTATGGATCGGTACAAGAGTCGACATGCCTCGATATGGGACGATACCCTTCGTACAAGATGATAGAGGGTTTGAATCGACCTGAACTTGAGCTTCATATTGGTTCCAACCCGATTCGATACAGAATGAACCATATCAAGCCACACGGAATGGTATGACAGTCCATGGACCAAGAGATACACCAAAACGAAGGAGTGCTTTGATACATATAAAAGGAAAGAGGGATAGAGGTAAAACAAAAATAATATGAGATAAAGTAGTAAGGACTTGATATCTCAAAATTTTTCAGAAAGTATGGCCCTAGATCGAGCAAAATGGAGGGAACTGATTCATGTAGCCAATCCTGACTAGTTTGGGCTTAAAGTTTAGTTGAGTCAACTTGCATATCTTTGATGTTGTAGATCATATACAACGTGGATCGCCATTTTAGAAAGCCTATGGTTGATTTTGCACTGACTATATTGAAGCCTCAATGCACTTAAGCCTATACAAACTTGCCCACTTCATAACTACATATGAATATGAGTTTTGAAACTCAACAAATCAACCCCCCAACTGAAATTGACCTTGCATACCATCATTCTTTTAAAAATCTGCTGCTTTGACTGCTATAGCAATTTCAACCTGAAACCTCATGTGCTAAGTATCATAGCAGCAGATATCATGCTTGGGTATGAAGCAGCCAATATATCGGGCTAAAATCTACTGCAGTGGCAGCTGTGTTAAGGGTTTAAACCAGGGGATCTATTCCATAACAGGCTAATCAATTTCCAAATAGATGATTTGAACACCACTAGTTCTAATGCTCAAAGAATGGACCACCTATAAGTGGTAGATAATGATTGATCATTATGATAGTCAATCATCAATTTGTTATTTTTTTGTCTAGACTCTAGTGGAGTCTATTATTTATTGATGATGATGTTTTTTCTTAGTGAGTATATTATATGATTGTCGACAACTTTCTTCCGTGGTTGCTGCTTTGTGATTGTGGACATCTTTATTCTATGGACAATATTGTGTGATTATGGACATTTTTATCTTATGAGTGATATTATCATGTTTGAAGGATGATAACATTTCTCATTAGATGGTGGACCTTTACATTTTATGGATTTTGACATAATATCATGATGGTAGATGGATGATGTTTTATAGTTTCGCATTTAATATTTTTCTCATTATTTTTTAATAAAGATTAAAATATTAACTTTCAATACGTAGCAAGAAAAATATTAATATGTTTTAGCAAATTGCTTTGGATACACAGCAGCCACTGTAGGGCTCACTATTTGGTATCTGCTATGAAAGCCCTTGATAGCTAAATGCCCATTTTCCACCTTTTAATACATTGCATGCTAGTGTCTTGGGCAATTCTATGTGAGCTGCTTAATGTTAGGCATGACAGGTACCAAGAAGAAAATAATTCCTTTAAAAATGGGCAATATAAATTAAAAAACAGATACAAACAGTTTTAGGGCAGTCCCAATGTATTCTAATCTACATCATCATTCTTAGAAAAAAGAGCTCCAGAAATCAAGAATATGGTCTATAAAATTCACTGACATGAATGTCTAAAGTAAAATAGTGTTGTGTGTTTGGACTTGATGGAAAGAGAAAGTTAAGGGGTACCGCTAGAACAAGAGCTCTTATGATTTGACTTGCATAATATGTGGTCAGCAAAACAAAAAAGGTTTCTTGTAGTTTTTTAGGAGGCCAATACATACTTTGATTCTTTCCCTACAACTTAGTGACTTCTCTATCAACTAGCTATCGATTTCCAAATCTCTCAATATTTGATTGGCACCAATTAGACCACCGATACCTGAATTATGGACATCATCTAAAAACATAGTAATGTCATCCTTGTAATAGGTGTAACTAACAGAAATCCATTTAGAGTTGTATGGCAATGGCCCTCATTAGTCTTGTCAAAGGCACTCCAAGCACTTGCCTACGCACTCAGGCGAAGGGAGAAAGCCCCTGAGCGCCTCAATAGTCACCAAGCAAGGGGACTTTACTAAGGCGATACCTATGCGAGCACCTGGGATGAAGTGAGAGGCATTTGAGTAAGTTCCTCTATGATGTCCGCACTATTCCCTGATGGAGCTTCATTAGCTTTAATTTGAGAGCTATTTTTGTCGGTGCTTATAAATAAAGGGCTACTTTAGAATGTTCAATGATTTTTCTTGTGCTGCATTGTTTAGAAACATCAAATATGTTTTGTGAGGTTGTATTTTTCTATCATGTTTGAATTTTGAAGCTGCTAAAGGATGTCCAGTGGTTATTTTTGCTGACTTTTGTTTAAAAACATGAAATGGGAAGTGGCATTTCAATGTTCAAGACTATTATGATTTTTTATGTTGAAACTTGAATAACTAAGCTTATAATGCTTGAATGTTTTCATATACATAAATTATTTATTTCTAATGCATTTATTGAGCTTTTAATAAATTTGAGCCTTGCTTTCCTCAGGCAAGCACCTCTTTGGTGCCTAGTTCCTCAAGTGATATCAGGATCCTATTGCCTTAAGGGCACTTTTTGCTTTTGACAACCTTGGCTCTCATCCTAATGAGGTGGTTCAGGATGCAATGGGCGATACTTGTATGTTAGTCAATTATTTGACAAACTAGATTACATAGGTCCTAACAATCAATTAGAATGCATTAACTGAATATCATGAAAAATATTAGGGGAAAAAGGAAGGAACTTAGCAAGCATAATCTCTAGAATTGTCTAGTAAGTGCGCGATAAAGAGAACCATGTTTTAGTGTGAGAATAGAATACCTTATCAATAAAAGATGCAGGGTAACAGCGGTATGTCTGCTCAAAAGCATTTCCATGATAACCAAATCCATCAAAAAACTGATACTAGAACCCAAAAAAAAAAAAAATTAAAGACATATACTGGAAGAATTAAGCAATCAAGAAGACATGCCAGCAAAAGAATAATAAATGAAAAAGGAAATAAACTTCTCATCCCAAGATCATCTCAAGCCAATGCAGCAAAGCACAAACTAAGCAAAAAACAAGAGGCAAGGGAGACAATTAGTACTCAATAGCAATGATATGCAAACACCAGCCGGCATCTAGAATATCTATGTCTGCTAAATAGATAATCTAATCACTAAGATCACTAAATTTAATGGGCATTACTAGCAGCAATGTTGTTAAATTCAATACTATCAGAGAACACTGTTCGCCCTCTATCCATGACATGTTTTTGATGAAATCATGCATCATAAATTACTGACTTAAGCAAAGGGTAAAAAGAAGCAGGAAATGATATTAGGGCATGTTTGGTTGGGGGAAGTTGAACTTTGGAATGGGAATGGAAATGGGAATGAGTGACTTCCATTCCAGCCATTTGGTTGGGGGAAGTCCTATTCCCATTCCGATTCTAGAGGAAGACGGGAATGCTCTAATCCCCCAAAACCCAATCCCTACTCTCCCCTACCATTCAAATTACATTCCGATTCCTGTCATGAGCCAAACATGTCTGGGGATATGGCCATTCCGATTCCCATTTCAATTGATTCCAATTCTAATTATGGTCACGAACCAAACACAACCTTAGTATAGAAATGGCAGGTAGGCTAGCATGGTCGCCCACATTCAGTATCAGAGTGTGACCCTTATCTTTAAAACAAGACATTACCTGAGAAAATTTCTTTGCCACCCCTGAGACAGTTTCAGACTTCTTATTCAATAAATTCCTATTGCAGTATTTGCAGCTTGTGGTGGACAATTTCCTCTTCTAACATGTAGAATATCAGAATGTTTTCCTCATTATAGCCCTAGCAACATGGCTAACCCATCTAGTTGGGTAACAGTATCAGAACTGAGAAAGTAAATGAAACTATTATCATATGCAGGGCTGCATCTCAAATTCTGGGTTACCAGCATTAAGAAGAACGGCATTCTCTTTTATTATTTCACTCAAGCATGTAGCAAGATAAATTTGTGCATACATATTTCTTTCCCTCTTTTCCCCTCAATGTCTATCTCTCCTCTTTCAAAGTTCCCATCAGTGTCCTTTTAGTTTCAAATTTTCACAGGCTGATTCTTTTATTAAATTGTTTACTCCTTTATTTTCTGACAGAAATACTCGGACTTCCCCATCAATTTATACTCGGTCTTCCATGATTTTCAAGCATTTAAGCATTTAAATTTCAGATCTAATGTTACAGAAGCTCTCTCAAGCTAACCATAAGTAGTAAACTTATATTGGTATAGGAAACCTTGTTTACTCTCCTCTTACGCTTCTCCTCTTCAGTTTCCCACCTCATATCACACACATTATGATCATAATCAATCTATCAATGTTGAAACTACTAACAAAATCCAATTTAGATAGCATATAATATTAAACCCTTCAAGATTATTCATCAGCTTCAAGTGCTTCCAACCCACTTTTGATTTCAACCTAAACTTTGTAAGGGTAAATTGCAGGTAGGGATAAATGTAGGTTACTCAGTCATCATTTCCAATGGTGTGTAGTGACAATAAGATACAGGTAACCTTAGGAATCCCATGCATGGTTGAAAACACACTGTCAAGAGACACTAAAATAGCTCGGGTGCATAGGACAAATTATTATATTATCTTATAATTTCTCCTCTGGATGTTCCTTCTTAGGACACGTGAGATAATGTCATAGTGGAGAAATGATGCAATCCATGCTGAAGAATATACTTTGCAGATGAAAGCAGGTTGTGAACAGGCATGAAGATCACTCCCTGCAGCTCTTCAGTCAATAAATTGACCAATGGTGTGCTGAGATCATGAGATCTACTGAGGAATGTGAGAGTCTCATCCTGCTGCAATGAATCCGTTAGGTGAACTAAAACCCAACATCATCTAATAACCTCAATTCATCACTGACTGAAGTAGTTGTCATGTCTAGTTTCTACATAGGGATTTTCAGGGCAACATTGAAATAAAGGTAAGCCTCTTATTTACCTTTGGATGGCTTTCTGTTTCATTATTATGCTGTTGTAGGATGCCCAGGAGAGAAGGTACAGATACCCAAAGCAACTGATATGGGTGTCATATTTTATTGTTGTAATGTTGTAAATAAAAAGCCCTTTAAGGACTTAAAGTTTGCTTCCAATCCAATTTAAGTGAGGCTTTAAACAACCCTATGGTCAGTCACCACACAATATATTTGGCTTTAGGTCCGCAAATGCTCCATTGCTAGTCATTCTCTAAATGGCCCTGTATCAAGAGACTAAAATGCAATAACAGAATCACCTTATGAAATTATCTCACGAAGTTTTAATTTTGGAAAGTTCATTGTAATGCTGTTTTACACATTGTTTACAACTTAGATGCAAGCATTGTGAAGATCAGGATCATACTGTAAAATTGTAGAGGGTTGATCAGAATTTCAGATTCTTTTGACATATTATGACATTGCTACTAAATATAAGCATTGGCAGCATCTGCACGTAAAAGTATAAAACATATTATGACATTACCCACAGGGTGAGAAATGCAAACCCACTCATCTTTGGACAAACAACAACAGATTTAAAAGGGTGGAAAAGGAACAGATTTAACAAACAAATGATCATGGATGTAATGGATGGTGCTTGAATTTCACATTCTGCAAAAGATAATAATTTGGGCTCAACTAGGATAGCAATTAAAAAAATATCAGGTACAAAAACGCTACTAAAACATTTGATTTTGAAAGTTAAGGCCATGTTGCATACCATTTTGCTTAGATCCAAGTGCTTGACTCCTCAGACCTAAACGAAGGCAGCAAATCAGAATAATTAACAAGCATAACCTCAGGACTAAAACCGTACATGCAAATCTCGCAGAAAAAACTAAGAATCAAAAGTAAGACACTAAAAGTTCAAATTATAGTATAATCCAAAGTTTCTTATGTAACCTGTAATTGTGTTTACGGAAGACCAATTATTTATATAGCATGATAACATGTTATATACAATCTGTACAGCCATCAAGACTTGCAAGCAGTCTATGGTCCAACTTCCCCAAACCAACCAACAACTAACCCAACTCAAGGCTAATCTGCAATCCCAACCAAATACTTGTATTCACGTTGCACCATCATTGTTAAATAGGTAAGGCAACTCTCGGTGATGGACCCTCCCATAGCCTCAGCAATAGCCCAGCCAGATAGGCAACCACCCAGGCAACATATTTTTTACAGCATTCATCAAATAGTTTATATCCATATCTCTGTTGTTGATTGAAACTTGCATCCTCCTCAATAAATTATCCACATCAGATAACCCAAATATACCTTGGTAACAATTAACATATGACTTGACTTATAATACTTCAAAGTCTATTACAAAATTATTGTTCGATCTATATTCATAGAATACAACTACCAAAGGTTATTGTTAACAAGAGTATGCTACTAGTATACAATAGTAGTAAGAGTAGAATTGCTAATACTATTGAAGATATATGAAAAGAAAGCAATGAAATGTTTCTTCTTTCTATAGCATAATACAACGAAAAAAATCAAGAATAGAGATCAAAAAAGTATAAAACATAGCAGAATATTTCTAACAACTATTTTGAATAGAGAAAAAAATTACCCAAAAAAATTGAGAAAACTGACATGGAGGGGAAAGAAAAGAAATAAAAGGTATGAGGGAGAGCATTCAAAGATCTTTCACAGACATGGAGGGGAAAGAAAAGAAAGAAATAAAAATCCTGGCCTGTTTTAGAGGGTTCGACCAATCCAGTTCCTGAGGAACGGCAAAAGAAAGGAAAAAAAAAGCAAGATAAAAAAGGAAGAGAGAGGAAGGGAGGGAGAAGAACTCGACTCACTTAGCCGCCGGGAACCAAGATCGAGCGAAGAGGTAGGAGCGCGCGAGTGAAAGGTAGGCAAAGCGAGTCCGGCCCTAGGTCGGATGAGAGAGAGGCGTTACCAAGTTAAACAAGATGAAGCAAAACATAGTAATATTGGAAAAAAATTATGGGATAATTCTGAACCATGGATAAGATTCAACAACAAAAATTAAACAATATTCCCAAATAAGGAAGAAATCAAGCAAGGGATAACCAAATGAGTCAAGGAACTAGATCAAGCAAGTTCTTCGGAGCGATCCCAAGAAGAAGTCGAGGGAAGAATAGGTACCCTGGAGGAAGGACGATCGCGTCGAGAGGAACAGGAGAATCTGGGTAGCGTAAGAGCGAGGGGAACAAGGGTCGTTCAGATAAATTCTTTGTACACCGCATCCGGTGTAGGTAACCCGCCCGATCTAATTGGGTACATCATTTTTCAAACGTATCTAATACATGAATTTTATTTTTTTATTTAAAATTTTGAACGATAAAATTCTTTTTTGAACAAATTATGTTATTTTATGGATATATTATGATATCCTCTAGTTAAATTATAATTTAAATATTATACATATATCATAAGAAAAAAAAATATTTTTATTATTTAAAAATTTTATAAATTTTTAATAATAAAAAAAAAATTCTTTATAACTGTTGGTACAGAATCTGGTCGACGCCGGGACGAGCTGGAGTCGAGGAGGACAAGGTCGCCGTCGGTGACCTGCAAAATAAAATTCCATCCAAAGTCGATGGTGGTGGCTCTGGCAGGACCCTCCGATGATCAAGTTAGTTCTTCTGGCCAACAGAAATGGAGTGCTCAGGAATGAGTTCGGTAGAGTTTTAGAGAGGACAGGAGAACTTAGAGAAAACATATTTGGAGGATCCCTTTTATAGATGGAGCTTGAATCATGGTGACGACCATACCGTCTGATAGTGGGCTGCTTGAGACCGCGTGGGGTTCGGTACGGAGAGAGAGGTATCGCCAGGCTGGTAGTGGTGGCCATGTCATCCAGTCATGGGCCGCATGGGGCTTGTTACGGAGAGAGCGATCTCGTCAAACTGGTAGTGGCGGCCATGTCGTCTGATAGAAGCATGCGTTCGAAGTTCGACTGCAAGAGTAATCCAGAATGAGGTCGGCTCCTATAGAAACCTGGTTGCTGGAGCAATTCATAAGGAGGTCGGCTCTCAGAAGAATCCGACTGTAGGAGCGATCCAGAAGGAGTTCGACTTCCGAAGGAGTCCGAACTGCAAGAGCGATCCGAAAGAAGTTCGGCTCCTGAAGGAGTCCGACTGCAGGAGCGATCCGAAAGGAGTTTGGCTAGGGCTCGATCGCTGAGGAGTTCGATCGGAGCTCGGCTGCTGAGGAGTTCGGCTCTTGTAGGAGCCTAACTGAAGGAGAACCTCGGAGGAAGTCCGACTCATGTAGGAGTTCGAGTGAAGGAGAACCTCGGAGAGAGTCCAGCTCCTGTACGAGTCCGACTGGAGTTCGACCGCTGAGAAGTTTGGTCGGAACTTGGCCGCTAAGGAGTCCAACCGGCTGAAGGAGTTTGGCTAAGGCTCATTCCCTGAAGCTCTTCCATGACTACCGATTGCATTAGACTAAGCATTAGACTGAACTTCGGTGGGAGCGGAGTTTATCTCCAACAATAGTTTTTCCACTTCCGAGTTTGAAATTTGAAAGAAGGGAGTACCAAAACAGGCGACTGCCGAAGTCCTTTTTCGGGCTCTGCATTTGTTGAAGTTGAAGCTCGAGAGAGATCTCATCTCTAACCGAGGTTGAAGGAGATCTTATCTCCTGTAGAAGCTCGAGAGAGATCTTATCTCCAGCAGCCGAGGTTGAAGGTTGGGCTTGGGGGAGATCTTACCTCCAACAGCCAAGGTTGAAGGAGATCTCATCTCCTGTAGAAGCTCAGGAAAAATCTTATCTCCAGCAGCTGAGATTGAAGGTTGAGCTCAGGAGAGATCTTATCTCCAGCAGCCTAGGGTTGAAGGTTGGGCTTGGGGGAGATTTTATCTCCAACAAGGTTGAAGGAGATCTTATCTCCTGTAGAAGCTCGGAGAAAATCTTATCTTCAGCAGCCGAGGTTGAAGATTGAGCTCGGAGGAGATCTTATCTCCAGCAGTCGAGACTGAAGGTTGAGCTCAAGGGAGATCTTATTTCCAGCAGTCGAGGTTGAAGGAGATCTTATCTCTTGTAGAAGCTCAGGGAAGATCTTATCACCAACAGCCTTGACTCGATCGCTTGGGAGAGATCTTATCTCTAGTCGAGGTTGACTCGGTCGCTCGGGAGAGATCTTATCTCTGGCCGAGGTTGAAGCTCGGGGGAGATCTTATCTCCTGCAATCGAGATTGGCTCGGTCACTCGGGAGAAATCTTATCTCTAGCCGAGGTTGACTCGATCGCTCGGAAAGATCTTATCTCTGGCCGAGATTGACTCAGGCGCTCGAGAGAGATCTTATCTCTGGCCGAGGTTTAAAGCTCTGGGAAGATCTTATCTCCTGCAGTCGAGGTTGGCTCGATCACTTAGGAGAGATCTTATCTCTAGCCGAGATTGACTCGATCGCTCGAAAGAGATCTTTATCTCTAGCCGAGGTTGACTCAGGTGGTTGGGAGAGATCTTATCTCTAGGAGATTGAACTCGAGAGATTATCTCTACAGCTAAGATCTCGGACTGATCTCGAAAGAGATCTTATTTATCTCTAGTCGAGGTTGGCTCGGGCACTCAGGAGAGATATCTTATCTCTGACTGAGGTTGAAGCTCGGAAGAGATCTTATCATCTCCTGCAGTCGAGGGTTGGCTCGGTCACTCAGGAGAGATCTTATCTCTGATCGAGGTTGACTCGATCGCTCGAGAGAGATCTTATCTCTAGCCGAGATTGAATCTCGGGGGAGATCTTATCTCCTACAGCCAAGGTTAGCTCGGTCGCTTGGAAGAGATCTTATCTTTGACCGAGGTTGACTCGGGCGCTCGGGAGAGATCTTATCTCTAGCCGAGGTTGAAGCTCAGAGGAGATCTTATCTCTTGCAGTTGAGGTTAAAGCTTAGGAGAGATCTTATCTCCTGCAGTCGAGGTTGACTCGGTCGCTCGAGAGAGATCTTATCTCTGACCGAGGTTGAAGCTCGGGAGAGATCTTATCTCCTGCAGTCGAGGTTGGCTCAGTCACTCGGGAGAGATCTTATCTCTGGTCGAGGTTGACTCGGTCTCTCGGGAGAGATCTTATCTCTGACTGAGGTTAACTCGAACGCTCGGGAGAGATCTTATCTCTAGCAGAGGTTGACTCGGGGCGCTCAGAAGAGATCTTATCTCTGACCGAGGTTGAAGCTCGAAGAAGATTTTATCTCCTGCAGTCGAGGTTGCCTCAGTCGCTTAAGAGAGATCTTATTTCTAACCGAGGTTGACTCGGATGCTCGGAAGAGATCTTATCTCTGACCGAGATTGAAGCTCAGGGGAGATCTTATCTCCTGCAGTCGAGGTTGGCTCGGTCGCTCGGGAGAAATCTTATCTCTAGCCGAGGTTGACTCGGGCGCTTGGGAGAGATCTTATCTCTGGCCGAGGTTGAAGCTCCAGGAATATCTTATCTCCTACAGTCGAGGTTGGCTCGATCACTCGGGAGAATCTTATATTTGGCAGAGATTGACTCGGTCGCTCAGGAGAGATCTTATCTCTAATCGAGGTTGAAGCTTGAGAGAGATCTTATTTCCTACAGTCGAGGTTGGCTCGATCGCTTAGGAGAGATCTTATCTCTCGCCAAGGTTGACTCGGGCACTCGAAAGAGATCTTATTTCTAATCGAGGTTGAAGCTCGGAGGAGATCTTATCTCCTGCAGTCGAGATTAAAATTCGGAGAAGATCTTATCTCCTGCAGTCGAGGTTGACTCGGTTGCTTGGGAGAGATCTTATCTCTAGCCGAGGTTGACTCGGATGCTCGGAAGAGATCTTATCTCTAGCTGAGGTTGACTCGGTCACTCGGGAGAGATCTCATCTTTGGTCGAGGTTGGCTCGGATGCTCGGGAGAGATCTTATCTCTAGCCGAGGTTGAAGCTCGGGGAAGATCTTATCTCCTGCAGCTGAGGTTGGCTTAGGAGAGATCTTATCTCCAGCAGCCGAGGCTGACTCGGAGAAGATCTTATCTCCTGCAGTCGAGGTTGGTCTGATTGCTCGGGAGAGATCTCATCTCTAGCCGAGGTTGGCTCGGTCACTCAGGAGAGATCTTATCTCTGATCGAGATTGAAAGACTTCGACTTGCTTATGTTAGGATGAGGTTCTTCTCCTGTTCCTAACACGGCCACTATTGATTGCTCCTTTCCTATCATCACACAGATTTTGCACTGAGAAATAATAATATTGAAATAAAAAAATTTTATTGAAGAAAAATTACTGGTAGCACATTCTCAGATTTTTTATGTTTCAGGATCGTGGGAGCGTTGTTCCTCCGAGTTTCTTCAGATGATAAGCTCCGGGCCGGGTGACCTCCTCTATCTCATGCTGGTCTTCTCAATTTAGAGCGAGCTGCTCTTGGCTTTGAGGCTGAGAGATGATGGATCGTCGAAGTACCAAGCCCCCTAGAGGTAATGTTGATGACGTCGGGAGGCAGCCGACCCCTTTGTCGTTCCTCCGTTATGGATGGTTCTGGCTACGGCAGCGCCCTTGGCCGATCTTCTCCTGCTTCAGACTGGCATCGAAGGAATTAACCCAGCCGGCCCCTCCTGATGAGCTCCTCGATTTCGTCTCAAAGCTGAATTCATTCCTCAGTATCATGGCTGTGGTCATGATGGTAGAGACAGTATTTGCTTTGATTGCACTTGTTCGGGGGATATCGTAATTCCTCTGGTCTTAGTAGCTGATTCTTAATTTCCATCAGAACTTTTGTTTGAGGAGCGTTAAGGGGGGCGTAGTATGGAACCTTTCAGGAGGAGGACTTCTTCGCGTCCTTCTGTCGGAGCTTCCTTGATGATGAGCTTGAGGAGTTCGGACTCGCTTGCATCCGAGGGGAGTCCGTGAGTGCGGCCGAACTTCACTCAGCCCTCCATCGACGATGGGTCTATTAGACTCGTCCGTCCACCGCTCTCCTAAGGCTTCTTCATCCTTCAACTTGAAGGCTTCTTCCATACGGACATATCCCTCGGCTCGAGCTAGCAGATCGATGAAGTCTCTGGGATACTTTTTCTCTAGGAAGAACAGCAAGTCATTCTTCTAAAGGCCGCTCTTGAGTGCGGCCATGGCAACAGACTGATTCAGATTCTGGATCTCTAAAGTAGTAGCATTAAATCGGGTGACATAAGTTCGGATAGATTCTCCTTACTTCTGCTTGACATTCATCAAGAAATCCGAACCTCGATGCGGACGTCGGCTGCTGACGAAGTGAACTATAAATTGATGGTTCATCTGATCAAAAGAGAAGATCGTATCTGATTTCAACGTTGAGTACCAGTTTCTTGCCGCTCCCTTTAAGGTAAATAGGAAAGCTCAACATAATATGGTATCTGATGCGCCATGGAGTAGCATCATGGTTCAAAAGGCTTCCAAATGATCGATTGGTTCAGAGGTTCCATCGTAGCTTTCAAATTGAGGAAGCTTGAAGTTCAGCGGAATGAGCTCTTGCATAATTCGAAGAGAGAAAGAAAGATCGGTGTAGACGCCATCATAACGAGCCGAGGTAATATGGTGGAGTTCCTCGATCCACCGGTTCATCTTCCACAGTCTATGATCGAGGGTGTCGTCTTGGTCGCAAATCTTGGAGGACTTTCGGCTACAAATGGGGAAGGTCTCCTTCAGAGGAGAACCATGATCCAAACACGGATCCTCTGCTCTCTATTTTTTCTTTCCAGAGGCAATGGGTATGCTAGCCCGAGTACTCTTCCTTGGGTCCAATTTTCGACATCCTGATGGTGGATTTTCTGATGGAGTCACCATTGGAGATTGCTGCATGGCCTACACCATCTCGGTGAGGCTCTAAATCTGCTGCATCAAGAGGTTGAACTGCTTCACATCTACCGTGGCTACAGGTGGAACCTGAGTTGCCGGGGCTGAAGCGGGAGCAGATGGATCTAAATGGGATTGGGCCGTGGAGGTCGTCGATCGTCGGATCGAAGCTCTCCTGGAAGGCATTTTCTCTAGGAAAGAGACTCTAGAGAGGAAGAAGGGAGATCTCTAGAGAGGAAAGAGAGAGATCATCGTAGAGCACTCCTTTAAGAATAAGGAAACCTTAAGAACAGAGGTCCCTTCTTCCAGCGTCAATTTTGTTGGTGCAGAATCTGATCGACGTCGAGACTAGCTGAAGCCGAGGAGGAGGAGGTTGCCATCGGTGATCTGCAAAATAAAGTCCTGTCCGAAGTCAGTGGTGGTGGCTCCGACAGGATCCTTCGACGATCAAGTCAGCTCTTTTGGTCAATAGAAATGGAGTGCTTTAGAATGAGTTCGGCAGAGTTTTAGAGGGGAGAGGAGAGCTTAGAGAAAACATATATGAAGGATCCCTTTTATAGACGGAGCTTGAATGATGATGACGACCATACCATCTGGTAGCGGATCGCTCGAGGCCACGTGAGATTCAATATGGAGAGAGAGGTATCGCCAGGCTGGTAATGGCAGCCATGTCGTCCGACCGTGGGCCACATGGGGCTTGTTACGGAGAGAGCGATCTCGTCAAACTGGTAGTGGCGGCCATATCATCTGGTGGAAGCATGCATTCGGGGCCTGACAGCAAGAGTAATCCAGAATGAGGTCGGCTCTTGTAGGAATCCGACTGCTGGAGCAATCCATAAGAAGGTCGGCTCTCGGAGGAATCCGATTGTAGGAGCGATTCGAAAGAAGTTTGGCTCTCGGAGGAGTCCGAACTGTAGGAGCGATTCGGAAGGAGTTCGGCTCCTGAAGGAGTTCGACTGTAGGAGCAATCCAAAAGGAGTTCGACTAGGACTCGATCGCTGAGGAGTTCGACCGAAGCTCGGCCGCTGAGGAGTTCAGAGGAAGTTCGGCTCTTATAAGAGCCCAATTGAAGGAGAACCTTAGAGGGAGTTCGACTCCTATAGGAGTTCGACTGAAGAAGAATCTTGGAGGGAGTCCGACTCCTATACGAGTCCGACTGGAGCTCGGTTGTTGAGAAGTTCGGTCGAAACTCAGCCACTGAGGAGTCCGATCGACTGAAGGAGTTCAACTAAGGCTCGTCCACTGAAGCTCTTCCGTAACTACCGATTGCATTAGGTTGAGCATCAGATTAGACTTCGACGGCAGCGGGGTTTATCCCCAATAATAACTTTTAGAAAAAAAATTTTGATATCCTGATAGGATATCATAATTTTATCATAGAATATTATAATTTTTTAGAAGAGGAGCATTTTCATCATTCAAAATTTCATACCAAAAAGTAAAACTATAGGCATTAAATGTACATTAGAAAGCGGTGGCTACATGGTTTAATTAGATAGGATGGTGCATTTTTGTTGCACTCAAAATATTTCTTTGATGGTTAATTACGAAAATAAGTAGGTTGGGGCTAGAATTTTGTTTCTTAGGCTTCACTGACTGAGCCAACTGAATTACCCTATTTGTAGGGATGCAAGCGGGCTTGGGCCAGCCTAAGGCCCATTGGGCTAGGCCGACTTCAGGTCAAGCTACGGATTAGGTCCGAATAATTTCAAGCTAAATTTGGATTTTAGTATAGAGCTCGTTTGTTTTTGGGGTCAGGTTCAAATATATCATGGACCGACCTAGGTCTGATCTGAGGCCAAGCCCAAATGGGGCTTAAAATGAAGCCTGAATTCAAGCCTGAATGAGTCTCAAATCCTTCATCATCCTTCTTTAAATTTTTGATTGCATTTGATAGCCAGCAATCTATTCAAATTACTGATAATTTAAAGAAATCCTACAAGATTATCATATTTGGTATATCTTTTAAGTTGATAATTCAGATTACTATGTAATCCAGATTACCTCTTATGAGGCAATCTATATTACCAAGTGGAGGAATGGCTATCCAGATTATTAAATATTTGATAATCTAACAATAACATATTTAGATGAAAATATTCTCATAAAAAATATAATATAATATAATATAATATAATATAATAATAATATTATAACATAATATTATATTATATAATATTATAATATAATAATATATAATAATATAATAATAATATATTTTAATAATATAATATTATATTATAAATTATAAATATAAATATATATATTAAAATATAATATATTATATATATATAATATATATTATAATATATAATATATAGTATATTTATTTTTATTATTAATAATATATATTATATTATTATTATATAATATTATCTAATATTATGTTATATATAATATTATTATAACATAATATTATACTATATAATATTATTAGTTTAATAATAATATATTAGAATAATATTATAATATAGTAATAAATGATAATATAATAATAATATATTATAAATATATAATAATATAATATTATATAACATAATATTATATTATGCTATAATCATATATTATAAATATAAATATATATCAGAATATAATATAATTATATATAATATAATATTATATTATAATAATATTATAATATAATATATATATTATATAATATTATATTATAATATTAGAGTAATAATAATATTATATAATAATAAATAATATAATAATATATGATCATCTACTAAGAATATATTATAATAATATTATATTATATATTATAAATATAATATATAATAGAATATAATGTATTATATATAATATATATTATATAATATATAATACATAGTATATATATTTATATTATAAATAAAATATTATATAGTATAATATTATATTATATTATAATATTATTATAATAATATATTATAATAGTATTATAATATAATAAAATTATATTATTATATAAATAATATAATATAATATAATATAATAATATATTATAATATATATTAAAATATAATATATTATATAATATATTATATAATATATATTATAATATATGATATATATTTATAATATATAGATTTTTAATAAATTTGATTTGAGGATATTTTAAATTTTTGATGTTATATTATGAATAATCTAATTGTCATACCAAACATGTCAATCAATATTTTTAGTAATTTTACTATAATATTATCTGCGTGTACCAAATATAGTAATTAACATTACTAGCAATCTATTCAGATTGTTAGTAATCAAGATTATTAGATAATCTAGATTATCACTATCTGATAATACACTAAACGTAATCTTTGGATTTACAACTATTGAATATGGTATTTTTAAACTCCTATAGAATCTTCTGAAGGCATGATAGTGAGAATGTGATTCAAGACATGTTAAAATAATTAGAATTTTAAATTATTAATAAAAAAATAATTTGTGATTCAATGAACTGCACTCTACTCCACAAATTCAAGTTGGCTTGATTGAGTTCGAGTAAGGCTTGAGCTTGGGCTCAGACCTGGTTTTCTAGAAATTTTGAAGCCTGAAAAGATTTTCATGCTTAGCTTAGGTAGGGGTGTGGCATAGCCCATGTTTAGCCCTTACCTATTTGGGATAAACATTAGGCTGACCTAATTTGGCCCAATTAAAATTAAGCATCCACTAGTGACACAAAGCTTATAAAATTGCATTCTAACTACATCCATCCTTGAATCTCTATGAAGCCATCAAACTAACAAATTAGCCATGTTCTACGAACACAAATAAAGCATACATATAAGCTTCAATATTGATTTGGTCTTTCATTCACAATGGTATAGGTCATTGTAATGGATTTCGGGCTTGGTTAGAGCTCAATATCCGGGCTTGGTTTAGGCTCAGGCTTGAGCTAGGCCGAACATTTATGTGAACCTTGTCCGAAATATCTATAGGCCCTAATTTTAAGCACAAACCCAACTCTAATTGACTAAGGCTTTGCCCCTAGCCCATCCAAAAGGCAACCCAACCCATAATTGCAGAACAACCTAGCCAAACATTAAAATGGATCATGGAACTAGTGCCCACACCATTGGGAGAATATCCTTTCCCATGGGATCAGAAATTGGTGGGATAGATTCATATCATGAAATCATCATATCCCGGCTCCCTTTAAATATCATTTTATCCTTATTCATTCTATAAATATTCAAAAAAAGAGTGCGAGAGCAATTTGTTCTTTGCCATAAAATCCAAATATAAAGAAGTTCAATGCCCTTAAATAGATCCTTTTTCCCTTCTCACAAAAAAAAAAAAAAAAAAAAAATGCTCTATTTATTTCCTACACTTTTCTTTAGGGAATAGACCTATCCTTTTAATAGTAGAAGTGATATCCCTTCCAAAATATATTTTGCAACCAAATACCCACTAAGGGACTTTCTAGACAGACTTAGCCTAAATGTGCATGCAGGATGCATAGTCATGAAAGTACGTAAAAATCTCTTGCCATGCCTAAAGTAGTAATTGGTAAGTCTAGGGGTGGAAACCATGAGATAACAAGCCATGCAAACTTTTAGCCGCTTGCCCGTTTGATAGCTCTATTATAACTAATTAAATATCTTACTAACCTTATAACAAGGGAAAAAACTTTATGCCACCAATTATGTGCCCACAAAAGGTTCATTCGGCCTAAAGAAATATGATGTTTATGCTGGAGGCAAAAATTATATATATATATATATATATATATATATATATATATATATATATATCAATGTGTATCAATATTACTAATCTTTTATATGTGCATGTGATTTATTTAAAAAAATATGATTTTGTTGGATGACTATTGTGAGATTCCGCATGGGCATAATTTTAGTTCTACATCGATTATTCGATAAAAAGATCTTCAATATTTATGCGAAATCAAAAAATTTAAATAATATATTTTAGTTAATTTTTTTGGATGAGATCCTAGGTTGTTACAAATGATATTAGAATCAATGTAGGCTATATTCTACGTGGATTAGAAAATACTGTAGTACGAGTTCATTGGAGTTGACTATTGATTGATGTTTATGCATAGATATGTAGATTTGAATTTTTAGTCTAGCAAGAACGTCGTATGTGAGGTCCCTCCTACATCAGTTATTCAATTAGAAGATCTTAAATATTCATACAGGACCAAAAAAAATCTAAATATATTTTTTAATTAATTTTTTTGGATGATGTCCTCGTAAAAATTAAAGTTACGAGAAAAGTTTGCCATGCGTAGATCTGGGTTAGGTCAAGAAGTCGAGTTGAGAAACCAAAAAAAATAATGTTGCGAGGAATTTGGCTTCGAACAACAATACATGCCAAGATAAAGCATCAGGAGATAGAGTTAATATTTTAAGAAAATGGAGTTAAACTCTAGATGGAGTTGCTACGCTTGGAATCCCTATTAAATAGCAGAGATACGATGCGAGTTAGCGGTTGAACTTCGTTCCTATGTTGGACTCTAGAATAATTTCATTTTAGTAATATTAAAGCAAAGTTGCTCCAACACTACATTGTTTTCAAATTCTGAGTCTGCATCTTTCCATCCATCGTGTTTTTGTTCTCTTTTACTAGCATCCACTCGCAAGTCTGTTTCACAAGCAGGTAGAAAAATGGAAACGATGGTGGCCAACGAAGGAAAAATGAGGATTTTTATGGCTCATCCCAGGGAGAGAATCCACCTGATTTTGGTCTTGATTGGCCACCTCCGATGAGGACTTCCTCGTCGGAGGCACCTAGGAGGCTAGATTTGCCCAAAAAAAGGTGGCATTTCTATGCCTCCTCCGAGCTCTTCTCATCGCGAGGGTTCGAAGGTGCTTGGAGCTTCGACCCAAGGAAGTATGGAGGTTGATAACGATGGTGATCGGCCATCTCCAATGAAGGTCCCTTCACCAGAGGCATCTCGGAGGTCTTCTTCGGCAGCCAAATGGGCAACTTATTCACCCCTAAGGGGTTCTTCGCAGTTCAGTGGCCCAAGGAGCTATGGTACCACAGCTTCCTAGGCACAGATGGGACGCCGAAAGTATTTGATACAGAGGTTGAGGCTTTGAAAGCTCATTTTAACTAGGTGGTGGTCTTCTCTGCGGATGAATTGCAACGGTCCATGCAGAGATGAAAGAACGCCTTGATAGGTAAATTTTTGGACAGAGGCTTTCTGCTTAATTTTGTTTATAAAAAAAATACGAGCTAGGTGGAATGTGGAAGGTCAATTCCATATCTCACCTCTCTCAGAGAGATTGCCGTTATTCAAATTTCCAATTAAGGATAGGGTGGTGCGTGAGAAGGGACCATGATCTCTGGCTAGGCAAATCTTAGCTCTTGATAATTAGAAAACTAATTTTTGGTCAAAAACGGGCTCTATCCATTTTGCCCGAATATGAGTGCAGCTTTCGGACCTCGATCTCGTTGGAACTTGGGGACGTTGAGAAGATCCTTAAGTTGGTTTCTGTTGCTAGAACCCCATTGTTTATGGATGAATGGACGGCAACGGCATCCCGAATAAGTTTTGCTGGGGCCACGGTGCTTGTAGACACAACGAAGCCTAAATATCCAGGAGCCAAGGTTAGACTAGCTGACAATGTCGTCTAGCGGGTAATTTACATATGAGGAGTTTTAGAACTCTGTTATAATTGTGGAAAAATTACTGCTCCAATGCTGTCTTGTGATTGCTTGGAGGCCACCATGATTGGTGCCAAATCTTTGTATAGACCGTGGATTAGAGTAGCTAGAGTCCAGGTTCATGGCCTCCAGTCGGAGTGCCGATCATCTCCTACACCACTAGCAAGCCAAGAACAACATTTAGCCGATTGGCAACAACCAAAGAAAACTTCTAAAGATGTCTCCACCTCCTCGAGAGCAAAGCTCTTGGGGGCGAAGGGATCTAGATTTGGACCATTGGCAGTTGATGTTATGGAGCAAAATTAAGCAGATCAGAGTATGAAGATCACCACGATGCCATCGATGTTACCTACAAAAGAGAAATACAAAAGGTGTCCTACTAAATCACACAAGAACTCATCTTCGCCAGTGCGGAATCACCACCACAAAGAAGATTATTATCATGGACGATATGGAGTCCGGCCAGGCAACGGGCTTCATAGACTCGACAAAAGATGGTGGCTGCAAACACTTAGAAGGGGGTAAGAATCATCTCAGCCTTTATTTGGGTACTACATCAGACTCTTATCTTATAACTTATGTCACCCAATTAAAATCTAAGCTTGACTTTGCCTCTAATTAGCAAATGAACATTTTGATTGTTGTCTAAAGGCTTCGGAGGGCTCTGCTATACTCAGTTCACCTTCCAATAGTAAGACTATTAGTGGGAAAGGGTTAGGAGAATCTTCTCAAACATGAAGATCATCATCTAGAATTGTAGATTATGCTAAGAATCTAATATATCAATATGGTCCTTCTATTCTTTGTTTTCTTGAAACTAGGCTCTCTACTAATGTCTTGGGATGCATTACATGATTCCCTCTGTTGGGCCTATTTGGAGGCATTATAGTGGCCTGGTTGAAGGAGATGGGCAATATTACTTTTGTGCATTATGATCATCAGGTGGCTTTTGGTACGTTTACCCATGTGTCTATTACTACCTAGTTACTTGGTGTGGTTATGCTAGTACTTGTCTTTATGAGTGCAGGTGGTTACGAGAACAACTTGTGTTAGCTTTATCTTTGGATATTCCAATAGTTTATATAGGGGATTTCAATTGTATCCTCTCATCGGATGGACCTTTTTAAATCTGATAGAGAAGTTCATGAATTCAGGTCCTTTCTTCACCAAGTAGGGTTGATGGACTTGGGCTTTCAAGGGCCTAAATATACTTGGTGTAATAACTGCTAGGGATGTGCAAAGGTTTGGGAGAGGTTGGATAGGGCTTTGGTGAATCTTTTTCCTAATTCGGTAGTTCGGCATCTAACCAAATAGGGATAAGATCACTGCCCAATCTTTTTATCTATTTTGGTTGATACACCTCCGACCAATCCTTCTTTTAGATTTGAGAAGTTTTGCTTGACATTTGCTAGAGTCCAGGAGGTAATCAGGCGTGCCTGGTCATGCTCGGCTCATTAGCCTCTGGATGTTAGGTTGACCATGCTTCCTTCTAACACAAAGGCTCTTCAAAAATGGAAGCGAAGCATTGGTAACTTGTTCCGAAAAGGATCCAGATTCAATGATCGCGTTTATCAGTTATAGACTATGGAGGCCCAAGCCCAACAGAGAGGTCCTGATGACTTCCAGCACCAACAAAATGCTTATTCTTTTGCAGAAATATAACCAGTCTCCATTGTCAGGAGATATTATAGTGCCAGAAATTAAAAATCTTATGGATCAAAGACGGGGATTCTAATGTTTAAGTTCTTTCATCATCCAACAATCCTTAAATGATGGAGGAACAAAATTTTGCACCTTTGATCACCTCAAGGGGAGATTATTGAGGATAACAAATGGCGTCAGCTGTGGTACCAACGGTAGTTACCGCCCAACAAAATATTCACCTCATTCAATAGGTTACTGAGAAGGAAATTGATTGAGCGCACCCTGACAAGGCACCTGGGCCTGATTGTTTCCAACATTTTTTCTTTAACAATTCTGGCACGTAATCAAGAATGATGTATTCAAGCTATTTTTCATTTCTTTGACATGGCTTCTTTGCCCCTTGATTGCAAATGGACCTATATGATCAATTAGTCTATGTAATACTATCTATAAAATTATTGCCAAAATTCTTGTTCATCGACTTACCTCATGAATAGGGAGTTTTTGTTCAAGGCTAATTTATTATGGACCGGATTTTACTCGGTCCGGAACTTATGTATTCTTTACTAAGAGCTCCTCCTTTTCATAGTTTGATGATGATTAAACTTGATATGGAGAAAGCATACAATCACATATCTTGAGAATTTCTTTTCCTTTGTTGCAGCAACTTGGCTTCTATAAATAAATTTCTATCCTTCATCCATCAATGTGTTACCCAATCACTCTCTGCTCGCCCATACCTTGGTTTATGAAAACTAGGGGGTTATGTCTAGGATGTCCACTATCTGCTTGTATGTTCATTCTTTAAATTTTTCTCGATTCGCTGATGATTGTCTGTTCATTTGTAGGGCTACTAGGAAGAATAATATATGCTTAATGTCCATTATGGATGCTTATTGCTTCCTCTTAAGTTAGGCAACTAATGTTCAAAAATCTCAAGTTATTTTCAGTCCAACCATTCCAACTGCGTTGATGCGATTATGAGTCTTCTAAATATGCGTAAGAAACAAGATGTGTAGAAATATTCAGGGAAACAAGCCACATCCTAGGCATTCCCACGTCCAGAAATTAATTCTTTATTTAATTGACTCCCTCAAGGCTTGGACCGAGGATGTGAGGGTGGGGTTAATGGTGCACGACCACTAGGCTACCACCTGAGCCTTGGAAAGTGGAAGGTTCTTGCCCTTGTGAGCAGAGCAATCCACCTATTTTCCTTATTGTCAACCCCCATGCCTATACCTTTTCTTCACAAATTAGAAATGGAGTTTAAAGCCTTTCCCTCGATTGGACAGCTCTGCAGGGGGGGGGGGGGGGGGGGCTGTTTAGGCAAGTTGGCTATTCAAATTGTGCTTCACCCAAATTCCTTGTGGGCAATTGGGAGGGTTATAAAAAACCAAGGCATGGTTCTGCCACCTGGTCAAAAAAATTTTGGTACCCTGGTTCAGTTTCATTTCATTTGGGCGATTGGATCCCAAATTGGGAGGGTTATATATATATATATATATAATCAATCTCAAAACTTCGAATGTTAAATGTACTTATATCCATCTCCATTAGTTAAATTGACCATAATTCTTAAAATCAAATTCCTTAGCATAATTACCTTGTTTCTTAGGCTGATATCACGCTATAATACTACAGGATAATAAAATCATACCTTTCTTTTTGGTAAAAGATTGCCCAAGGACTTCATTAGTATGTTAAAGCAGTCTTCTAAACCGTAAGCCCAGATCTATCAAACGAGAAGAAAAGCAGCAACCGAGTCGAAACAATTAAAGATAGAGCCACAAAGGAAAAGTATACAGTTAAAGAGAAGTTGATGTACGCAACTAAAGTCAAAAGATACATAAAGATAATACCGCAAACTTGCAACCGAGCATACTTATATGTGAATGGCAAAACGATGAAGTGAGCATATTCATGAAGTAGTAAATAAGCAACTAAGATCCAACCATTCAGAATAAACTTCAATAAGGTGGCATGCACTATTTTATAGTAAAGACCGAGTTGTGAGTACCGAAATGAAGAGTTCTGAATAGAGGCTTGATGAGGGATCAAATTGCACGTGGCTTGGACTCGTTGATGTAGGACTAAAGGAAGCATGATCGTAATATTAATAAGTAGATACCTTGCTGTTGCTGAGAAAAATAATTAGCATGATTAAAGAGTCTGACCATCCCAAACATGGTAGGAAGTAAAGCTTTGAATCTACATGGTGGCTCTACATTTTTCGATAAACATATATACATGCCGGGATTCACGTGACTAAAACCAAAATAAAGAAATATAAGATGGCAGAACAAACTCGGCATCTTTCCAGAAGTTTTGAGCTAGCAAATATCCATGCAGTGGATATTAATGACACGAGAAATTAGCTAGAAAAAACTTGTTATAATTCCCTCCCAGCTTTAACATCGATCTTTGCATCCGTCCCAGGTGTTAAAATTTGTCCGTGCGCTGGTGCTTTAGTGTTGAAAAACAAGAATACAATTAATGATCATTTCAGAAAATCTGAAAATCAATGATCGTTTCGGAACAAGAATCCTTTCGGTGTTAAAACAAATGATGCGGTTTTGATGGACATGCAATAAAGGTGTTTTGGTGGATGATCTTAACGAGTACCCAAGGAGATCTCAGTTTGAGATGAATTCCTCAGCAGCCAATGAAAACTTTTCCTGTGCCAAATCTTCAATGTGCTGCGAAAAAGTGTATTGTGGACGCAAATGAAGATTATAACAAATGCATGATGGTGCAAATTCAGCAAGAGAGAAGAGAGTTTAACAAATCTAGTAAGAATGCATACTTGATTCATGGATTCAGCGATCTCGGAGCCAATGCCATTGCCAAGGATCTTGGAGGGAAAGAAACAAGGAGGAAGAGGGAAAAGGAGAGAGAGAGTAGTACCAGGAGGTAGGAGGAGGAGGACGAAACTAGTAGAGGAGGAGCCGACAAAGGAGCTCAGGGGAGGAGGCAAGCATCTCTAGCAGAGGAGGAGGAGGAGGACTATCATATTCCGAACCTATCATCTGGATCGATCATATGATGCGGTCACATAAACTCTAGAGCCAGCCCATGCAAAGCCTATAACATAACTCCATCGCTTGAACTCCATGCTCAAACCCATTTAATGCTATGTATCCTGCAATGCTGAAAGAAAAGAGAGAATTAGGGTGTAAATTTTGCAGCTCAATAAGAATCCCATCACATATTCACTAATAAAATATTATAATTCAAAAATAATGATTGAGTAATATTAAAGAGAAATCATGAGCCACAAAATATCGTATCAGGCATCCAATATAACTTAACAGTTACATAAACATATATCATAAATCATGTATTATCATAAATCCATCATAATTATCATCAGTGGATTCACATGACTTACAATTTATATTTCATTAACATAATCCAAATCAATAGTTATCTTTTAGGTTTTGGACTAATCATCATTATGCTTTGGTCCGTACCCGGCAAACCATGAATTAAACATTGGTCAATGGTGATAATTCATAATATCTACGCTTTGGCCTATGGTGGCAAATCAAGATATCCGCGCTTTGACCCGTGGTGGCAACCAAAATATCTACACTTCGGCCTGTAGTAGCAAACCAAGGTATCATGATTTAATTTATAATTAGCAAACTAAGGTATCATGATTCAGCTCATGACCAACAATCCACTTTATGACTAGTCTAAATCCTTTTACACAATCAATATACCATTCAATAATGTCGTATTATATTTCTTATTCAATTTTAAATATTTGATATTTTATTTTTAGTGACCAAACTAGTCAACATATAATCCAAATATAATAAAGAATCATATATTTGACTTAAAACCAGAAATTATCATGTCGTTTAAAGAAATCCTTATCTCTACCAGTTTTTAGACTCAAGTATAGTGATCGATTAGCTCCTCGATCTACAAACTCAGGAACAAGACATTTTATTTAATAAATGCAGATAGTTATACCTTTATCCAATCAAGGTCAAACATAAAAATTGTAGATAACTATATATAGTAGTAAACAACGGTAAATAACCATAGCACAATAAGTCCAAGACTCTTTTCAAGATAAATTGATCAATCTAAGTTTATCTAGACATCTGGATCCTCTACTAGTTCATAAAATTTTTAGAGAGAAATCATAAAGAGAGAGAGAGAGAAAGTTATAGAGAGAGAAACTAAGGAAAGCAAATGAAGAGAGGGAAGGGAGAGAGAGAGAGAGGGAAGAAAGAGAAACTCTCTCCCATTTTTTCTTTTTTCTTCTCTCTTTGCTTCTTTTTTTTCTTCCCTTTTTCTTTTTTCCTTTCCTTTTCTTCTCTTTCTCCCATTTTCTTCTTTTTTTTTTCATGGAAATAGAGAAAGGGGGCCTAGACTTGGCCACTCCTCCACAACGCAACTCTCGATGATAGCGATTGCGATACTAGCATGACCCTCTAGTGACTTGGGCTGGCCCTTGGCAATCAAAACACAACCCTATCCGAAGATGACAACCGATCCAGCAAAAGAAAAGAAATAGAAGAGGCTATGCCCATCATGAAATCCAATGGCTAATGGCTTAATCTGGCCATCAATGGTGATCTTGGGGTTAACAAAAGGAAAGCGAGGAAACTCTAGAGATTCTTACCTCATTTTCAATGAAAAATCGATGGTGATTTACTGAGAAATACTCGACGGAATCCAATAAAAAATAGACAGCCTCGCTAGCGATTGTTTGACTTTTAAGCGAGATGTACTCAAGGGGAAGAGGGGAGAGCCTTTTATAGGATATGTTCTAGGGCTTTCACTAGAGTCCGACAGCCCTAGGACTTCTTTTCACCATTGAACTCAGGGAGGAAGAAGACTCCCAATGGGAGTCCTCCCGTAATCGCTCGTGCCAATGCATGCTAGACAGCTCGATTGGCTGGTTCAGATCCATCCAAAATTGGGCAAAAATAATCGGTCTCTACAAGGACAATAAGATAAATGGAAGATGTTGGGGAGAATGAGGAGGATGCATTGTGAGATAAGTGGAGGAGAGCTCCAACAGTAGAGCTTTGGGGAGGAGTGGGAGGACAAAATTAAGGATTTAGGGCGGATTAGGTTGGGGTTACTCAGGATAGAACAT
The DNA here is from genome assembly GCA_006176705.1 of Cocos nucifera. Taxonomy (NCBI): domain Eukaryota; kingdom Viridiplantae; phylum Streptophyta; class Magnoliopsida; order Arecales; family Arecaceae; genus Cocos; species Cocos nucifera. Next base: position 2,463,536 of record QRFJ01000108.1, on the reverse strand, counting down.
GGTTGTTTGGCATCCAATGACACTCATCTGGGTCATCTTGTTAATGATGCTTAAAAGCATCATGATATTCAAGCCATTTGACGATGCTAACTGAGAAAGCATCAACGGAGGGACATTAAAGCTTGTTGATGCTATAAGCATCATTATCTTATCAGAGTTTTTAAAAAGCATCACAAAATGTTGATGCATTCGATAGGTTATCGATGCTTTCTCTTAGCATTGGCGATTAGAGTTGGCAATGATTTGTCTTTCTGTGGTGAACCCTTTGATTTCCATGTCATTAACCTTCACTAAGTTGTGGTTTGGAGAAAGTGATTATAACTTCTTATGGAATGATCTTCATGTTATTCTTCTCATATCTCCCCATGAGACACATCTTGAGAGAATGTCATGTCGAATTAGATTCATTGCTCCAATCCTAGATGGCTATGATTAGGAGATAGATCCTCTCTAATTTCTATCTTCCACTCAACTTATTATACCAATAGGGGTGGCAATTTTATCTAACTAGTTAGGTACTCGACCTAATCCAATCCAAATGAAATGTGTTTTACTCTATCTGATTGGAGTGTAAGGCGGGTATGGATTCTCAAAAAAAATATCCGAAGCGGGTTCGAGTCGGATATAGATATTGGTATGCTCCGACCCAAATCCAATCCAAAATATTCTTAATATATATCCCTCAATCAAAATTATGATGGTTTTATATTAGGATTTTTTTGCATGTAATCCTCCTAAACATTCAAATTTGCATAAATACCCTTTCAAAATCAATATTTGTATGTATATCCTCATAAAATACTTGTTTTGCACGTATACTTTTCTTTTTTCTTATTTTTATCTACCCATATCATCTAATACCAGTTAAAAATTAAAGATTTAAAATTTAAATGACTAAAATACCCTTATGGGTAGATGTGCAAAAAAAAAATTTATAAAGATACATATGCAAATAGCAATTTTATGAGGGTATTCATGCAAATTTAAATGTTTAGAAGGGTATACACAAAAATTCTAATTTACTTACTTTTTATCTATTTTATTTAGATGGATTCGGACCCTCTTACTCTATAGTGTGGTAACATATTACATAATACAACAATATGATAATGATACTATATAATATTTTATATATTAGAATACTATATTATATTTTATTTTTAGATAAGATGGGATGATTCGTTAAAACTTTATTCATTTAATAAAAAATTATAATAAATCTTTCAGACAAATTCTTATTGTTACAAAATACCCAAATCCATAATTATATCTATTCTGTGTAAATGTATAAGCTATCCATCTAATTGAGGTTTAAATAATTTTTTCAAAAGTATATTATTTTATATTAGAAGAAATATGGATGGTTACGATCTGTCTATTTTCTAGATAAAATAATTTTGATCTATCATTTGATAAAAAAATTCTTTTATCTATGCAAGTCAATAAATTAAGTATATTCGTTATTTTTGTTTGCATGTTAATTTTTATTCATTAGAATAAGAAAAAAATGAATAAATCAAAAGAGATGTATTTATGTTTATATATTTTTTTTTGTATGTATATCCTTTCAAATATTCAAATTTGCATGACGATCTTTATAAAATTACTATTTACATATATATTCTTATAAATTTTTTGCACATCTATCCATAAAGGTATTTTAATCATTTTAATTTTAAAGCATTAATTTTTTAATGGCATTAGATGATGTGGATACATATAGAAAAATAAATTTTTATGAGGATATATATGTAAATATTAATTTTGAAAGGATATACATGCAAATTTGAATGTTTAGAAAAGTATAAGCGTAAAAAAAATTTTATATTATTTATATGTATTTTATCCATTCCTACCCAACCAATCTCTTTTATATATCCAACTCGATCTGATCCACGTCTCTACTTGGTCCAATCCAAAATAGGTATGGGGCAAGTATGAGTGTGAGATTTTTATTTGTAAGATAAATATAGGTATGGACTAATCCGATCCGATTCATTGCTATCTATATATATATCAACCAAATTTCATGATAGAATATCACTTCAAATCTAATCCCGTGAAATATCATAATTTTTTTCTCCAAAAATAAATCTATACGATCTAAAATATTTGGAAGTACTCATTTATTCCATAATCAAACAACACTTATATACTATCGAATCTTTTGAGCCGTATTAGCCACGGAACCCGCTGTTTAAAAGAAATCGCAAGCGATCTTTCGGAAGCAGATTCAACCAAATACGTGGTCAAATGCTACCGTGGAGGTGCCAGCAGTTTCTGGCCTGGGTGCTGACCTCCATTATATTGTTGGCTTCTTGGGAGCTTCCTCTTTGATCAGGAGGAAACCTGGAAACCGGAGCGATGTACGCATTCCTTTTTTTTTTTTTTTTTTTTTTTGGTGCATATGATATGTCCCATGAAGCGACGCGTAGCTCCAATTCTGGCTATTAATTCCCTTTTATCTTTTCACGCAAACAGCAACTCGTGGTATATGATAGTTGATACGGCAATCCTATTCCATGCAAGATTTCAATAACCGTATTATTCTCTTATAACGGACAGCTAGTGATTCTGTTGTAGCTGTTATAATTACGATCATTTTATACCTCACAATACATAATTTTGGATATTTAGTTTATCTTTCAAAACAATTTTCGGAGTTCCTAGTAGAGCTAGCTTCTATACAGGCATAGAAGTACATCTATGCGGCCGCTCCAAATGAGTTTTTAATGGCAGGGAAACTGTGGCTCCTTTTGTATGGGCCGTGCGTTCATATACGCACATTTTTCTTGAGAGCCACCAGCATCCAAAGGTGGCGGAATTATTGCATACACCAGGTGCAAGTGAACCATGGCAGATCCCGAAGCATATGCGCGGTGGATAGCGGGCAATTGGGAATCGGTGAAACACAAGGGGTAGCGTGGCGTGTTATCTACTGTTAATTTCACGCAATCCAACACCTGGTGCATGCAATACAGGGGTGACCTTGATGGAGCAAGCTTTATGATTAAAAATATATACTAGTGGTCTAGTGGTTGCAACAGGTGGTGGCGTTAAACTATTATATCCTGATAGTAGAAATATATATATATATATATATATATATATATATATATAGAGAGAGAGAGAAATGGATTGAGCTCCGATCAATCAAATTTTAGTTCATATCCAATCCTTAACCATTCGATCAATACATGTCTCCGAAAATAAATACTTTAAAAGCCATGCCTAGAGCAATGAAAAAAATAGATACATGGGCATCTAAAAAAAAATAAAAAATATAGACCTTTAGGCCTGTTGAAAAAAATCTGTAAAAAAAAATTGCTTGAAAGTTGTAAAAACACATTAAACAAAAAAAAGAGAGAGGGGGAGGAAAGGAAGGCCTACATATTATGCCTTCCCTCCCTTCTTTTCCCTCCCTTCTTTTTTTCTTTCTTTTCTTCTTTCTTTAGTTTTTTTCAATTTTTTTTAAAATTTTTTTAGATTTTTTTTTAATTTTTTTTTTTAAACTTTTTTTTTCTTTTTTCAGGCACCCTAAAGGCCTTAAGGACACTTGAAGGCGTCTAAAAAAATTGAAAAAAAAAATTTCAAGCACAGATGACTTTTTTTTAGGGGCATGTGCGTAAATGTGCGCTGATCGAACGATCAGAGATCTGACTAGATATGGACTGGGATTCGATTGATCGGAGCCCAGTTCACCTATATATATATATTGAAAAAATTCTAACACTATATTGTAAATAATATTATAATAAGATTATTAAAAAAATTAATTAATATATTTAATATGATAATCAGATTATCGATAGTGTGAAATTAAATTCTTAAAATGTTCTTAGTAATTTTGTCTTGGTGCTTGGCGGGGTGGTATAGGTGTGGTGGTAGACGAAAAAGCAGTGGAGGAGCCACATAGAGATGTAGGCTGGGGGGTGTGGGGATGGTGGGGAGGAGCATAGAGGAGCCACGAGAGCGTGCAGGTCAGAGGGTGTAGGGAACCACGAGCATCGAGGGGAGAGGGGGAGGAGGTAGGCATGTGTAGAGGAGCCATGGGAGTGGTGAGGACGACCGCGAAGGAGCCTTGCAGGATGGTGGTGGGAGATGAGGGTGGAGCTGTGGGGGGGTAGGAGCCACGAGCACGAGGGGGGGCAGAGATGGAGGAGCCACAGGTGGCACCGAAGGAAGGGGATAGAGGATGGGGAGGGGAGGGGATTAGTCGATAGATTTTGTATGTGATTTTTTTAAGAGATAATTTTATTCAAAATTTTTATTATAATATTATTAAAAAAGTTTAAGGCTATCCAGATTATCTTATATGAGGCAATGTAGATTGCTTAACTTGAATTTCTATCCAAAAAACATACCAAACACAGCAATCAAGTGGGTTCACTATAAATTGCCAGTAATCTGAATAGGTTGTCGGCTATCAAACGCAACCTTATGATTTTTCACATCATAATTGAGAGAGACTTTTTAAAAATGTTAGGTGGCTATCTCATTCATAATCTTTAGAAATTATTTTGCATCTCGTAATCCAAGATTGTTAGGACCGAGGCAACTCTATCATTATATAAAATGTCACATATCTACAAAAAAACTAATAGTATTGCAAATTAGATGGCAACATAAATGACCAATCGTACTGGAGTTACATCATCGATTGCTGCGACATACGTGTTCCTTTCGAATTTCAAGATATTTTATTTTCTAATTTTAATAATTATATTTATATTAGACAAGCATAATAAAGATCGATTTACCAAAAAATTAAATTAGTTCTAAGAATATCAATTATTTCCAAAACTATTACAATAGTATAACTAAATGATGATGATGATATTATCAAAATTACTATTTGATTTTTTTCTCAGTTGATACAGCTTTTTGAAATAACAATTTAACAAAAAGTTAAATTTTGAATGTATTATTTTCTTTAAAAAATATAGTATTCTTGTTATAGAACCATTATAATAGGATAACTATGAGATAGCAATCGTGACTTACACACCCATTGTTAATATTTGTGACATAATGATTGTTAATATGTGTGACATAATGAATGGATTGTATCAGATATTATTATAATAGCCACTGTTTTAAACCATGTGTTCTTCTTCTTCTTCTTCTTCTTAGTTTATCTTCGTGTTGGAGCCTACTAGCGCACATTATGTACTTTACTCTCCTTTTGCAATCTTTTTTTACCCCAACTCATTTATGCATGTGAGCACCATCTCACATGCCAATCATTTGTCAGGACAACTACAGATCCAAAGAAGTATACAATATTTGGTAGTAGCGTCGACATCTTGTTATCCACAAAAGGAAATGGTCGCTTTGTCTCTCATTCATGCTACATCTTCTCTTCAATACCTAATCTTATCGCTCCAATTCATTGGATCTGAGAGTACCACCCGACAAAGAGAATATGGACATTCATTCACCTAAACCTAATCATGGTCATTTGGATGACTATATGACTCAAGGGGGGCTTGCCTTCTTTTCCCTTATATACCAGTCCCCTTCATAGTTAGGTTCTGTGCCTTATCTTTCTATCCTCTTAATATGATTCTATTTTCTAAAAGAAAGTTATACTATGATCCCTCTTCCACTCTAGATTTATCAGTATATCAACTCCTACTGGTGGATGAGCTTTAATTTAGATCTGACCTAACAGCCATGCCACGTTCATGCCATTCACATATTCTTTATCAGGCCATGTCATCCTTTCTCTCACCATGCAAACCTTACATAGTTAATGAATAGAATTTGGATGCCAAAGGATGACCTAAAAGAGTGACAGCATGCATCATAATAAATGTGTGGCTGGATAACAATGTGGTGATGGAGGATCATGAGATGATGCAATGCTAGCACCAAGTAGTGGCTCATGACTCTGGAACCCACTTGAAGGGCAAAGAGGTAGGCCATTTCCCTCGGCCGGAAATCTAGTCGAGGGTGGTCCATCTTTATACGAACCACCAGGTCCGACAAGGCATGCACTCGTTGTGAACATCTCCAATCTCGGTTCAGATGGTGGGTTGCTGGGATAAGGTACATTTCGTGGACAAACTGTTGATGTGGGCATGAAATGGATCTTATGGCAGCAACCCTCCATCCGAATAATGGATTTGGAAGGCAGTGGCTCTTGAAAAGATTGAGGTATTTATGTGGTTGATATTAAAAAATAAATTGCATACTGACCAAATCTTGGCATAGAAAGGATAGGGAATTTCTTCAGACTTCCCTTTATGTGATTCTAATGCTGAAATTATATCACATCTATTCTTGAAATGCCTCTTTGTCGGAAGAATCTGGTCTAAGATTAAAAGATGGCCGCTGCATATCCGAGATCTTTGGTCATTTTGGCAGCATGGAAAGATTAAATCTAGGTTTTAAAGTGCTTGGGACTAACTTATTTTGACACTATATGTTTGGTTGGAAAGGAACTTTAGACTCTATGTTGAGAAAAAAATCTTTTACTAATGCTACTTTTTTAAGGTGCTACGTGTGTGCTTTCAAAAGTTGGGATATCATATATATGTGGTGGAAACGCTGGTCATCTTGCTCTTTATGATGCCTTTCTCCTTTGTGGTTATTGTATTAGATGCCCACTAATATCCTCTGTAACTCCTTCATTTTGTACATTTCTTTTTTTCTATTCAATAAATTCTATTAGGGGAGGTTCCTCACTTCATTTTACAACAAAGCAAAATTACTGATGTGGGGGTTGAGCGAGGTGTGAAGATGAGGAGGCAAAGATGATTTGGGCCTCTTTCGGATGTCAAATTTCATACGTAAAGTAGATGCAAATAATGATGCGATGATGCAAAACTTTAGAAAAATCATAAAAATTTAATGCTAGTCATAAGTAATTCATGATCCTGCAGAAGTTGAAGATTGACACTGTCCTAAAAACCATGGAGCTAGAAACTCCAACAAGCCGGCGAAGTATCCTACCAACAGAAGTACCCAAGTGAATGTGGGATTGCTTAATAATTGTAGTCTGTTAGATCCTCCAAATGGCAGACTCTTTGTAATAATACCTTCCACTAATTTTTTTGGATAAGACTTTAAATTATTATAAATTTTATTTATAATAATTTAAGACCTCATTCAAAAAAATTAGTTGAAACATATTATTTAGATTTCTTAATCCTGTATAAATACTCAAGTTCTTTCCAACGAATAATAGATATACAACTAAAAAGCACGCTCATATCGGTCCTTACATTCTTTTACTTTGAAGCATATTCACAAAAAAAAATGTATCAATGGTGCATCGCACCGCTAAAAAACTAGACTAGTTATTATGATGGTAAGTGGAAACCAAGCATTTATGAAATGGTGACTAAAGTTACACTTAGAGGATGCTTGGTTGGAAGGAGTAGGAATCCGAAATCAGAATGAGAATGGATGACTTTCATTCCAATCGCTCGGTTGGAGGGAGTCTCATTCCTATTCTGATTTCGGGATGGAATGAAAATGATTCAATCTATCTAAAATTGAATTTCCAATTTTTCATTCTGAAGCTGATCCATTTCGATTTTGATTTCGATCACGAATCAAGTACCCTTTGAACTATTGATAACGAGCTCCAAGAAAACCAAGTCAGCTGTAAAACCCTCGACAGCCTTTTTCAACCTGTACATATTGTCCTATTGTAAATACCATCTCTAAGCAATAAACGTTAGGTGGTCAATCGATTCAATCCTCTTTTTTTTCATCAAAAAAATAAAAAGCTATAAGCACCTGCGTTGGTGCACCTAAAAAATTAGTCGAGCTTGCTTGCCGATGACTTGGTGGTGGGTTAGCATTCAACAAACATTCATTTTATATATCAATTTTTGGAAGTGTGGGTTGTTTGTGCCCATGGGGATGTTACCATATACGAGACACGGTATTCAGCAGCATGTCGGGTCCTGCATGTCGCACTTGCTAATGCAGCACGTGCAAGGTCTGGTAGGCGGGTCCACCATGTGTGCAAGAGAGTTGTAACACCTTTGCAGGCACGGAGAAGCTGCAGTCGATTCTTGGGAGTCATAGCAATCATTTGGCGGTACACGTAAAGGAAAGAATTTTCTTATGCACCGAATGGGTGATTACCTGGCATTACTCGGTGCTCGGCTATCCATGCGTGAGATCAAAAGTGTCCATCTGCCTTTCATACAAACCAATTTTAATAATATGTTATGCACTAAGGATGCTTGATTCATAATCAAAATTAAAATAAAAATAAAAATTAGAATGGATTGGAATCAAAATTAAAATTGTCAAATTCCTTATACTATTTAGTTCGTGACTGAGATTGAAATAAAAATTTAAATCCTTAAGAAAGAATGAAGATTAAATTTTAGATAAATTGAATCATTCCCGTTCCGAATCGAAATCGAAATAAAACTCTTTTCAACCAAATAGTTGAAATGGAAGTCATCCATTCTCATTCTTATTTCAGACCTTCATTCTTTTCAACCAAGCATCCTCTTAATGTAATTCGGATTAGTGGTTGTGCCAATATATCATTATGATATGTTCCAGCCAGATAAAATAGTTGGGGTTTGTTTGATTGTCTAAACCTAAAATTCTATAGTATTTATGTGATTGGGCTAGCACAGCTAAGAAAATCAACGTACGCGAGGCTTGTTTGGACAAAAATTCAAGGGTCTTCGAAATGGGATAGCCCGAATTCTATAGAAAGAAAAAATGATCTATTGAGATTGCATAAAGTTAGAATATTGACAAAATAGGTTAAAGAACAAAACAATTCCAAGGGCAAACTTCCTAGTTCTCTCGAGATTATATATCATCAGATAGCCAAAGATGATGACAATCATAAATAGAGGCCAAAGAGAGATCTATATGATTAAATAAACAGTATTTCAACTGCATGGCATGCACATTTCTTAGCCTTGCATAGGCATGAAATTTTGGACCGTCCAGATAGAACGTATGTATATGTATTTATATATATATATATATATATATCATATACAGAGTAATAGAGTAATACGTAGTCCTAATAAAATGGCACGACCTCAATTATGAAACTGCTTACATCCCACTGTCGCATCCTACTTTTGTATGCACGTACTAAATTTGTACAGGATGGATGCAAAGGTAAACTTCTAAAAGAAGTATGATTTTCTTATTGGGAAGGCTAACGGCACCATTCTTCGTTCAATCATTCAACATATACAAAAATAACATGGAATTGAAAGTCCCCCAGTTGAGTCGAAATATTTTAGTAGAAGTATTAGTTTATCCCAACATAAATGAAGAATTAAAAATAATAATAATACGATGCAAAACTTACTGCTGCATCTTTGTCAGTACATATAATGACTGGCATATCAAACATCGACTGATAGAGAATATAGCGAACACAATACTTTAGGCTCAATTTTATCTTTACTAAACTGGAAATTAATTGTGATGTACGTAATTAAAGAAAGATTAAAAATTCTTAGCTATAGCATATTGATATAGTCGGCTGTATCAAGATAGAGCAATAAAAGCAGATATTTTATTTTTATTTTATGCTATATTCATGAGTCTCGATTATATGTACAAGTCAGCACCTTGGACCAACATTTGGGCTGGAAAACCATAATTCCATCTAACACTTAATTCTTGCATTCAGCTTCGCATAGCTGACGTATTTGGATTTCCATGCACGACTCTGAGCTAATAGTGAATGGCAAATGGATGACCATTCGCGCTATGCATCTATTCTTCACCTAATACAATAGGTTGATTCTATCTAACATTTGTTGTTGTGTCACCATCATGCATGTACAAAATAGCAAACATATCTAGCTAGATTTGCATGCACGAGTCTTCAGCACGTGGATCCTCTATGATGCTCACGATATGCACCATCTATCGTACGATAGACAAGTTGACGTAGCCACACACGCTATGCATTGCATGGTCTGCATTCGTGCACAACCGTCCATCACATGATGCACTGCAGAGGATCCACATCTTCATGTGCTAGTCAATGGCAAATGATCAGATGAGCATACATTCTATGACTATTCCTCACCTAACACAGCACATTAATTTTATGTGCTTTAGATGCAAAATACTTTTTATAAGCCAGTAAGTCACGATTGGATGAACGAACATTCCAATATCTAACCCTAACCTAACGCAATAGGTTAATTTGGTAGGTATTGGACAAGTCTAACGCTCAAATAGTCTAGAGTGGTGCTGGTCAAATATCATCCATGGTATCCATAAGAGAGAAGATGCATTAACGTGGTTCTCATGTGTGCATTGGCTCTATATTTCAAATGTTTTCACGCAAGATGGTTCAGTTCTGACCAACACGGCATACTTAGAAAGCATGCAAGACTAATATCTACCCACATTCTTGTTGATTATTTTAATTCTTAACCTTTGTTTTGGCGCATGCATCCATGAAAATAAGATGGAATCATTCATGAAGGACTGCTTGTTAAATAAAATAGCTGAGGGCTAATCTGTGAAGTGTCATCCGAGAAGGGTTGGAAATAAATTTATCCTTGCAGGAAACTAGGGTGGTGGAGGACGCAAGCCGCTATGTGGTTGTGTTGATCTTTTCGACCGTTGACGCTCAGCATTTCATTGATAGGAGCTCCCCGTGAAGAGTACGCGTCGACGGGCTCGCCCGTCGAAAACACCGCGTTCAAACCATTTGGGGATAACGCAAAGCTGTAGATTCATAGAATTGGAAGATTTAGGAACGAAGGGAAAGAAAATAACAAGAAAAAATCAAATGGATCTCTTCCGATAAAATTATTTGGAGCAGAAGCCTCACATAGGTTCAGGCGGTATCTTACAAAAGAATGATTCCTCGATATCAACCGCTACTTTAAGATCCATTTAGATAGATGGAAGAACGATACTTTAAATTTGATTGATCTCATAAAAGAAGATCAACCATTTTTTTTTGCATGAAAGATACGATTTGAATCCAGCTAATATATAAATAGGCCATGCTAGCTGGATGCTTCATGTGACTCACTGATCATGCAGTCATAAGTCCATGTACGGCCCATAGGAGGTGAAGGAGTGGCTCAATTTGTGGCATTTGCTGACTTGTAGGAGTGCAAATTGTGCCAATTAAACATAGGCACAATAGTGAGATGGTCGACAGAGCTTGCTAGGTGAAAGGGTATTCATGCTTCGGCCTAGCTCAAGTTAAGCTTGAGATGTAAGTAACCAAGTCAAGCTCATCCATTTGGCAAATGATCATGTTTGATTCTCATCCAGCTAAGCTGAAACTTCTATTTATTGGGAATTCTTTTGTTTACACCTTGAGTTTCAAATGAAGCAAGACTTTGGTAATCTTATAATTATAAATGACTCTGATTAAACTTGTTAGCAAGCCCAAGCTATTCTGAGTTGCTTGGTTCATTGAGCTAACACGTTTTAAGCTTTAGTCCCCCTTCAAAATGGTGATGTAACTATAAGTATGTAGGTTGACATGGTCCATATGTTGAGATTTTTTGTCAAGTCCCAATCTAATTAGGATTCCATTTTTAGTTGGCCATTGATTTTAATGATTTTAGAATTTTATTCTTAGTATTATTTTATTTTAAAGATTATTAGAATTTGTATCCTAGTGGATCATTGGTTTGTGGGAATAGTAATCAAACTCCTATCCATATCGCGTTCTATTTAAAGGGACCTTTGTGTCTCCTTATTATGTGAAAAACAATGTAGAGAATGATGTGGAACCCTAAAGATGGTCAAAAAAGTATATGAGAAGAAAAAGAGAAAAGGTTATTTATGCATATGAAGACTTTTTTGTAAAGAATCTTTGTAAGGTTTTGGTCTTTATTCTTCTTTGAATAATTTTTTTTTTCTTATTTTTTATTTTTCTATAATTTTTTTTTTTTTGTGATTCTTTGCATATATATATATTTTTGTTTGGTATTTATTTTGGATCTTGGGCTGGCACTATCGATCTACTTTATGTAATGTGTTGCTTTACATGGTATTTAAGCTAAGATTTTGATATTAGCCATTCCACATGGTATCAAAGTGAAGGTCCTGAGATTAGTGGCTTGTATGTTTATGGCTCTACATGATATTAAAGTCATAGACTTAGAGAATAGTTGAGTGCATGGTTAGTAGCTTCGGTCAGATTTATTTGGAGTATAGGGTTTTTTTTGGAGGAGCAACTTGATTATTGGTGATTTCTATGTTTATAACTCCACATAGTTGAAAAGTTTTTAGTAATTCATTATGCAGTGGTACAAATATTTAGACTCTTATTTAATGATTTAAGAGATAAATCATCATGGCCAATGTTATTACTGTCTCTAACAATAGGTTTAGTTATGAGATGCTTGATCTTACCAATATCAATAAAATTGCTCTTATTACTACCACTATTTTTTGTAAGTTGAACAACACCTATTATACATATTAGAAGGCTCTTGTCAGATCTTATTTGATAAATCAAGATTTGTAGGATATTTTGGATGAGTCAAAGATAATGCCAATAGATGAGATTACGAGAAGAAAGTGAAATTTAAAATCTCAAAAGATAATGTAGATTTTTTAAATTTCAGTTGATCAAGAAAATTTTCTCTATATTCAGGATATAAAAGAGATAAAAAAGTATGAGATATTCTTACAGCCGTCCGATCAAATTCATGCAAGCTAAGACATTCCAAACGAAAATTACCTAAAGATTGGATTTTGATTTCAAGCTTTTCCAAAAATTTTGAAAAGGAATAAAATTGATTTAAAGATAAAAAATTGAAACTAAGGGAGCTTGATCATTTAGAGATTTGATCGATTTTTGAAGACTTGAAGCATGATAAGATTAATCAGTTTGAGGATCAATCAAGTTTAGAAGAAAATCTTGAGCAGCAGAAGCTTGATCAGTTGGTTACTATATCAAGTTCAAAAAAGATCATAACTGAAAAATCCGCTAATTTTGAAATTGATTAAAAAGAGTTAAAGGGATGCTACAGTTGATCCGGTTATGAAAATATGTATTGATGAATCAAATCATGTGGAAGAGTCCTATGTTGAAGCTATTAAGATCTTGATGTTTCTTGTGAATACTTAGTTAGCTATGAAGATAAAAAACTAATTAATTTTGAAGTAGTTTTGAGATTGAGCAGCAAGAGAATATGCTTGATAAAGATGATTCTTGTTATACCTTGATACTGGTTAATTTTAAAGTTACTTTAAAGTTCAAGCTGTTAGAAGACTATAGATGAGGAGTTGATTTCATATTCAGAAAAAGCCAATGGTGTGAAGATACTTGATGCTCCCTAAGTGAAGGTACGTAGATATGATCAAATTTTTGTTTTGATTTTATTAGTATGCAGGTAATGGTTGATGCTCATAGTTATTGCAATCGATAACTTAATATTTGTTGGTATGAGCTAGATGCTAAAAGGCATCTCGACATAATGATCATGGAGTCAATGTTGAGAGAAAGTATTGTAAAATATCATTAATTTCGATATATGCATCGAAGATGACGAACTAGCAACAGAACTATTATTGAAGCCAATAAAGGTATTCCATTATTCAATTGTTAGTTCGATAAATTATTACATGTTTCTAGCTATTACTATGGCAATGATGACGATGGCTACGATAGCACTTCATGACATTGACAACTTCAGCATAGTCAACGTGGACTTTGCAATAAGGGAGAGTATTGAGATTCATTGCCAAGTTCTTATCTAATGAAGATTTCGATTTTAGTCGGTTATTGATTTTAGTGACTTTAGGATTCTATTCATAATATTATTTTATCTAATTATTTCTTTAAAAATTATTAATATATATATATATATATATATATATATATAAATATAAGGCTCGAGTCGATTGGATTTCAGTCTATATCCGTTCTAATTTTCGACCATTGGATCGACAAGCATCTCTAAAAGGCTCCTAAAAGCAAATGGAGCGCCATTAGTTGACCTGGCGTGTTAAAAAAAAAGCAAAAAAAGTTGACGTGGCATTTGAAATAAACATAAACACTAGATAATAAATTCAAAATTTTTATTTATTATATATTATTTATGTTTATTTGTAGAGTTTGTATTTATTTTAAAAAATTTATATTTATTCCATAGAGTTTGTATTTATTTTAGCCAGTTTATATTTATTCAGCCTTTTT
>QRFJ01000108.1:2126899-2441899 GCA_006176705.1 Cocos nucifera | reverse complement strand
ATAATGAACAATAACCTCTAAACTAAAACCACATTAACAAGGACCCTTCAACACAACATGTGAGCGTCAATTGAATATTTGGAGACTAACGTCCAAAGTTTGGTGGCTGGCCAATTCCTTCTCCTGGGCCTGCATTTCTTTATATAAAATCTCAAACACTTTTGGCTGGCTCTTTATATGGATAGGTGATAGCTGCACCATTTCAGATGAGATCATCTCTCTGGAAGATCCTTTTCTTCGGAGATGCACCTGACCACAACACACCTTCCCTGGAGTCCACCTCCCCAACCATTCCCCTCGGAGAATACCAGATGCAGTGATTTCCCTCTTTTCCATTATAATTATAATAAAAGGGACCCAAACACCACCCAACATGACCGGCTGCTGATCTATGGTTTCACCGCCATCTTATCAATTACCATGAAAAAAGATGATAGTACTTTTCTTCTCGATGTAGATGCAAATTCATCACTGAACTTCCTTCTTCAGTCCATGACTGGAAGAGCCATTTTTGCTTTATCTCTTCGAATCAATCATGTGACTTCAATTGGGTCTGGTGATCGCCAGCTTTCTTCGAACAAGAAGAAGTTAATCCTTCTCGAGGATAATAAAGCCTACCATAAGCTGCTCGATGTCGAAGTATCATTATTGAAGGAACTCGTGACCGAGTAGGTGCTTTATGACGTCAGCCTAAGCCTCGCACTTCCTCAAGATACAACTAATTATTTACTATGTAAATTATATAGTCGTGTTTGGCTCTTGTATTGATCTCTTGTCTTCGGTTTTACAGCGATGAGGCCAGCATTGAAGTTTATCAAGTCAACCTTGCAGAAGAAGAGGTCGAGCACATCCGAAGAAGAATCTTTAGTGACAAAGAAGTCCAAGTCGATGACTCCAAATCCAACCCCTCCAACTTCTTTGGCTCTCTCAAATCTGCCAACTCCATTCGATCGACAGGGACCTCGAGCACCGGCCTCGTCGAGGTTGATGACACTCCTAAAGTCGTCGTTGCACTTTCATTGAGGAAGGCTCTCTCGGTTACTCTGGAGTTGGTTCAAGCTCTAACTCTATCCCCCTCTTTAACGAACTCCACACCCACAAGCTCAGGATTGCTTCCTTTCTCCCCATTCATGCCAACTCCATTAGTTTGGCTTTGAGTTGGGCCCTCCTTGTCTGCAACCAACAAGGATTTCATTACCCTGGTTAAGAGGGTAAGGAGGGATGATTTAGTCTTCACAACCATCAGCTTATCCAAGAACTAATGAAGATGCTGTTGCTATACTCAAATCGGGCAAAGAAAAAATCTCATCCCTTTGACAAGATTCTGACCTCCTCACATGGTGGTCTCCTTAGAGTAAGTTTTTAACCTATTTTGATTTTTGCTCTGTTTATTTTCAAGGTTTCCAACTTGATTATTTTTGTGGTTGGTCCATAATGTCACTATCCTTGGTGAGGGACTAGTCAGCTTAAACCAAGTTAGGTGAAAGCTTGAAGAAGACATTCAAGTTGCCAAGGCCCAGAAGAAGGCTATGGAGGAGGCCGAGAAAGAGGATCAGCCTACCCCAGACACCATTATGACTGATCTTGCAGTTGAGTCAATCCCAGAGCCAACCACCGTCGAGCCCTTTGCTATTGAGCTGACCATCAAAGCTAAAGCCGAAACCAAAGTTGTGGTTGAGCATAGTGCCGAGGATCCACTCGAGCATATTTAACATACTTGTACTTTTTATTTGGCCTTGACTTTTAAGGAATGAAATGAATTTTACCTTTTCAAGTCTCGACATCTTTGTGTTAACTTGATACTTTTCTGAACTACTATCAAAGTAGAGATTGTTTAGTCAGATTGGAGTCTGAGGCTAATATCATCAATGGGAGTTTGAAATCATGGTCGCATAGTTGGCCGAAGCCGACTTGTCAATGACTGACACATTCAAACTCAACATCCTCGGCATAACTTCAAAGTTGAAGTCGTATTTCTACCGAGGTTGGTTTTCCAAAGTCAATCCAAAGTTGTTTCTAGGCATAAAATTTGCTAGGTTGTAAGCATTGCTCAATGTCCGATCACATTACATGTTGTCGGAGGTCAATCTATCCAAGGTTAATGCTCTTAATAGAAGTTTGAAGCCAAAGTCATATTTTGGCCAAGATAGAGTTTTGATGTCGATTCTGAATTGAACATTTGGCAGACAATTTTGCCAAGTCAATTTTGTTGTCTAACAATTGTCCTCGTAATATGTTGTCAGAGTATTTTCAAGGTACAATCTTATGGAGGTCCTAACTTGGGTCAAGATATCTTCTTATCATTGATTTTCTATCAAGCACCATTTAGGAGTTCTTAGCTAAAGTCAAGATATTGTTGAAAAATATGTTTCAAAGTCAATCGTCAGTCTGTTGATGGTTATGCTATATTATAATTATAATTAATTTATTAATTAATAAAATATATTTTTGATATTTTCATCATAAAGTATTCATCTTCTAACGAACTTCATTGTTGCGATGAATTCCTTAGAACTATTTAGCTTCGATAAAGAGAGGATTTATCGATTAGTTATTAAATCTGTTCACGATCAAATAATAGACTGTTAATTAGGATGACTGCATCTATCGAGTATAGATCGTTGTATGCCATATAGATCGATTGTCCTCTTAATTAAGAAGTATGGAGACATTAATATGACATACAAGTGAGATGTATGGGTACATTATCATTGAACATGATCAATTTTAAAGTATTTTATTATCAAAAATATCTCTGATGGGATATAGGTATAAGTATCCCTTAGATCTGAGATCACCTCAGAGACTTGCAAACAACTCACTATGCTTTGGTATCGAACTAACTGAATTTTTAATTCAGTAATAGAAAGCTTCTAGGCACAATCAAGTACTTGCGAAATTCTTGTGATCAGAATGAAATTGACAACTCCAAGATTGGGAATATTATATCCTTATTTCAATATAGGCAAAATCTTGGCTAGGATATCCATCAGATGGATTTATATTTTAAAATACATATATATACAATCTGATCAGAGTTGACAGTTTGAACTCTGAGGTATCCTACGAATTTTTGATCGAGGGGATGATATTGATAGAAACTATATCTATATGGGTTCTAAGAATGTTTTTCTACACATTTTCGATTATTCGACCATCGGATATCATTGCTAGATGATTTACATCGATTGGTGACAGAAATCTGTTCCTATGCTATCGACTTAGGTTTGGACCTATGAGGTCACATAAATTAGAGCTCATGATCTGATCGGATGGTTGATCAATGATTAAGAATCTTTTTAGGATTAAACGATCAATACGATTGATATTTAACCTAGTGTAAGTATTGTAGAAGGATCAATTAGTAATTAAATTATTAATTTACTTAATTTAATTAAGTTAGAGAACTGAGATTAAGTCTAATTAAATATGATTTAATTAGATTTAGTTTGGACTTGATTGGATCAAATCCACTTGGCTTATTGGATAAGTCAAGTACAAGAAAAAACTAGTCCTAATTCAACTAGGACTTAAGTCAACCCAAATTTCTAATTTAATTAAAAAATTAAATTAAAATTAAATTTGATTTAATTAAGTCATTAATTGGATTAGGATCTAATTAATTTGGTTGACTTAGTTTTGATTTAATTTGATTTGAGAAACCACTTTGATCAAGTCATAAATGAAATCCTAGTTAGACTAGGATTCCACCTTGCACCACCTTAACCCCCCACATCCCATGCCCTCTTTCTTTCTTAATTTGTGCAACAAAAACTTCTCTCCCAGGCCATCTCACGCACACCCTCCTTTCCTCTCTTTCTCTTATAGAAATTAGGTAGTAGACCAAGTCAAAGAAGAAAATTTATTTTGGTTTCAAATCCTATGAGATAGTGTTTTGAAAAACCAAAATTCCTCCTCCCATGTGTGTCACCCTCCTTTTTATTTTCTCTCTATTTTTCATAGTAAAAAGGAGAAGGTTTTGGGCAATTTTCTCAGATGGTCCATGCCTAAAATTTTGGAGAGGGCGCTTAACCTCCCTCCTATTTTTTCTCTATTTTTCATAATAAAAAGAAGAAGGTTTTGAGCAATTTTCTCATATGGTCCATGCCTAAAATTTTGGAGAGGGCGTCCAACTCTCACCCAAGAGTTGGGTGTCCCTTGACTTGCCCAAATTGGATATTTCTTGTCTAATTTTTGACCTAGACAAAGATTCTTCTTTTTTTTTAATATTTAGGATGAATTTTGGATTGATTTTTTGTGAGGTTACAAACCATTAAGAAAGCTTTGGGATATGTAAAAATTAGGGAGAGAGAGAGTCTTTGAGCATTGGAATTTCATAGACACCAAACTAGGTATCTAGGTGAGAGCAAAGAGAAAAAGAAGAGGATCTTCTTCTAGGATTATTGTGTTTACCTCTTTCCTTCCTCTTTCTTTGAGTTTTCTGAGAGTGTCTCATATATAAAATCTCATCTCATGTTTCTTCTCTTTGGAAGAATTCAAATTCAGAAGAAGAAGACATCTAATTGACTTTCAAAGAAGGATCAGCACAGTACTAGCATACTGTACTGATTTTCTGCATCAAAACTTCTGATCGTGATTCGTGGACTCGTGTGGACGAATCCTAGAGGCTGGATATATGTGCGGCTTGTAACTTTATTTTCAAGTCTCGATCAGCAAGTTAGAACATCTAACTTGCATAGATAATAGATCTGATCTATTATTTTCATACTTGCATTAGATGTAGTGTATATACATGTTGATGTGATCAACATATTTTAGTTTTTTTTTTTATATTTTAATTTTTAATTTAATGACATGTTATGATCATATAATAGGTTACTAGATTTAGAATATTTTTTGATATTTAAAATTAATTTTGATTAATTTTAGTCTTCCACTGTCTGATCTTGAAAAGGTTTAAAGATCTAGCCTTGAAACCCTAGATCTGGTTCCTTCAATTAGTATTAGAGCCTAGGTTGATTATTATATGATTATGTATGCATGTTTAGATTATCTCTTAGATTAGATCTAATTTATAATCTTGTTATTAAATTTAAAATTAAAAATGATGATCACATGAATTGATATAAAGTTGTCTTGCTGTAAGATTTATCCCTTATAGTGGAGAGGGTGTCCTAATTCGTGTAGATCTATCTCTAATAATAAATTTAGTAGATATAATCTAATTTTATTTATAATTTAATAGATTTAAAATAATTTTAAATTTAAAAATAAAAATTTTAGATTGCACGGACTAATTATAAGATTGTCCTGTTATAAGGTTTATCCCTTACAGTGAAGAGATTGTTCTAGTACGTGCTGATCTAAAATGTTGATCATAAAATTTTAGATTAGATCTAAAAAAATTTATGATCTGATTAAAAATATTTTAATCTAATTTTAATCATCATAAATATGTTATATTTAATCTAAAATAATTTATGATTGATTATAGTTGAAACTATTTCAATTACATGAACATGTTTAGATTAGATTTAAAGTAGTTTCATGCTTATCTTACTTGCATATTGATTATGATTCAAACATGCAAGTTGGTTGATAGAACCATGTTATAAAAATATTTTATAAATATAAAAATTATTTTCAAAAAGTCAAACCTCAACTTCAGTCCAAAACTTAATTAAGAATTAAGAAGTTTGATTAGGATCTAGGATTGTGAATTGAAGATCCTAAGACAAATCATAACACATTGGGTTAAATAGGTTTGTAGGGATTAGGTCCATTAATTATGTTAGATCTAGGGTTAGATTAAAGAATGGACTTAATTAGAGAATTGACTAAATCTAATCAATTATTGTCTTTGATTAGATTAAGAATTCTCTAGATCAATTACAATAGTTGTAGTGGGTCAAGTCCATATCTTTAATGAGATCCAAGATTGACTTGATTCTTGACTACGTGATGTAGTACGAACGATTAGGTTGATTTAATCAAGACTAATTAAATCAATTGGTGTCTAAGATAAATCAGATCGGTGGTCTTTAATTGACAGCCCGCTTATCTGGCCATTTCTAATGGTATCTAAGGCAAGCTTTGAAAAATCCTCTCACTGATCGAACTTATCCGGTCTCTTAGTAAAATTATATTTTGGTCGGATCACTTGACTATTTGAGTTGATCCATATCAGCTAAAAAAATTAGTATGACTGATTTAGGTGCTCCTAGACCAGTCTATTAATGATCTTCCTTAAGCTGATTTGGTAAAGCTAGTAGAAGGATCATGACAAGCCGGTTCATCTGAGCTACCCTCATCTTTAAATTAAATTCTCTAAAATTATTAGATTCCTAAAATGAGATAGTTATTGTAATAACTAAATCATAACGTTCCATTAAATGGATGATAATTAGTCCATTAGTTGAATAATCATTGGAGGCCCAAAAGCCTGGTGTTTATCGATTAATGAAATTATAATTCATTATATGATTTTTTGGCTGCATCTTTCTAAATGGTGGGTAGATTAGTCAATCAAAGTTGGGCCTAATTATTCATTAGTTTGATGAGCCAAGTATGGTCATGTTAATGGTTGGACCTAACTGAACCTTTTTAGTAAAGACCAAAGCCTACTGATTAGAGATTGGGGCAAAATTTAATTACTAAAAATTATTTAAAAAAATAATTGATTATGAACCTATCCTTAGATATACATGGGTTGACCAACCAAAGTTGGGCTCGTGTACAGTCTATGTGGATTCTAGTATCTATTAAAAAATTAGGATAATTTCTCGAATTGGAGGTAGAGGCTATTAATTCGAATAAAATAGTGAAAGAATTTTTTAATTAAAATTTAAATCTTTAGATTTAATATGATTTTTTTATATAAATATGGCCACTTTTCTATCGCTCCGATCATTATTGGACAATGATAAGTTGGTAGAATCCAACTTCAGTAGCTGGTACCAAAAGTTGAAGATAGTCCTAGAGTATGAACGAATCCAATATATGTTAACAGATCCTGCACCTGAGGAGCCAGCTGCCAATGCACGTGGAATAATTAGAAATACTTATCAGAAGTGGCTCAGTAATCGGACCATAGTGCGCTGCATTATGCTGGTTACTATAAGCGATGAGTTCAATCGTAGATTTGAGATGGCTCAGCCAAAGAACATGCTTCAAGTGTTGGAGGATTTCTTTAGCATACCCGATGACGTGGAGAGGCATAAGACTAGTTATGCTATCTTCAATGCTAGGATGCGGGATGGAGCTTCTGTCACTGATCATATACTATACATGATCGAACTGGTAGAGCGATTGAGCAAGCTTAACTTTTTTTTGCATAAATAATTTGAAAAAGATGCAATACTGAACTCGCTATCCAAGTCTTTTCTTTCATTCCTCACTCATTTCAAAATGACAAAGTCTGAAGTAGACTACTATGGGTTACTAAGGTTGCTTCAGAACTTTGAGAAGGATCACCAACTCCACAAAGAGTCGGTGAACTTAGTAGAGGATCGTCTTCTGATTCTTGATCCTTTATGAAAGAGAAGAAGAAGAAGAAAGCTAAGAATGTGCAAGTTCAGGCTGGGACATCTGTATAGAACCAAATTAGAAAGATCAAGTCCGATAAGAGTCAAGCTGAATACTTCTTTTGTAAGAAGCGGATGTACTAGAAGAGAAACTATCTTCAGTATATTACCTTTTTGGACCTAAATAGGCAGAGAAAGAAGCAAGCTATTGCCAGATAAGATATTTATATGATAACTCATAATTTCTCTATTTGTAATATTATTGACTGAGTTTGGATAGCGATAGCTCTTATCATATTTGCAATTCATTGCAGGATTTGCAAGTTAGTAGGAGATTCGAGCAAGACGAAAGATTTCTGAACGTTGGAGATGGAAGATCAGTTTCAGTTCTAGCTTTAGAAATCTTGAAACTTATATTTAAGTTTCATACCGTTGTTCTTAATGATTGTCATTTCTGTCCTAGTTTTTTTTAAAATATTATTTATGTAGGTCATTTGACCAAAAATGATTATGAAATTTCAATAAAGAAATAAGTTTGTAATATCATTATGAATGATGTTATTTTTTTTATGAATATTTAAATAATAATATGTATATGCTATCACGACTTGTTAATATAGTCTGTTCAACTGGCAAGCAACCTAGATTAGATAGTGTGTCAGATATCTATTTATGATACTATAGGCTAGATCATATAAACAAGAACAGAATAAATATATTGACTCAAGAGAAAATTCTTGAAGTTGGTGATTATAAATTACTTCTAACCTATGAGTTTCATCTTTTTGGTAAAATGATCAAGTCATCTTTTACTGAAAAAGATGAGAGAGCTACTGAGCTCTTAGGTTTAGTACATATTGATGTATGTGGACCAATGAGCATAAGTACCAAAGATGAATATTTTTGCTTCATCACTTTCATAGATGATTTATCCAGATATGGATATGTCTATCTGATGAAATACAAGTTGGATTCATTTGAAATGTTCAAATGATTTCGAAGTGAAGTAGAAAAATAAATCAAAAAGAATATTAAAATTCTCTGATCTGATCGAGGAGGAGAATACCTTTTCGGTGAGTTTCTCACATATCTAGGAGAGAATGGGATTCTTTCCTAATGGATTCCTCCAGAAATACCATAGCATAATGGTATGTCTGAAAGAAAAAATCGAACTTTATTAGACATGGTCCGATCCATGATGGATTTTGCAAGCTTGTCGATATTCTTTTGAGAATATGCACTCGAATCAGCTTATTATCTATTAAATAGGTTTTCAAGTAAGTCTGTAGTTAAGACTCCATATGAGATATGGATAGGACGTAAGCCAGCACTTTCATACCTTAGGATTTGGAGGTGCCCGACTTATGTCAACCTTGCAGAAGAAGAGGTCGAGCACATCCAAAGAAGAATCTTTAGTGATAAAGAAGTCCAAGTCGATGACTCCAAATCCAACCCCTCCAACTTCTCTGGCTCTCCCAAATCCGCCAACTCCATTCGATCGACAGGGACCTCGAGCATCGGCCTCGTCGAGGTTGATGACACTCCTAAAGTCGTCGTTGCACTTTCATTGAGGAAGGCTCTCTCGGTTACTTTGGAGTTGGTTCAAGCTCTAACTCTATCCCCCTCTTTGACGAACTCCACACCCACAAGCTCAGGATTGCTTCCTTTCTCCCCATTCATGCCAACTCCATTAGTTTGGCTCTGAGTTGTGCCCTCCTTGTCTACAACCAAGAAGGATTTCATTACCCTGGCTAAGAGGGTAAGGAGGGATGATTTAGTCTTCACAACCATCAGCTTATCCAAGAACTAATGAAGATGCTGTTGCTATACTCAAATTGGGCAAAGAAAAAATCTCATCCCTTTGACAAGATTCTGACCTCCTCACATGGTGGTCTCCTTAGAGTAAGTTTTTAACCTATTTTGATTTTTGCTCTGTTTATTTTCAAGGTTTCTAACTTGATTATTTTTGTGGTTGGTCCATAATGTCACTATCCTTGGTGAGGGACTAGTCAGCTTAAACCAAGTTAGGTGAAAGCTTGAAGAAGACATTCAAGTTGCCAAGGCCCAGAAGAAGGCTATGGAGGAGGCCGAGAAAGAGGATCAGCCTACCCCAGACACCATTATGACTGATCTTGCAGTTGAGTCAATCCCAGAGCCAACCACCGTCGAGCCCTTTGCTATTGAGCTGACCATCAAAGCTAAAGCCGAAACCAAAGTTGTGGTTGAGAATAGTGCCGAGGACCCACTCGAGCATATTTAACATACTTGTACTTTTTATTTGGCCTTGACTTTTAAGGAATGAAATGAATTTTACCTTTTCAAGTCCCGACATCTTTGTGTTAACTTGATACTTTTCTGAACTACTATCAAAGTAGAGATTGTTTAGTCAGATTGGAGTCCGAGGCTAATATCATCAATGGGAGTTTGAAATCATGGTCGTATGGTTGGCCGAAGCCGACTTGTCAATGACTGACACATTCAAACTCAACATCCTCGGCATAACTTCAAAGTTGAAGTCGTATTTCTACCGAGGTTGGTTTTCCAAAGTCAATCCAAAGTTGTTTCTAGGCATAAAATTTGCTAGGTTGTAAGCATTGCTCAATGTCCGATCACATTACATGTTGTCGGAGGTCAATCTATCCAAGGTTAATGCTCTTAATAGAAGTCTGAAGCCAAAGTCATATTTTGGCCAAGATAGAGTTTTGATGTCGATTCTGAATTGAACATTTGGCAGACAATTTTGCCAAGTCAATTTTGTTGTCTAACGATTGTCCTCATAATATGTTGTCAGAGTATTTTCAAGGCACAATCTTATGGAGGTCCTAACTTGGGTCAAGATATCTTCTTATCATTGATTTTCTGTCAAGCACCATTTAGGAGTTCTTAGCTAAAGTTAAGATATTGTTGAAAAATATGTTCCAAAGTCAATCGTCAGTCTGTTGATGATTATGCTATATTATAATTATAATTAATTTATTAATTAATAAAATATATTTTTGATATTTTCATTATAAAGTATTCATCTTCTAACGAACTTCATTTTTGCGATAAAGTCCTTAGAACTATTTAGCTTCGATAAAGAGAGAATTTATCGATTAGTTATTAAATCTGTTCACGATCAAATGATAGACTGTTAATTAGGATGACCGCATCTATCGCGTATAGATCGTTGTATGCCATATAGATCGGTTGTCCTCTTAATTAAGAAGTATAGAGACACTAATATGACATACAAATGAGATGTATGGGTACATTATTATTGAACATGATCAATTTTAAAGCATTTTATTATCGAAAATATCTCTGATGGGATATAGGTATAAGTATCCCTTAGACCTGAGATCACCTCAGTGACTTGCAAACAACTCACTATGCTTTGGTACCGAACTAACTGAATTTTTAATTCAGTAATAGAAAGCTTCTAGGCACAATCAAGTACTTGCGAAGTCGGTGTGTGATCAAGATGGAATTGACCACTCTAAGAGTTGGGAAAGAATGTATCACTATATTTCAATATAGCAAAATCTTGGCTAAGATATTTCATCAGATGGATTTGATATTTTGAAATATAATATGGACAATCTGATCAGAGTTGATAGTTGAACTCTGAGGTATCCTACAAAAATTTTGATCAAGGGGATGAATTATATGAAAACTATATCTATATGGGTTCTAAGAATGTTGTTCTACACATTTGACCTATTCGATCATCGGATATCATTGCTAGATGATTACATCGATTGGTACAGAAATCTATTTCTGTGCTATCGACTTAGATTTGGACCTATGAGGTCACATATATTAGAGCTCATGATCTGATCGGATGGTTGATCAATGATTAAGAATCTTTCTAGGATTAAACGATCAATACGATTGATATTTAACTTAGTGTAAGTATTATAGAAGGATCGATTAATAATTAAATTATTAATTTATTTAATTTAATTAAGTTAGAAAATTGAGATTAAGTCTAATTAAATATAATTTAATTAGATTTAGTTTGTATTTGATTGGATCAAGTTCACTTGGCTTATTGGATAAGCTAAGTACAAGAAAAAACTAGTCATAATTCAACTAGGACTTAAGTCAACCCAAATTTCTAATTTGATTAAAAAATTAAATTAGAATTAAATTTAATTTAATTAAATCATTAATTGGGTTAGGATCTAATTAATTTGGTTGAGTTAGTTTTGATTTAATTTGGTTTGAGAAACCACTTTGATCAAGTCATAAATGAAATCCTAGTTAGACTAGGATTCCACCTTGCGCCACCTTAACCCCCCACATCCCATGCCCTCTTTCTTTCTTAATTTGTGCAACAAAAACTTCTCTCCCAGGCCATCTCATGCACACCCTCCTTTCCTCTCTTTCTCTTATAGAAATTAGGTAGTAGACCAAGTCAAAGAAGAAAATTTATTTTGGTTTCAAATCCTATGAGATAGTGTTTTGAAAAACCAAAATTCCTTCTCCCATGTGTGTCACCCTCCTTTTTATTTTCTCTCGATTTTTTATAGTAAAAAGGAGGAGGTTTTGGGCAATTTTCTCAGATGGTCCATGCCTAAAATTTTGGAGAGGGCGCTTAACCTCCCTCCTATTTTTTCTTTATTTTTCATAATAAAAAGAAGAAGGTTTTGAGCAATTTTCTCATATGGTCCATGCCTAAAATTTTGGAGAGGGCGTCCAACTCTCGCCTAAGAGTTGGATGCCCCTTGACTTGCCCAAATTGGATATTTCTTGTCTAATTTTTGACCTAGACAAAGATTCCTCTTTTTTTTTTATATTTAGGATGAATTTTGAATTGATTTTTTGTGAGGTTACAAACCATTAAGAAAGCTTTGGGATATGTAAAAACTAGGGAGAGAGAGAGAGTCTTTGAGCGTTGGAATTTTATAGACACCAAACTAGGTATCTAGGTGAGAGCAAAGAGAAAAAGAAGAGGATCTTCTAGGATTATTGTGTTTACCTCTTTCCTTCCTCTTTCTTTGAGTTTTCTGAGAGTGTCTCATATATAAAATCTCATCTCATCTTTCTTCTCTTTGAAAGAGTTCAAATTCAGAAGAAGAAGGCATCTGATTGACCGTCAAAAAAGGATCGGCACAGTACTAGCATACTATACTGATTTTCTGCATCAAAACTTCTGATCGTGATTCGTGGACTCATATGGACGAATCCTAGAGGCTGGATATATGTGTGGCTCGTAACTTTATTTTCAAATCTCGATCAGCAAGTTAGAATATCTAACTTGCATAGATAATAGATCTAATCTATTATTTTCATACTTGCATTAGATGTAGTGTATATACATGTTGATGTGATCAACATATTTTATTTTTTTTTATATTTTAATTTTTAATTTAATGACATGCCATGATCATATAATAGGTTACTAGATTTAGAATATTTTTTGATATTTAAAATTAATTTTAATTAATTTTAGTCTTTCACTGTCTGATCTTGAAAAAGTTTAAAGATCTAACCTTGAAATTCTAGATCTGGTTCCTTCAATTAGTATTAGAGCCTAGGTTGATTATTATATGATTATGTATGCATGTTTAGATTATCTCTTATATTAGATCTAATTTATAATCTTATTATTAAATCTAAAATTAAAAATGATGATCACACGAACTGATATAAAGTTGTCTTGCTGTAAGATTTATCCCTTATAGTGGAGAGGGTGTTCTAATTCATGTAGATCTATCTCTAATAATAAATTTAGTAGATATAATCTAATTTTATTTATGATTTAATAGATTTAAAATAATTTTAAATTTAAAAATAAAAATTTTAGATTGCACGGACTAATTATAAGATTGTCCTGTTATAAGGTTTATCCCTTACAGTGAAGAGATTGTTCTAGTACGTGCTAATATGAAATGTTGATCATAAAATTTTAGATTAGATCTAAAAAAATTTATGATCTGATTAAAAATATTTTAATCTAATTTTAATCATCATAAATATATTATATTTGATTTAAAATAATTTATGATTGATTATAGTTGAAACTATTTCAATTACATGAACATGTTTAAATTAGATTTAAAGTAGTTTCATGCTTATCTTACTTGCATATTGATTATGATTCAAACATGCAATTTGGTTGATAGAACCATGTTGTAAAAATATTTTATAAATATGAAAATTATTTTTAAAAAGTCAAATCCCAACCTCAGTCCAAAACTTAATTAAGAATTAAGAAGTTGTTTGATTAGGATCTAGGATTGTGAATTGAAGATCCTAAGACAAATCATAACACATTGGGTTAAATAGCTTTGTAGGAATTAGGTCTATTAATTAGGTTAGATCTAGAGTTAGATTAAAGAATGGACTTAATTAGAGAATTGACTAAATCTAATCAATTATTATCTTTGATTAGATTAAGAATTCTCTAGATCAATTACAATAGTTGTAGTTGGTCAAGTCCATGTCTTTAACGAGATCCAAGATTGACTTGATTTTTGACTACGTGATCTAGCACGAACTGTTAGGTTGATTTAATCAAGACTAATTAAATCAATTTATGTCTAAGATAAATCAGATTGGTGGTCTTTAATTGACAGTCCACTTATCTGACCATTTCTAATGGTATCTAAGGCAAGCTTTGGAAGATCCTCTCACTGATCGAACTTATCCGATCTCTTAGTAAAATTATATTTTGGTCGGATCACTTGACTATTCGAGTTGATCCATGTTAGCTAGAAAAATTAGTATGACTGATTTAAGTGCTCCTAGACCAGTCTATTAATGATCTTCCGTAAGCTGATTTGGTAAAGCTAGTAGAAGAATCATGATAAGCTGGTTCATCTGACCTACCCTCATCTTTAAATTAAATTCTCTAAAATTATTAGATCTCTAAAATGAGATGGTTATTGTAATAACTAAATCATAACGTTTCATTAAATGGATGATAATGAGTCCATTAGTTGGATAATCATTAGAGGCCCAAAGGCCTAGTATTTATCGATTAATAAAATTATCATTCATTATATGATTTCTTGGCTGCATCTTTCTAAATGGTGGGTAGATTAGTCAATCAAAGTTGGGCCTAATTATTCATTGGTTTGATGAGCCAAGTATGGTCATGTTAATGGTTGGACCTAACTAAATCTTTTCAGTAAAGACCAAAGCCTACTGATTAGAGATTGGGATAAAATTTAATTACTAAAAATTATTTAAAAAAATAATTGATTATGAACCTATCCTTAGATATACATGGGTTGACCAACCAAAGTTGGGCTCGTGTACAGTCTATGTGAATTCTAGTATCTACTAAAAAATTAGGATAATTTCTCGAATTGGAGGTAGAGGCTATTAATTTGAATAAAATAGTGAAAGAATTTTTTGATTAAAATTCAAATCTTTAGGTTTAATATATTTTTTTTATATAGGTATGGCCACTTTTCTATCACTCCGATCATTATTGGACAATGATAAGTTGGTAGAATCCAACTTCAGTAGCTGGTACTAAAAGTTGAAGATAGTTCTGGAGCATGAACGGATCCAATATATATTAACAGATCCTGCACCTGAGGAGCCAGCTGCCAATGCACGTGGAATAATTAGAAATACTTATCAGAAGTGGCTCAGTAACCAGACCATGGTGCGCTGCATTATGTTGGTTACTATAAGCGATGAGTTCAATCGTAGATTTGAGATGGCTCAGCCAAAGAACATGCTTCAAGTGTTGGAGGATTTCTTTAGCATACCCGATGACGTGGAGAGGCATAAGACTAGTTATGCTATCTTCAATGCTAGGATGTAGGATGGAGCTTCTGTCACTGATCATATACTATACATGATCGAACTGGTAGAGCGATTGAGCAAGCTTAACTTTTTTTTGCATAAATAATTTGAAAAAGATGCAATACTAAACTCGCTATCCAAGTCTTTTCTTTCATTCCTCACTCATTTCAAAATGACAAAGTCTGAAATAGACTACTATGGGTTACTAAGGTTGCTTCAGAATTTTGAGAAGGATCACCAACTCCACAAGGAGTCGGTGAACTTAGTAGAGGATCATCTTCTGATTCTTGATCCTTTATGAAAGAGAAGAAGAAGAAGAAGAAGAAGAAGAAGAAGAAGAAAGCTAAGAAGGTGCAAGTTTAGGCTGTGACATCTGTATAGAACCAAATTAGAAAGATCAAGTCCGATAAGAGTCAAGCTGGATACTTCTTTTGTAAGAAGCGAAGGTACTAGAAGAGAAACTATCCTCAGTATATTATCTTTTTGGACCTAAATAAGCAGAGAAAGAAGCAAGCTATTGCTAGATAAGATATTTATATGATAACTCATAATTTCTCTATTTGTGATATTATTGATTGAGTTTGGATAGCGATAGCCCTTATCATATTTACAATTCGTTACAGAATTTGCAAGTTAGTAGAAGATTCGAGCAAGACGAAAGATTTCTGAACGTTAGAGATGGAAGATTAGTTTCAGTTCTAGCTTTAGAAATTTTGAAACTTATATTTAAGTCCCATACCGTTATTCTTAGTGATTGTCATTTCTGTCCTAGTTTTTTTTTAAATGTTATTTATGTAGGTCTTTTGACCAAAAATGATTATAAAATTTTAATAAAGAAATAAGTTTGTAATATCATTATGAATGATGTTACTTTTTTCTATGGACATTTGAATAATAATATGTATATGCTATCACGACTTGTTAATATAGTCTGTTCAACTGGCAAGCATCCTAGATTAGATAGTGTGTCAGATATCTATTTATGACACTATAGGTTAGATCATATAAACAAGAATAGGATAAACATGTTGACTCAAGAGAAAATTCTCGAAGTCGGTGATTATGAATCACTTCTAACCTATGAGTTTCATCTTCTTGGTAAAATGATCAAGTCATCTTTTACTAGAAAAGATGAGAGAGCTACTGAGCTCTTAGGTCTAATACATATTGACGTATGTGGACCAATGAGCACAAGTACCAAAGATGAATATTTTTGCTTCATCACTTTCATAGATGATCTATCCAGATATGGATATGTCTATCTGATGAAATACAAGTTGGATTCATTTGAAATGTTCAAATGATTTCGAAGTGAAGTAGAAAAATAAATCAAAAAGAATATTAAAACTCTTCGATCTGATCGAGGAGGAGAATACCTTTTCGGTGAGTTTCTCACATATCTAGGAGAGAATAGGATTCTTTTCTAATGGATTTCTCTAGAAATACCATAGCATAATGGTATGTCTGAAAGAAAAAATCAAACTTTATTAGACATGGTCCGATCCATGATGGATTTTGCAAGCTTGTCGATATCCTTCTGAGAATATGCACTCGAATCAGCTTATTATCTATTAAATAGGTTTTCAAGTAAGTCTGTAGTTAAGACTCTATATGAGATATGGATAGGACGTAAGCCAGCACTTTCATACCTTAGGATTTGGGGGTGCCCGACTTATGTCAAATGATTGGTTATAAATAAACTTGGATCTAGGTCTGATAAGTGCACATTTATAAGATATCTAAAAGAAATCAAAGGATACTATTTCTACCATGCTAATGAATAAAAGATATTCGTTAGTCTTAAGGCAACCTTTTTGGAAAAAAGTTTCTTGATGAAGAAACTGTTGCCTCTAAGATTGAACTTGATGAAGCTCAACAGGTAGAAAAATTGATACTTTTAGCTGAACCTGAGTCGAATTTGATTAAATCAGATCCGAAGCCTAGTGTACCTGCACCATTAAAATGATCTGATAGAGTACCGTATCATCCGAATAGATACTATAGTTTCTTAGTCTGGAATGGTGGTCTCATCGAACTCGATAAGAATGATGAGGATCTGATCACTTATATGGATGCAATGTAGAGATTCGATTCTAAGAAATGGTTTGAGGTCATGAAATTCAAAATAGAGTTCATAAAGATCAATGATGTGTGGATATTGGTTGACTCACCTAAAGGGATTAAATTCATTGGATGTAAATGGATCTTCAAAAGAAAAAGAAGCATAGACGGAAAGATGGATACCTATAAAGTTTGTCTGGTTGCAATGGAGTATCGTCAATGTTATGGTATTGACTATGATGAGACGTTCTCTTCTATGGTAATGCTCAAATCCATTTGGATAATGCTTGCGATAGCTGTCCATCTAGACTATGAGATCTGACAGATGGATATGAAGATAGCTTTTCTAAATAGAGAGCTGACTGAAAAGATGTATATGATATAATCTGAGGGGTTCATATTCACAGATGAGTCCAAGATGTGTAAGCTTCAGAGATCCATTTATGTATTGAAACAGGCATCTTGGAATTGAAACATGCATTTTGATAAGGTGATCAAAACGTATGGTTTCGTTAAGAATGGAGAAGAGTCCTGTATTTATAAATGAACAAATGGTCCAACAGTGATATTTCTTATCTTGTACATGGATGGCATTCTCTTAATCGAGAATGATATTTCTGCACTGCAAGAAATAAAAGTCTGATTGTCATCACAGTTCTCCATGAAGGACTTATGTGAAGCATCCTACATCTTAGAAATGAAGATCTATAAGGATAGATCTAAAAGAATGCTTGGATTATCCCAATTTACATACATAGATACTATGCTGAAGAGGTTTAGTAAGGAGAATACCAAAAAGAGCTATCTTTCGATAGACCATGAAATTTCTCTCTCTAAGAAGGATTGTCCGACAACTTCTGAAGAGAGAGAGCATATGAGTAGAGTCTCATATACTTTGGCAGTGGGATCTATCATGTACGTCATGACATATACGAGATCAGACATGGCATACTCACTAGGAGTAGTGAGTAGATACCAGTCTGACCCTTGAGAAAATCACTAGAAAGTGGTTAAAGCTATCCTTAAGTATTTGAGAAATACTAAGAACCAATGGTTGATTTATGATGAGTCAGATCTGAAACTTATGAGATTTATAGACTCCAGCTTTCAATCTGATCATAATGACAGCAGAAGCATGTCGGAATATATTTTTATTCTAAATGGTGGAGCCATCTGCTGGAAGAGTTTCAAGCAGCATATTGTGACAGACTCTGTTTATGAAGTAGAGTAGATCATAGCATCAGATACTATGAAGAAAATTGTGTGGCTAAGAAAGTTTATCATTGAACTCGGAGTAGCATCCTTCCTAGATGGTCCGATCCTGATCTACTGCAACAGCACTGGTGCCATAGCTCAAGTGAAGGAATCGAAGATACATCAACGGATGAAGTACATCCTACGATACTTTCATCTAATCTAGAAGATCGTGGATCGAGATGATGCCGACCTTCAAAAAATCGATGGAAAGAAGAACCTGTTCGACCCCTTCACTAAAGTCTTGGTGATAAAAGAGTTTGACAACCACAAGTTGAAGATGGATATTAGATACTATACCGAGTGGCTTTAGGACAAGTGAGAGTTATTGAAAAATATGTCTTAAAGTCAATTATCAGTCTATTGATGATTATGCTATATTATAATTATAATTAATTTATTAATTAATAAAATATATTTTTTATATTTTTTATCATAAAGTATTAATCTTCTAACGAACTTCATTATTGTGATGAAGTTCTTATGACTATTTAGCTTTGATAAAAAGAAGATTTATCGATTAGTCCTTAAATCTATTCATGATCAAATGATAAACTGTTAATTAGGACGACAGCATCTATCGAGCATAGATCGCTGTATGTCATATAAGTTGGTTGTCTTTTTAAACAAGAAGTATGAAGATACTGGTATGGTATACAGATGATATGTATGGATATATCATCATTAAACTGATCAATTTCAGAGTATTCTCCTATCAAGAATGTCTTTGATGGGATATAGGTATAAGTATCTCTTAGATCTGAGATCATCTCAGTGACTTGCAAGCAACTCACTATGGTTTAGTATCGAACTAACTAAATTTCTAATTCAATAACGGAAGACTTCTGGACATTGTCAAGTACTTACGAAGTCAGTGTGTGATCAAGATGTGATTGACCACTCTAAGAGTTGGAGAAGAATGTATCACTGTATTTCAATATAGCAAAATCTTAGCCAGGATAATCCATCAGATGAATTTGATATTTTGAAATATAATTTGGACAACCTAATCAGAGTTGATAGTTGAACTTTGAGATGTCCTACGAACATTTTGGTCAAGAGGATAAATTATATGAAAACTATATCTACATGGGTTCTAAAGATGTTGTTCTACATATTCGACCTATCCGACCGTCGGGTATCATTGCTAGATGGTTACATCGATTGATAATAAAATCTATTTCTATGCTACCAACTTAGGTTCGGACCTATAAGGTTACATGCATTAGAGCTCACGATCTGATCGGATGGTTGATCAATGATTAAGAATAGTTTTAGGATTAAACGATCAATATGATTGATATTTAATCTAGTGTAAGTATTACAGAAGGATCGATTAGTAATTAGATTATCAATTGACTTAATTTGATTAAGTTAGAGGGCTAAAATTAAGTCTAATTAAATATAATTTAATTAAATTTAGTTTGAATTTGATTGGATCAAGTTCAATTGGCTTATTGGATAAACCAAGTGTAAGAAAAAACTAGTCCTAGTTCAACTAGGACTTAGGTCAATCCAATTTTCTAATTTGATTAAAAAATTAAATTAAAATTAAATCTAATTTAATTAAGTAATTAATTAGATTAGGATCTAATTAATTTGATTGACTTAGTTTTGATTTAATTTAGTTTGAGAAACCACTTTGACCAAGTCATAGATGGAATCCTAATAAGACTAGGATTCCTCCTTGCACCACCTTAGCCCCCCATGCCCCACGTCCTCTTTCTCTCTTAATTTGTGCGACAAAAACTTCTCTCCTAGGCCTTCTCATGCACACCCTCCTTTCCTCTCTTTCTCATATGAAAATTAGGTAGTGGACCAAGTCAAAGAAGGAAATTTGTTTTGGTTTCAAATCCCATAAGATAGTGTTTTGAAAAATCAAAATCCCTCCTCCCATGAGTGTCGCCCTCCTCCCTGTTTTCTCTCTATTTTTCATGGTAAAAAGGAGGAGGTTTTGGGTGTTTTTCTCAAATTATCCATGCCTAAAATTTTGGAGAGGGTGCCCAAGAGTTGGGCATCCTTTGACTTGCCCAAATTGGACATTCCTTATCTAGTTTTTGACCTAGATAAGGACTCCTTTTTTCTTTATATTTAGGATGAATTTTGGACTATTTTTTTATAAGGTTATAGACCATTGAGAGAGATTTTGGATGTGTGAAAATTAGGAAGAGAGAGTCCTTGGACGTTGGGATTTCATAAACACCAAACTAGGTGTTTAGGTGAGAGCAAAGAGAAGAAGAAGAGGGTCTTCTTCTAGTATTGCTGTGTTCACCTCTTCCCTTCCTCCTTTGAGTTTTCTAAGAGTGTCTCACATCTAAAACCTCCTCTCCTCCCTCTCCTCTTTGGAAGAGTCTAAATTCAGAAGAAGAAGGTATCTGATCGACCGTCAAAGAAGGATCAGCATAATACTAGTATACTTTATTGATTTTCTACATCAAAACTTTTGATCGTGATTCATGGGCTCATGTGGACAACTCCTAGAGATCGAACACATGTGTGGCTCGCAACTTCATCGTCAAGCCTGGATCACTAAGTTAGAATGTTTAACTTGCACAGGTAATAGATTTGATATATTATTTTCATACCTGCATTTGATGTAGTGTATATATATATTGATGTGATCAACATATTTTAGTTTCTTCATTATATTTTATTTTTTTATTTAATAACATGCCATGATCATATAATAGGTCGCTAGATCTAGGATATTCTCTGAAATTTAAAATTAATTTTGATTAATTTTATTTTTTCACTGTCTGATCTTGAAAAGTTTAAAGATCTAGCCTTGAAATTCTAGATTTGGTTCCTTTAGAGATCTCTAAGAGATCGGTCCGATCTGACCCAATCATTAGGATTTAGACTGATGTCTGAATATCCCTTGATTGATTATACTCGGCTTATAGCTGAAGATATTCTCTAGTCATCGGTGGTAGTCTAATTCTCTAGTCATCGGTGGTAGTCTGACCTTTTGACTTATATAAAACTTGTATGAAATCAAAGAAGAATGATTTCATTAATAAAAACAAGTGGTTACAGGTCTTACTGATATTACAGTCAGAGGTTCTCAACATTCTAATTTCAAGGAATGAAAGTGCTATCAAGGTTTTGAATTCTATATGCATCGGGTCAAATGATCTTGGTGATTTGACATGGTCCTTCCTAATTAGATGCTAATTTGTCCTACTTTGTACTCTTAAACACTTCGGCTTGTCAAAAGACGAGGTCACCAGGTCTGAGTAGCTTCAATTTGACCTAGGTGTTGTATTAACAAGCTACCCATTATTGGTATAAGGCCATCCTAATCTGGGCTGATTCCATTGTTTCCTTTAACAAGTCCAAATTCATCCAAAGCCGATCTATATTTTCTTGCTCGTCATAGTATTCGATCATGATCAATGGTATTCCAATTTTGATCGGAATGTCCGCTTCAGTGCTAAGACAAGGTTGAAGGGTATCTCTCTAGTTAGCATTCGAAGAGTTGTTCGGTATGCCTATAGAATATTGTAAAGCTCTTTTGCCCATATTTTCTTCACCTGGCCAAGTCTGGTCTTCAATCCTTGCAACATCATACAATTACTCACCTTCCCCTCTCCATTGGATTGTAAATGGCTTACCAAAATGAGCCTATAGTTAATATAGAGTTTTGAGCAGAAATTCTTAAATTTTTAGTTATTAAATTGATATCCATTATCAGTGATGATAGTTCGAGAGAGTCTGAATTGATATATGATTGATTTCAATACAAAATTCCAAGCTTTTGCTTCTGTGATTTGCACCAAGGGCTCGACCTTAATCCATTTGGTGAAATAGTCAAGATCACAATCAATAACTTCCTCTAACCAACTACTTGTGAGAATAGCCTGAGGATGTTGATTCCCCACCTGATAAAGAGACAAGAGGCAACGATCGAGCTTGGTTGTCGGTCTTCATTGAATGTTTGTATATTTTTGACATTATTCACATCTTTTGACAAGCTCGACTACATCTTATTATAGGGTCGGTCCGTAATATCCTTGTTGAATGATTTTGTAAGCCAATGATAAATCTTCCAAGTGATTAATATAGATTCCTTCATGCACCTTCGGAAGAGCATAATTTGCCTCAGATGGATGTAGGCAATGTAGCATAGATAGCAAAAATGACTTTTATAAAGCCTTCCTTTTAAGTAGACATACCACGGTGCTTGGCATTTGACCTTACGAGCCTAAATAGGGTGGGCAAGTAGATCTCCTTTGATTAAATAATTGATGATGGGATCTATGCAGGTCAGCTCGTGTCCAACCTATAGTATCGCTGGCTCTTCGATGCTTCACATTTGTAAATGCTCGATGAAGATCCTTTTATTCTGGTCAGTTAAGTCTAAAGTGGCGAGATGAGACAAGACGTTAGCTCAGATATTTTCTAACCTTGGTATTTATTAGACTTCTAAAATTCAAAAAGCCATGGATATCACCTGAGCTTTTCCTAGTATTTTACCACCATAGGATCTCGGGCTTCATGTTCTCCTCGGACGTGGCTAAAAACTAATTGCGACTCAGAGAAGACTTTGAGATCTCTCACTCTAAGCTCTTTAGCAAGATCAAGGCTAACTATCAGGGCTTCATCCTCGATCTCATCGTTAGAAGCCTAGAAATCAAACTGGAAAGCCTACTCCATCATGACTCCTTTTGGGTTGGCTAGGATGAACTTGTCTCCGCACCCCTTCAAATTTAAGGCTTTGTCGATATGCAAGACCCATTATGGAACTTCTTGAATCTCCTCGGCTTGTACTAAGGATGGTTCTTCATCCAAGATAGTACACTCCACTAAGAAGTCAATTAAGGCTCATGCCTTCATTGCAGCCTAAGGACGATAGCTAATGTCAAATTCATCAAGCTCGACTACCCACTTCGCCATGCGCTTGGAGGTGTTCGGTCTTTGGAGGTCATTTTCAAAAGTTGATCGATCAAAATGACCACCATATGGTCGGGGATGCTGCACTAAAGTGATCAGCATGTAAATTATTTTCTTGGCTTTAAAATATCTAGTTTCTATATCTCAAAAAAATTTTGCTCATATAGTGGATCGGCTTCTGAATCCCTGTATCTTCTTGGACCAAGATCGAGCGAATGGCATTAGATGAAATGGCCAAGTAAACTAGTAACTTCTCACCTTCTAATGGTTTGGAGAGGAGTGGAGGGGACCCAAGATATTGCTTGAGCTCCTCAAATATTGTTTGGCATTCGTCTATTTATTCGAATGTCTTCATTTACCTTAGGACCTTGAATAAGAGGAGGCACTTTCGGTCGACCTTGAAATGAATCGGTTGAGGGCTGCTATCTGACCTGTTGAGCATTGTACGTCTTTCTTCAAGTTGGGATGTTTCATATCCAATAATGCTTAGATTTTCTCTGAGTTGACTTTTATTCTCTGCTGGATCACTATAAATCCGAGAAACTTTTTCAAAGTGACTTTGAAGATGCACTTGTTCGAATTGAGCTTCATTTGATGTCACCTCGGTTCACCAAATGCTTCCTCTAGATCGACTATGTGCCAATCAACTTTAGTACCCTTGACAAACATGTCATCAATGTAAACTTCTATGTTACGGTCCATTTAGTATTTGAACACCTTATTGATGAGGTACTGATATGTAGCTCTTGCATTCTTTAATCCATAAGGCATCATTCTATAGCAATACAAATCTTTATCGATTGTAAATGCAGTCTTCTTGTCCTCGGATGCTATCCGAATCTAGTTGTATCCCGAGAAACTATCTATGAAGCTTAATAATTGACGTCCTGAGGTAGCATCTACTAGCTGATCAATTTTCGAGAGTAAAAAGCTATCCTTTGGTATGTCTTGTTAAGGTCAGTATAATCGATGCTGATTCTTCATTTACTATTGGCTTTCTTGATCATGACAATATTTGAGATCCACTCAGGATAGTGAGCTTTTTGGATGAATCCCGCCGTCATAAGCTTGTCCACTTCCTTTTTGATGGCTCATTGCTGCTTCAGGATGAAGCTTCTTTTCTTTTGCCTTATTGATCAGTGCTTTAGGTTCATATTTAAGTTATGGATAATTATGTCAAAGGATATACCTGGCATATCCAATGCCGATCAGGCAAAGATATCATTATTAGCCTATAGAAATTTCATCAGTTAATCCTTGTGGTCAAGCTTCAACTGAGAACTGATCCGAATGGTGTGAATCAAGTCATCTCTGAAGGGAATTATG
The DNA here is from genome assembly GCA_006176705.1 of Cocos nucifera. NCBI lineage: Eukaryota > Viridiplantae > Streptophyta > Magnoliopsida > Arecales > Arecaceae > Cocos > Cocos nucifera. The sequence goes on along the minus strand of QRFJ01000108.1, from coordinate 2,417,135 downwards.
AGGAGCTACTTGGCTCGTTCTCCTTAGGATTCTTCTAAGTTCTCCCTGTAATCTTCAATTGGAAGTTCTTTGCTGGTTGCTTTTCATTGATTATTGCTAGGAAACATTATCGAGCGAGCATCTAGTCTCCTTGTATTTTTTCTACTCCATTTCAGGTCAGAAGTCTAACTAGCAAGTGATATATGGACACAATGCCTTAGAGCGCGTTCAGTCCGAGTCATCCGAGAATGGCATTATAAGTGGAGGGTGCATGGACGATAAGGAATATAAGCTATACGGTCATTTGCTAAGGCTCTATCCCAGTGGTTATGAGTAGAGTAATCTCTCTTTCAACCACTATGGAGTCTTCCAAGAATCCGACTAGGAGGGTATTGTCTCTCTTTAGCTGATCAGTTGATAGTCTCATCCATTGGAATGCATCATAAAATAATACGTCTACGAAGCTTTCATTATCTATAATGATTTTTTTTTTTACATTGTAATTAGCTATCATTATTGATATGATACAGCATCAACATAAGAAGTTTGGACTCTTTGGACATTCTTATCAGAAAAAAAATTATTCCCTTAGTCTTCTACCTTTTTGAGCCTTCAACTCGATCTTCTACCCTCCTATCACCTCCAAGGCCCATAATCATTTTGATGATGCCAGTTGTTGGCGATTATCATTGTTCTCTTTATCGGATTGGTGTCGAGCTGGTTCTTCGGATGCTCGGTCCTGATGCTTTCGAATATATTTACCGAGATAGTCTCATCGAATGAAAGTCTTGATCTCATCCTTAAGCTAGAGACATTTCTTCGTATCATGATCATGGTCACGATGGAAATTATCATACTTTCACTTGTTCCTCCTTGTGGATGGAGACTTCATTGGTGGAGGTCGATAAAGGTACTCTTGACTCTTGGTTTTCATTAAAATTTGAGTTTGGAGGGTGGTCAAAAGAGCATGGTTGTTAAAGCATTGAGGTAGACTCCTCGATCGAGGGGCTTTCATAAGTCAGGAGGATTCTTCTTCACCTTGGTTGGCATGTGCATTCTCCCTTCCATGATTTTTGTTGGGATCTTAGCCTCCCTCTTGCCTGCGTGTAATCCAACCTTCTTTAGCTTGTGCATACTTCCAAGCCTATCCTAGAAGGTAGTCATAGTTCCTTAAGAATGTCTTATCGAGGGAGTAGATAAGGCATTCATTTTGGAGACCTCGCTTCAGTGCCAACATGGTGACTGCTTCATTAAAATTGCATACTTCTAATATGGCTATGTTAAAATGTGCCATGTAGTCATGCAAAAATCCACCCTCTTTCTGATAAATTGATAAGAGGCTATCCGAGTTCCTAGGTTGAACTTAGTTGTTGGCGAAGTAAGCAACGAATTATTTTTCAAGCTACTCAAAAGAGAAGATAGACTCCAATGAAAGTCCCAAGTACCAAATTCGCACCACCTACTTCAAGGTCATTGGGAAGGCAAGGTAGAGAAGAGCGTTCGAGGCATTCTGAAGCATCATGAGGGTCTTGTAATCCTCTAGATGATCTAAAGGATTGGTAGAGCCATCGTATGGCTCTATCTATGGCATTTTGAACTGATCTAAAATCGATTTTCGAAGAATAGAGCGAGAGAAACATGGTCAAGAATTGAAGTTGAGGGCATCATCGTTCCTCTAGCTATCCATCTACTCCTCGCCCAGACGGCATTCAATCTCATGGATCTTTTGTTTAAGGTCCTCCTCTCGGCAAGAGTTTTTGGGGCATGGAGAGTAGCATAGGGTTGAATCTTTGCCATAGGAGATTGGTGAACACCGACACCATTCCTCATGCTAGGAACCCTAGTGAGAAGGTGACCTTCCATCAATCAGAACAAACTGGCATGCTCTCCGAGGGGTATGTTCTATTAGTCCAACTTGGGTTGGATCCAGCCTTAGAAGAAAGGCTGGAGGATATGACAGATAGGTAGTGGAGTTTCTTGAAAAATAGGACATGTTCGATGATTAGGAGCTATCTGGCAGACTCAATTTTGTATAGTGTATTAGAGGAAAGGTCATCCAAGAGGTTGTGGTCGAGATTGCATATTATGTATATAAGGAAGAATATGTACAATAAGTTAATGCTGAAGAAATAATTATATGATCTTCGGATGTATAAAGATAAAGATATGGTGAGTTATATTCAATGGTTTGACCAGATGAGTGTGGATTTACTGAATCTTGAAATAAAGATGGAAGAAAAGGATAAGAGATTTCTCTTGCTATGCTTGTTGCCTGGTAGTTTTGATTCTTTGGTGACAACTTTGCTGTATGAAAAAAAGACACTGCACTACGAGAAGATAGTCACAGCTCTCAGGTCAAATGAGCAGAGGGAATGGATAACAAAGGAGGGTGTTTCCTAGGAGGATCTCATTGTAGGGGAGAGGCCCAAAAGAGGGATGGATAGGAGTGAGCACAAGGGGCGGAATAAGTCTTGAAAAAGTAGCAAGAAACATGGTGCTTCAAGTATAATAAAGCAAGGCACTTTAAGTGGGATTGTCAACTTAGAAAGAAATGCAAGAGAGAAAGAGAAGGAACTACTTCCTGAATGTCATTGCTGATTTAAAGGAGAAGGATTTCCTCTTGATAGCTTAAGAAGAGTCTCCGGTGCATGAAAGATTCAAAATGATAGCAGTATTAGTGGAGGAGCATCGAAGGCCCAATAAGATAGTGTTGAGCAGCTGACCTTATTTTTAGTTTTGTCCTTTGTAGGTGCACTAAAAGAACTTGATATTTAGATGGAGCATCATCGAGAATTGCTTCCACATATGGAGGGAGGTTTAGCACAAGTTCAAAGCTGAGGAGTATAAGAAAAGAAGAAAAATTTCAGCACCAGCAGTGGTATCGTACTGCACAAGTCGATGCAGAATATATGACAGTCAGGAAGAAATAGCTTTAAGAAGATGGTGTCATATGCATTGGTTGCAGCGAAAGAAGATCCTAAAATCTATAAGAAGATTGAGGCAAGCTAAGAAGAAGATAGATAGGTTTAGGGCACGCCAAAAGAGCTACAGTCTCTTTAGGAGAACCTGAAGTGACGGTTGGTGCAACTATCCAGCAGAAGAAAGCCTATATGATGTAAGTGGGTGCTCAAATGCAAGAAATGATCTTTAGCCTAAGAGGAGGTAGATGTCTTAGAGGCCTCCAAGGGAGCTCCAAGATTGAAAGATTTGGCATTGAAAATGAGGTTTGTACATGGTGCTGTTAGAATGCACAGAGATAGCAGTTTAGTGCATATGGACCGTACGAAGTTTACTAAGACTTTCGGGCATCAAGGTGGAGATTGTAGGCTCAGGTATGATGCTTTCAAACCTTGAAAGGCCAGGTGAGGAGCCATGGTATTAGCTTCATGAGTCTAGGATCGGTTTGGATCCTAGGGCTGGACCGATTTGATCCTAGGATGGAGGTTCGGCCCTCCATAGTCTTAAGATCTAGAAATTTGAATCTTGAGTGGGCTTATCCATGTTTGGGCTAGGTATAGGTCTAAAAGACTGAGAGCATGCGAGTCATGGATGTACATGGGCTTAGTTGAGTGCTTTCATAAGTGGACTTAGCCATGCGAGTTTTTGAGTTAAGATTATTAGGCTTTCTAATTGAATTAAGGAAGGATTCCTAGTTTGACTAGGAATCATATAAGCCTTGTATAAATATCCCACTATATATTGGTTTAATGGAATCAATTAAAAAGCTTTTTTGCCTAACAACTCCCCTCTCTTTTCTCTCTTTTCCACGCCACAAAGTAACCAAGAGGTGCTGCCCCATACTCCTTATAAAAAAGGAGTTAGAAACCATAGCGCCTCACCTAATCTTGCCATCCTCTGTGTAGCCGTCCAAACTTTCATGTCCAAGGTTTCAAGGTGCTTTGCTGCTGTTCTTTAGCTCTCCATGCCCAAGAAAGATCCCCAATATATTCTAGGATTAAGGAGTGGTTCTAGTGGCTATGCTGAGAGGGCACAACTTGAGAAGTGTGTTGCTAGGGTTGTCGTTACTCTGTGATTTGTTGAAGGTATTGAATGGCATTTGGCAGTGCCTAGACCTATTGGACTAGGGCATCAAACTATTATGGGTCTGCAATGACTAGTGGTTGTGGTGGAGGGAGTGCCTGCATAGCACCTCCCATGCTTTAATGGGAAGATTGTCGGTAGGAAGTAGTGGAGTTGTTATGTACCTTCATTCTTGCCTTAGTTCTTTCTATTTTTAATGGACTTAGTCCTTCCTCTAGTGCTAATCTATTGCCACAAGGCTCCAAACCAAAGTGGAGTAGCTAAGAGTGGTGTGTGTCTGAGATAGAGCTTGATGGTCAATGACGATCCAAGGATGAGAGGATGCTCCCAGATCATGCAAGAAAAGTCCAATCATTGGAGATTTTCTAATAAAGGATCCTTCAATGCTTAAGTTATTCGGAGCTTTGGAAACAATAAGAAAGAATTAGCAAGAGTGTGCATTTTTTTTGTTCAAAAAAGCTTATCGAAAGATCCTATATGTCACATTTTATAGGGAAGGAGAAATACATTATCTCAATAACCAGTAACCATTTTGGAGAATCATGATCCATGATATATCATGGATAGTGAATAATTAAGTGGTATTAACTTAGGTGCCACATTTTATTATAACTGTCGAGAGTTCCATTATAACTCTTTGACATTTAGGATCTGTTCTTTTGTTGGTAAAAGATTTATTTGAGAATCTATATTTTCCTAGGTAAATTTTTTTCAGACAATATTTAGATAGAAAAATAATTTATCTATATTCTTTTATGCATGGAAAAGTTGCTTCGAAATCTAGTATCCATATGTTTTTGCATTACTACATTCCTGGATAAGTTGTTAAAATTTATTCATATTTTTCATAATACCCCTTATGCTTTTTGGATTTGAAAAAAGTGAATAATTGAGTTATTGAGCATTAAATGATGGAGACATTAAAAATAACGATGGAACATTTTAGGTGTAAAATTAAATGTCTACTTTACTAGCTGATGGAAAAATGATTTAGCCATCTCCTAGGTGGGTAAGATTTTTCTTTATTTCATGGATAATGCTGGCTAACAAAAAGTAACTTTTCCATCTTAAAAAATGTAAGAACATGGGTAAGTTGGTTAATAAAAAAGTAGACCAAATTTTTCATGATATTTATCTATAAAAGAACAAGCCCTTAAGGAAAGTGTGTTGGCTCACATTTCTCATGTAACGACATAATACCTTCCATCATCAAGAGTCATCAGTTTGAATCTGACCATGAGGTCAGCATCAGTCCGATGATGTTGTCGGTATCTAGCCAAGGATAATATATAAAGATGAAGTTCAATGGGGTCATCCACTTTCTTCTTGACGACTCTTCAAACTGAAACCCTAACCCCATGATCTCAAGGACCATCCGAGTTGGAGCTATGGCGATAAGAGCTCTCTCGCAGAAGGAGCAGGACACTAGATGATGCTCGGTGTCGAGGTCCACATCAGCATAGAAGGAGCAAGACATCCAGATGATGTCTACCATCGAGGTTTGCCTCGGCACCTCGATTGCTGGCTTCGAATGCACCCAAAGATGAAGACCAAGGATAAATGTTGAGGTAGTATAACCCCATAACATGATGAATTTTCAATTTTGCTATGTTTTTCCTAATGCCACTTTAAAGAAGGAATTTAAAAGTCTAAAAATCTTCTTACTGACAGAGTTGTCAATCTCGTGAATTAAAAATATACATATCTGGCATCATCTTTTCTTATTTTTAGGATATACTTTTTATTAATATGCAATACATAGCCAAATAATATACAATAAGCAAATTAATTATTTAGCAAGTCAAAATGCATCTCTAGATAAATTGATATATAGTTTTGAAAATATAGTATCTATCAATATATGGTACTTAGCCAGATAATATATGCTTAATAAATTACTCATCTATTAACTCAATATATATCTTTAAGTAAATTGATATATAATTTTTGAAAGATTATATTCACCAGTATACACTATATAGTAGGATGAAACTACATATGAGTTGGGTCTATATTCTGACAAAAAAGTATATTCTAAAAATTATATATCGATTTATGTAAAGATATATATTAGATTACTGCTAAGTATGTATCAAACTTATAATATATATTAAAAAATTAACAAATATATATCATTCAGCCATGTCGTATGTAGTGGTGAATAAAATGTTTTGAAAATATGTATCAATTGCTTGAAGATGTGTATTAGATTATTAGATTACCAATTTGTTAAATGTATATGATATGACATATTATATATTGATGAATACTATATTTTAGAAACTGTATATTGATTTACTTAAATGTATATATTAATTTATTAGATGATTAATTTATTAATTATATTTTAATTATAGGGCTAACAGTTCCCGCATGACATAGCCATGATATTAGAGGGTTTGAGAAACATGATATTTGGTACTAAGACATGTGGACATTCGAGGATTTTCTTGATTTGCGAAGAGGTGCGAAGCTTTGAGCACATCTTAGATCTGTAGAACACGGGCCCACCATGGCATGATTACAATACAAGGTAGTGCCATGCCTAGATGTCTTGCATGGAGATGTTTGGAGTAATACTGATAGGATGAGCTGGTCATAGATTTTTGAGAAATTAATCCTTAAAGAATTATCCTGATTATTTTATGTATTATTGATGTAGCAAAGAGGCGTTGAAGGACTAATTAGGTAAGAATTTGACCTATCCTAACAAGTAGGGAAGTCTCGGATGATAAATCATGGATACCCATGGGAGCTAGTCGAACTTGGAGTACAAGTAAGGTATATGTCTTGGAGATGGATCAGGGAAGATGACCAAAAGAGACGTGCCGGGAAAGTGTTTTTTTTTTTTTTAATAATTATTATTTTGCTTTTGTTTATACTTGACGGCCACGGGTATAACGGCATGATAACCATTTCCCCAATGCCGTTTAAACGCCACTAATGTAACGTTTTGTATGCGTAATTTCCGGAATGAATCGCCTGGGGATAGCGCGACCTCATCTGGTCCGTCCATAGTTTTCGTTTGTTGGACGCTTTCTTCGGGAGAACTAACTGCCTAGACTACGTGCACCACTTCCTACACGCAGCCAACAACGACCGCTGGATTTTATGAACCAATTTATCAAGCGCGTATCCGACACATCATCACAAAAATAAGCGGCCGTGATTGGCGTGGACAATAATTTTGGCTGGATGAGGCCCTCCCAGGTTCTCTCGGTATTCCCACGAGATTACTCCGACGTTTCTAAAGAGAGAAGGGGACGTTGAAGGCTTGGTGAGGGCGTCGGCCCCAATCCAAGCCACGCGGCAAATCGACGCGGATAGCCGGATCTCGAATCTTGGCGATAGAAACAAAAAGGGGTAAGGAAACTGAAAAAAAGGAGGATCACGGACGGGATATTCGATATTTCTAGCAAGAAATTGGCGAAAGAAAAAATAAAAATGGCAAAAAAAGGATAAACTTTAACGGCTATTTTATATTTTATGTTTTTTCTCAGTTTCCTTGCGGATAACGGCTATTTTTGGCCTATAAAGGCCCCGCCCAGCCGCTCATGCAATTCGCGCCACTCCCCAACCTCCATTTATTCCCAGCCGGAGCCATCCCACCACTAGGTTTCCCTCCCTCCTCCGCCGCCTGCCTCTAGGGTTCCGGCGTCCTCCGCCGCCGGAGTTAGGTATCCTTTCCATTCTGTTCTCTCGTTTGTTTTCCTTGCCTTTCTTCCCTTCTCCTGGAGAGAGATCGGGGAAGCTATCCTCCGTCTCTCTTAGTTTGTCCGTTCTTTCGTCCCAGATCTGTGATCCCAGCCAGATCCACGGCGGTTGGTCTCCCAGATCCCCTACAAGTCCTCTCCTCTTTCTCCCCCTTTTCTTGATCTCTCTTTTTTGTTTTCGCCGTCTTCTGAAGGTGCGGCGTGGGGATATCCGGCGACCCTAAAGGCGAGCTAGAGCCCTTCTCCTCTATTTCATCTTTCTTGCCTCGTTTGGGGGGGTAGCCGGGGCTCCGGCCTCGGCGGCTTTCAAAGCCCCCTTCTTCAAATCTGATAAAAATCTAGCCTTTTCTTCTTCCATTCTTTCTGCGATCGGAAAGATCGGCAAGAGATGCCAGCCCTGGCCTGCGTCGACGCTGCAGTCCCCCCTCCTGGCTACGGCCTCGCCTGGGATGGCTCTCTTCCTGCGCCGGGACCATTTCCCGGCGGCGCTCCGACGGCCGCGACGGCGGACCTCGAGCACCTCTCTCCTTGGTCCCCCGATCTCTCCGCCGCCCTCTATAAGATCGACGGCTGGGGCGCCCCCTACTTCTCCGTGAACGCCGCCGGCAACATCGCCGTCCGACCTTACGGCTCCGCCACCCTCCCCCACCAGGAGATCGATCTGATGAAGGTCGTCCGAAAGGCCTCCGATCCGAAATCCGCCGGCGGCCTCGGCCTCCAACTCCCCCTCATCGTCCGCCTCCCCGACGTCCTCCGCCACCGCCTCGAGTCCCTACACTCCGCCTTCGACTTCGCCATCCGGTCCTCCGGCTACGGCGCCCACTATCAGGGCGTCTATCCGGTCAAGTGCAACCAGGACCGGCTCATCGTGGAGGACGTCGTCGAGTTCGGCGCCCCCTTCCGCTTCGGCCTCGAGGCCGGATCCAAGCCGGAGCTCCTCCTCGCCATGACCTGCCTCGCGCGGGGCAACCCCGAGGCGTTCCTCATCTGCAACGGCTACAAGGACGAGGAGTACGTCGCCCTGGCCCTCCTCGCCCGGACCCTGAATCTGAACGCGGTGATCGTACTGGAGGAGGAGCAGGAACTCGACACGGTTGTGGAGACCAGCCGGAGAGTCGGAGTCAAGCCAGTGATCGGCCTACGGGCGAAGCTCCGGACCCGGCACTCCGGCCACTTCGGGTCGACCTCCGGCGAGAAAGGCAAGTTCGGCCTGACGACGGTCCAGATCCTCTCGGTGGCCCGGAAGCTCCAGCGACTCGATATGCTTGACTGCCTCCAGCTCCTCCACTTCCACATCGGATCGCAGATCCCGTCCACCACCCTCCTGGCGGACGGCGTCGGCGAGGCCGCGCATATCTACTGTGAGCTGGTGCGGCTGGGGGCGGCGATGCGCGTGATCGACGTGGGGGGTGGCCTCGGCATCGACTACGATGGCTCCCACTCTAGCGGCTCGGACATGTCTGTCGGATACGGCCTCGACGAGTACGCCGACGCCGTGGTTCGGGCGGTCCAGTATGCGTGCGACCGGAAGGGCGTGCGCCACCCCATACTCTGTAGTGAGAGTGGTCGCGCCCTGGTGTCCCACCACTCAGTCCTTATCTTCGAGGCCGTGTCATCCACCACCGCGGCCGCGTGCGACCCGGCCGCCGCCCTCGGGGCCGGCCCGACCTACTTCCTCGATAAACTGCCCGACGACGCGCGCAGCGATTGCAGGGATCTGATAGCGGCCACCTTCCAGGCTGAGTGCGACAAGGTCCTGATTTACATGGACGAGCTGAAGAGGAAATGTGTCGAGCAGTTCAAGGACGGGCGGCTGCGGCTCGAACACCTGGCGGCGATCGACGGGCTCTGCGAGCTGGTGGCGAACGAGACCGGGCCAGCTCATCCGGTCAGGACGTACCATGTGAACCTCTCGCTCTTCACCTCGATGCCGGATTTCTGGGCGATCGAACAACTGTTCCCCATCGTACCGATCCACCGGCTCGACCAGCGGCCACGCGTGGAGGGCGTGCTGTCGGACCTGACCTGCGACAGCGACGGCAAGGTGGACCGGTTCATCGGTGGGAGGCCCAGCCTCCCGCTGCACGAGTTCGGCGGCGGCGGTAATGACGGGGGTTACTATCTGGGGATGTTTCTGGGTGGGGCTTACCAGGAGGCGCTCGGGGGGCTGCACAACCTGTTCGGGGGACCGAGCGTTGTGCGGGTGACGCAGAGCGACGGGCCGCACTGCTTCGCGGTAACGCGGGCGGTGCCAGGGCCGTCGTGCGCGGACGTCTTGCGAGCGATGCAGCACGAGCCCGAGCTCATGTTCGAGGCGCTGAAGAGGCGGGCAGAGGAGTCCGCCGCTCGTGGAGGGGGGGTGGACGCCGGCGCCGTGGCTACTGCTCTTGCCCGCGCCTTCCGCTCCATGCCGTACCTCGTCGTCGGTGGTGACTCCGGCGGGGATGGGATGAGCAGCGACTCGGAGGTGTCCGCTGGAGGTGCGGAGGCCAGCGACGATGGTAGCTACGAGGAGTGGGAGTTTATAAGGTGCCTGAGCGTATGAAAGAGGGTAGTGGACGTAGTTGGAGATCAGTTTGCCGTGTGTTGGAGTGCTTCGCAGGTTTTTTTTTCCCACCTCCAGAAATGGGAATCCAGAAGCAAGTTCCTTGCTGTCAAAATGTTCGTTCTATTGCCTGTTCTATTTGATCCTTTTCTCCGTTTCAATTTTTGAAGACCTTTGTTTCATGGGAATAATTAGTTTCCGAGGATCGGCTTGGATCAGCTAAATCAAACAAATGCGTCGTAGGAAGATACCGCTGGAATACCATCAGCACCTATTTTGACCAAACAGATAGTGTGCTGATCTATATTAACCTTCCTTTTGGTTGGTGTTGTATCAAGACTAGAAAAGGCACACCAACGTGGGGATCGAGGCACCAAAAGTCTAGAAGAGAAATCTACGCACGTTGGAATTTCTCCTGCAGGAAATACTTTGATGTTTAAGTTAGTTAGAGTTTAAGTATAGTAAAAACTTAAATATAGTATAATTTAGTTAGAGCATAAGTATAGTAGAAGCTTAAGTATAGTATAATAGAAAGAAAATAGAGTATTGCACTGTATTGAGTAACATAATTTTAACTTAGCTTCTTTTGAGGTTTCTTATTATTTTTTTATATAGAGAAATATTCAGATTTATTATATCTCAATCTATTAAACTGTTAGAATAAAGAATCTCGATTATTAGCCGTGGACTATCATTGTAAGTTATGCCTATATTTTGAGAGTTTGTTGGAAGATTTTTACTGATTATCCACATGACTGAAGCACACATCTAAGGTGTCATCTTACATGTATCCACATCGGCATCAGTCGCATGATTTTATTTCTATCATCCATGAAATCATGACCCAGAGGTCGACTTTAATCCAAGCTAGGGGTCGAACAGAAGCTGATGAGGTTGCTTCATCCAGGCTCTTCATGGTCTCAGTGAAGCTTGTCACCGAGATTCTCTTTAATGTTTCAACCAATCTGAGCAGGATGAGCCCCAAGAATTATGATCGAGATAGTATAACTCCAAAACACTTCCTCCCACTTTTAAGTCCGAGACATTTGACTTAAACGAAGGAATTAGCATTTTTTAGAGATGTCTCCCAAAACATGCTCGAGTTGGCAAATTCGAGCTATCATGTCTCCAAGTAAACCATCATGTCTCCAAGTAAACCATCGTATCATTTCACAAAATCCAGTATTGATTTGATAAGTGGCTTCGCAAATCATGCATTAATTATTTGAAGTGATTCGGCGCTTTGTAGATTACAGAATATTTATGAAGAATGGGTGGCTCGAGATAGACTATTATTTCAGCCTCAAAATATATTTTTTTGGCGGTTACGGATCCACTAATCATAAAGTACTACTTGTTGAATGTCGATTGGCTTGATGTTGCTTCATGTGGTCGGCCTGTGTGGTTGAATCAAAGCGGTGGTTCCTCAAAGAGTCATGAGGTCGGACAACTTTGATTAGGGTACATGGCAAATATCCACCAGTTGTAGCATGTTATAAATACGCCTGCTCTCCCACTGTCTTTATTTTCTCGATCGTTCGGTTGCTTTCTGTGCTCCAGTTTATAGTTTGCTGGAGATTCTTTCTACTACCGTGCGCTTTGCCTCCTTCTCCAACTCCGATGGGTTTCTTAGTTCTCTGAGAAGTCTGTCCTGATCAGAATCCTCTTTTTTGGTTGGTCTTATTGCCTCCCTCTTGCTTTTCAATCATTTTCTTTTTTGCTTCCCCCCTTTTTGGTCTTCCTCTTTTTCTATAATATCTTCCGATAGGGAGGATTGGGGTGAAAGTCGTCAAAGTGGCCATGGATCTCGATCACTTACTTTTCAGTCTGGGTCTGAGGAGGGTTTTCAAACCACTGTCGTGGTTGATTCTTCATCTAAGCATCGAGACTCCGAACTGCATAGACAAGAAAATCCTATGCGGAGATTTGGAGATTTCTTTGGTCCTTGGGATAAGGAGTCGTTCATTACTGAGGCCGACCTTCAGAGGCTTCAGTCTCAATATTCTATTTCTTCTGCCTCCCAAGCCGGGAGGTCCAGGTGTCTTGTGCTCCGGAGGGTTGCATTGCAATATAGAAGGAGACCCTCTAAGTAGGTCTTGGGTTTCCTTCTCATCCCTTTGCCTCTAATATCCTTGATTTTTTCAAAATACTTCTAACTCATATCACTTAAAACTCCATTCAGATGATCGTTATCCTTATTATTCTCTGTCACTCGCTCGACACCCGTCGAGAGCTTCCTTGCCATGGAGCACGTACTTGCAGAGATGTGGCAAAACAGGATCACTGAGCTTGAGGAAAACCTTAGCCGGAAGAAATGGTGGTGAGGGAAGCTAAGGAGAAACTCAAATCGGTGGAAGCTCGGGCAGAGGTCGATAAGAGAAGGCAATCACTAAGGCTAGATTGAAGGCCATCGAAGAGTATGAAGCATTGGAGGAGTTTGAGGCCGAAATCATCAAGGGCTTTTTGGTAGCCTATAGATATGGCTTCAATGCTTGTAAGGCGCTAGTAGCATACCTTTTTCCTGAAGTTAACACTAGCCAACTCGACCCCAATGAAGAAATCGAAGGAGGAGAGGATCAACCATGAGTCGAGGTACAAACAGAGCCTGAACTTGCTATAGCCGAACTTCCTATCGGTAAGCCAATTATTGTTCTAGATCCTACTATCGAGCTAATCATCAACATGGAAGTCGAGGTGTTATCTGACGAGCTTTGACCTTCCATGCCTTGCTTTTATCTTCTTGTATTTGCCTTTGGTAATTTTGTAATTGAAGACTTCAAATATAACAAAACTTTTTATCAAGTATATATACTTGCTGTTTGAACTATTGTTGTAAATGTTGTTGCTACCAAAACCAAAGCTAGTGAGGTCAAACTCGATATCCTCGGAAGAAGACAAAGTGAAGGGTCTTCAATAAAATATGAGGTGGAAGGGTCCTCGACTGAAGATGAGATAGAAGTATCCTTGGCAGAAGATGAGGAGGAAGTATCCTCGACAGAAGATGATGAGGTATAGGAGTCCTCGGCTAGAGATGAGATGCGGAAGTCCTCGACTAGAGATGAGGTGGAGCCCTTGGTTGAATATGAGATGGATTCGTCCTTGTTTGGTGATAAAATGGAGTCCTCAATTGGAGATGAGGTGGAGTTCTTGGATAAATATGAGGTAGAAGAGTCCTCGACTGGAGATGAGATAAAGGAGTCCTCGGTTGAATATGAGGTGGAGGAGTTTTCGACTGGTGATAAGGTGGAGTCCTCAGCTGAATATGAGATGGAGGAATCAGCTATAGATGAAGTGCTATAGAGATACCTTCCAATGCTAGAGCTAAAGTTGGACCTGCAAAAAATCTTTGATCAGAATATTTTTTGGTAGAGATCCTCTGATGCTCAAGTTAGTTGAAAATTAGAAAACAACAAGAAAGAGCATTTCGAAATCTTTCAAAAGCTTATCTTGGGGTCCCCGTTGCCCCCTATTTATAGAGGAAAAGAGTTGTATATGCCAGGAGGATTCACCACTCTCAGAAAGTGCACGTGGATCACACTGGCAGGAGTTGTATTTCTATATTTACAACATAAATTCAATTGATAGTCACCTTATGGAATAGAATCAGATTCTAGCAGTTATATCTTTTTTATCTGGTCTTTGACAGTTGCAAGAAGGATTATCCTCTCGAAATGGTCATCTTGCTAGATTGGGAAGACCTACCAAATTTGGGACCTTGCTTTCTTAATTCATTTGGGTTGGCTATGGCCGAACCTTGCTTACCTCGACCACAATCGAGGACATGGTCGACCGAGGCCGAGGTAGTGGTCCACAATAGTCGCCACCTCACACTCGAGTCCGAGCTCGAGTTGAGATCGGATGAAGAGAGAAAAAGTTTAGGGCCAAGGCTGGCCTAATGTTGAGATCTCCTATCTTATCGCTTTTATCGTCTATCCTTCATTGCCATCCATAGAGTTCCATAAGTTGCACAGCTCAGTGCTCCTTTAGTTCATCTGTTACGTGTAGGACATATATAGCTCATGCTCTAAGGTACTTCATCCAACTTGTTTTTAGATGAGGTGTTATTGTCAACTTAGCTGAGGGGTCCTCATTAGAGGGTTAGCCCCTGAGTCATCATTCTTGGCCATCGCTTGACTCATCTGATGATAAGAAATGCCGGTTGGCCATCTTCTTTGATCTCTGCTAAGCTCATACGAGGACAAGGAGTGTCAATTGACCGTCATCATTATGGCCTCTGCATAACTCGTTCGAGGATGAGGAGCATCCATTGATCGATGTCGTTTGATGTTGTTGCGACCTCTGCTCGACTCATTCGAGGATGAGAAGCATCCGTTGGTCGATGTTATTTGATATTGTTGCGGCCTCTACTCAACTTATCTGAGGATGAGTGCTCATTAGTCAATGTTCGTTCGATGTGGCCATGGCCTCCACTCGACTCGTTCGAGAATGAGAAATATTCTTTGATCGATGTTGGTCTTCATGGCCTCCACTCGACTCATCTGAGGATGAAGAGTGTCTGTTGGTCAATGTCGATGTCTTCATGACCTCTACATGACTCGTGCGAGGATGAGGAGCGCTTTTTGGCTGATGTCAGTCTTCATGGCCTCCACTCAACTTGTTTAAGGATGAGGAGTATCTTTTGGCTAATATTTATCTTCATGGCCTCTGCTCGACTTGTTCGAGAATGAAGAGCGCTTGTTGATTGATGTTGATGTCTTTATGGCCTCCACTCAACTCGTCCAAGGACAAGAAGCGCCCGTTGGCCGATATCGATCTTCATGGCCTTGGCTCGACTCGTCCGAGGATAAGGAGTATCCTTTAGTTGATGTCAGTCTTTATGACCTTCACTCGACTCATCCGAGGATGAGGAGCATTTTTAGATTGATGTCAATGTCTTCATGGCCTTCGCTCAACTCGTCCGAAGACAAGAAGTATCTATTAGCCAATGTCGGTCTTCATGGCCTCCGTTCAACTTGTCCGAGGATGAGAAGTGCCTTTTGATCGATGTCAGTCTTCATGACCTCTGCTCGACTCATTTGAGGATGAGGAGTGCCTGTTGATGGATGTCGATGTCTTCATGGCCTCTACTTGACAAGTCCAAGAATGAAGAGCGCTTATTGGCCGATGTTAGTCTTCATGGCCTCTTTTTGACTTGTTCAAGGATGTGAAGCGCTTGTTGGCCAATGTTAATGACTTCATGATCTCCGCTTAACTCGTTCGAGGATGAAGAGTGCCCTCTAGTTGATGTCAGTCTTCATGGCCTCTGCTCGGCTTATTCAAGGATGAGGAGCATCCATTGGTCGATGTCAGTTGGCTACTTAGCTCATCTAAGGACGAGGAGCGTCCATTGATTGATGTCAGTCTTTGTAGCCTTCGCTCGACTTATTCGAGGATAAGGAGCATCCTTTTAGCCAATGTTGATCTTCATGGCCTTCGCTCGACTAGTCTAAGGATGAAGAGTACTTTTTGATTGATGTCGATATCTTCATGACCTCCACTCGACTCATTCAAGGTCGAGAAGCACCCATTGGCCAATGTCCGTCTTCGTGGCTCCACTCAACTCGTCTGAGCATGAGGAGCATCCTTTGGCCTTTGGAGTTATGGATTTACATATGAAGAACAAAAGAACTCATTGAATTGGCTCTGGCCAAGCTCTCCGATTCCTAAGTCAGATCAGGCTTTGAAATAATAGTAAAGAAAATAATAGATGATTAGAGTCATGTTAACCTATTCTATTTAGTTCATCTCTAGTCGGCCTTCTTAGGTTGTCTTTCTCAAGTCATCTTTTCACCTTGGCCTCTAGGAGCTCAGCTTCATATGCTCAGCTTCAGGAGATTGGCCTTCGAGGGGTCGGCTTTTGGAGGTTGGCTTTTGGGAGCTCAACTTTGTATGCTCGACTTCGAGAAGTCAAATTTTGAGAGGTTGGCTTTGGGAGGTTGGCTTTTGGGAGCTCAGCTTTGGGAGCTCGATATTTGGAGGTTGGCTTTTGATGATCTTCATCTTCTCAGATCAGCCTTTTCATGACCTCAACCTTCTGAGGACCTCGATCTTCTGCGATTGGCTCTCATGACCTTAACCTTCTTATGACCTTGGCCTTGGGTTTGGTAGCTCACCATTAGTCTTAGTCTTCACCTCTGCTTGGTGAAGTGCTTTGGGCCTGATATTTCAGCCTTGCTCTCGATATTTTGGTCTTGGTCTCCACCTCGACTCGATTTTGATCTTCACCTTGGCTCAATTTTCATGTCAATCTTAGGCTTGGTAGCTTAGCCTTGATCTCAGACTTCATCTCGATATCGGGCTTCACTTTGGCCTCAATCTCAATCTTCACTCGGCCTTGGTATTAATAGCGCGACCTCGGTCTTGATCTTCACCTCGACCTTAAGGTTGATAGCTCAACCTCGGTCTTGCTATTTTGATATCCTTGGCCTTCTGATGACCTCGGCCTCAGATCATCTCCTCAGTCTTGGGCTTGAACTTCACCTCGACCTCGGCCTTAGGTGCTCATGGACTTGCGGACTTGCAAAAAGAAAAGAATAGAATGATGGATGAGGGCTTGCGAACCTCTCATCATGAGAGCTTTGAGTTGTGGGAGTCTTTTGTTGATTGCAAGATCAGTGAGTGCCTATATTTTCCTTAGTTAGGCTTCTAGGTCCACTGCATCGACCATGCCCCTACCTCAAACTATGAGGAGATGATTGCTAGATTGCTAGTCTAGCTTGGACTCAGTATGGGGCATTTGGCATAGATTGAGCTGCAGCGATCTACTACATTCCTTATATCGTGAGGGTCAAGGCCTGCACCTTTTGAGTGATCTTATGATGAAACATTCTTTCTCTCAAAATAAGCCCTAAGTAATGATTGGGACCCTTCCTCTAGAGCACCAATCTGTAGCTACCAAAATTCAAGCTAGTGAGGTCAGACTCGGTATCCTCAAAACAAGACAAAGTGAAGGGATCTTCAGCAGAAGATGAGGTGGAAGGATCCTCGGCAAATATAAGGTGGAAGTGTCCTTAGTGGAAGATGAAGGAAGTGCCATCAACAAAAGATGATAAGGTACGGGAGTCCTCGACTAGAGGTAAAGTGTAGAAGTTCTTAGTTGGAGATGAGGTGGAGGAGTCCTCGATTGAATATGAGGTAGAGGAATCCTTGGCTGAATATGAGGTGGAGTCAGTAGCTACAGATGAGGTGCTGATAGAGATGCCTCTCGATGCTCGAGTTGAAGCTGGATCTGAAAAAAGTGCCTGACCAGAATGTTTTTTGATAGGGACCCTTCGTTGCTTAAAAGAGAGTGTTTTAAAACCTTTTGAGAGCTTATCTTGGGATCCTTGCTCCCCCTATTTTTATAAGAGTAAGAGTTGTATACGCCAAGGGCACTTACCACTCTCGAAAAGTGTACGTGGATCGCGCTGGTAGGAGTTGTATTTTCGTGTTTGCAACATAAAGCCAACTGGTATTTACCTTCTGGGACAGAATCATATCCTAATGGTTATATCTTTCTTATCTGGCCTTTGACAGCCATGTGAAGTATTATCCTCCCAAAATGGTCATCTTGCTGCATTGGGAAGATCTATCAAATACGGGACCATGCTTTCTTAACTCCTTCAAGTTGGCTATGGTCGACCCTTGCTTATCTCGTTCATAATGAAAGACATGATCGGCCAAGGTTGAGGTGGTCGTCCACAACAAATGTATTATCCTTTGGTCATCTTTGTTCATAATCAAATTAGATTTTCCAAGATCGACTTTGTGTCATGCTTGGATTTAAATTTCGCCATGTCATGAGTGTCGGCCATTATCTAAACTTATCGATTGCCATCGTCGTTATTCCACCAAAGTTCTCTTCAAGTTGGCAGCTCAGGTAGAACCTATTACATGTTTGCCCTGGAAGCCAATTAAGCTGACAAATTAATTCTTTCTAGGACATAATTTTATACCTGATTTAATTAGTTATGATGGTTAATTTGATTCATGTAGTCTACATGTCCATAAATCATTCAGAAAATTAACAAAATGATAACATATATTCTCAAGAGTTGAGAATTTGAGGCATGCATCATTGATGGTTAATTCTCAAATTACTTTTGATCGTAGGATCATAACGAGGATGATGATTGATCTGATAAGATTAGTGCACGGATCATTTTTCTTAGAATAGACGAGTCTCGATCTACAGCATGGGGATACTAAAGTGAGAGTGCAAATGATTTTTAAAAAATAATGGTACTGAGCATGACTAACATGAGAAGTCACTTGAATATCTACTCGCTTATCAGTAACATTCTCGATGCTGTAGTTATATGAGTGGTTCTTTGACATGCAGTGTCTTGGTTGCTTATAGTAGGGTTACTTAATTTGACTACATATAAATATGGTTCTTAGTCATATAAATCCTTGTAGTGGACGTTAGTTGTAGCAAGTTCGTATACTTAGATGAAATCTATCAATCTTAGTGGTTAAGGAGTAGTCCTATGTGATTTATAAAATCGAATTCATAAGATCATGGCCATGGCATAATGAATTATGGAAAAGAATTTCTATGAGATTTCATGATTTGAACTCGAGTCGATTAAATCTTACATATGATAGATTATAGGGTTTAAGGGGTTTGACAAGTTTTTTATAAGCTTCATCTTGTCGAAACTTATAATAGAAAAATTGAATCACATGGTAACTACACTTAAAGGTTCATCCTTCTATTCAGCTGGGTTGCTATCACATGCTACTAGACATCACTGGTAGATTGTAGGACTAATGAGAATTATTTTGATGGTCAATATTCCTCGATTGGTGAGTTAAAATTATTTCAATCCATTAAAAAAGTTTCAATGATATTTAGATGGAGATCAAAATATATCTCACTACCAGATATAATAGAACCTATTAGATCATACATATTGGGGATAAATCCTACTTCCATCGAAGTTCAGTCTGATACTTAGCCTAATGTAACTGATAATCATGGAAGAGATTCGATCGAAAATTCTTCCTCCAGCGGTCAAACCCCTTCCAGACTTCTTCAGCAGTCGAACTCCTCCAGAAGCCAAACTTCTTCCAAACTTCTCCTTCAGTTGGATTTCTTCAGAAGCCGAACTTCTTTCAAACTTCTCCTTCGATCGAATTTCTCCATCAGTCGGACTCCTTCTAGACTTCTCCATCAGTCAAACTCCATTCGAATTCTTTCAGTGGATTACTTCTAGATTTTAAGTAGTATTCCTCCTAAATGATCCCATCTAGCCGTATTTTTTTAGGAGTCCGAACTTCTTTAGAATTGATATATATCAAAGCTCTTCACCAACCAACGTCTGCTTTCTCTGAACTTCGACTATTAAATCTCAACGAACAAACGATCCCACTATCGGACGACTATGACTATCATTATCAATTTGCTATAGGTGATCCCACTATCAAATGATTACGACTATCATTATCAGTCTATTACGAGCGACACCTCTCTCCATAATAAATTTTGTGTGGCTCCGAGCGGCCCATGACTGGATGGTTACGATAGTCACTATCAATCTGCTCCAGACTCCATCTATAAAAGCGATCCTTCAAATACGTTTTCTCTAAGCTCTCTTCTTCTTTCCAAAACTCTACTAAATTCTTGCCTGAGCATTCTATTTTTGTTGGCCAGAAGAGCTGACTTGATCGTTGGAGGATCCTACCGGAGCCACCACCACGACTTTGGATGGAACTTTCTTTTGCAGATCACCGATGGTGATCTCTTCTTCTCCAACTCCAGCTCGATCTGACGTCAATCAGATTCTGCACCAATATGATTGATGCTAGAAGGAGGGCCCTCTATTTCTGAGATACCCTTGTTCTTAAAGAAGTGCTCAATCGATCCTATGGATCTTCTTCTTTAAGGTTCATCTTCATCTTCTTTCTAAATTCCAAGAAATGCCTCCAAAAAAGATGACTATCCAGAGATCTACCACTTCTGCCATCAAATTTGAACCAGATCCATCCGCTTCTACTTCATTATCGATGCTTCAACCTTTTCTTCCACCACGGCCATGGTAGATCTGAAATACTTTAACCTACTGATATAGTGGATTTAGGACCTCATAAAAATGGTGTAGGCCGTGCAGCAGCTTTCGATGGTGAATTCATCAGAAAATCCGCCATCCTGATTTCAGAAATTGATTCCAAGGAGGAGCACTTGGGCTAGCATACCCATCGCCCTTGGAAAGAGAAAATAGAGAGCAGATGATTCTTGTTCGGAGCTTGATTCTTCTTCGAAAAAGATCTTCTCCATCTATAGCTGAAAGCCTTCTAAGATCTATGATCGAGATGATGTCCTCGATTAGAAACTATGAAAGATAGATTGATGGATTGAGAAACTCACCATATCATCTCGGCTCACCATGACAACGTCCGCACCGATCCTCCTTTCTCTTCCTGAATTATGCAAGAGCCCATTCCGTCGAACTTCAAGCTCTCCTAATTTGAAAGGTACGATAGAATCTCTGATCTGATCGATTATCTGAAGGCCTTCCGAACCATGTTTCTGCTCCATGATGCATTAGATGCCATCTTATACTGAGCTTTTTCGTCTACCTTAAAAGAAGCAGTAAGAAATTGATACTCAGTACTTAAGTTGGGTACCATCTTTTTCTTCAATCAAATAAGCCATTAGTTTGTGGCTCGCTTCGTCAGCAGCCGACGTTTCCGTCAAGGTTTGAATTTTCTGATGAATATCAAGCAGAAGAAGAAAAAATCTATCCGAGCTTATGTCATCCGATTTAATGCTACTGCATTGAAGGTTCGAAACCCGAATCAGTCTATTACAATAGCCGCACTCAAGGATGATCTTCAGAAGAATGATTTGCTATTCTTTCTGGAGAAGAAGTACCTCAAAAATTTTATCGATTTGCTAGCTCGGGCAGAAGGATATGCCCAAGCGGAAGAAGCCTTTAAATTGAAGGATGAGAAAGTTGCAGGAGAGCGACAGATGGGCGAGTCTAATAAACCCATAACTGATGGAGGGTCGAATGAAGTTCGGTCATGCTCACGAACTCCCCCCGAGCGCAAGCAATTCTGAAGTCCTCCTCGAGCTCGTCGTCAAAGAAGTTCCGACAGAAGGGCACGATGAAGTTCTTCCTCCAGAAGGTTTCATAACTATGCCCCTCTAAATGCTCCGCAGATGCCGACCTAAAGTAAGAGAAGATCGTTTGAGGGCACTGCCACAGTCAGAACCACCAAGAAGAAAGGAACAACAAGAAGATCGATCATCTCTCAACATCATCAATACTATCTTTGGGAGACTTAGTGTTTCGATGAGCCACCATCTCTTAGCCTCAGAGCTAGAAGAAGCTTGTTCCAAATTAGAAAGGCCCGTATAAAATAGAAGAGGTCGTCCAGTCCAGAGCTTATCGTCTAAAGGAGCTCGAAGGAATAACACTCCCACAATCTTAGAATTCAGAAAATCTGAGAATGAAAGAAGTAATCAAAAGTGGCCATATTAGGAACGGGAGGAGAACTTCATCCTAACGTGAGCAAAATCAAAGACCTCATTCATTTTAGACGAGATGAGGGAAGAGGCCCTGACAACGACTCTTATGTGCTCCTACAGTCCATTTGGAATAGAAGGAGAATCTCATCCTAACATGAGCAAAATCAAAGATCTCGTTCATTTTAGACGAGATGAGGAGAGAAACCTTGACAATGGCCCTTATGTGCCCTTACAGCCCATTAGGAACAGGAGGAGAACCTCATCCTAACATGAGCAAAGTCGAAGGCCTCATTCATTTTAGATGAGATGAGGAGAGAGGCCCTGATAATGGCCCTTATGTGCCCCTATAGCCTATTAAGAACAGAAGGAGAATCTCATCCTAACGTGAGCAAAGTTGAAGACCTCGTTCATTTTAGATGAGATGAGAGGAAAGGCTCTGATAACGGTCCTTATGTGCCCTACAGTCCGTTAGGAATAGGAGGAGAACCTCATCCTAATATGAGCAAACTCGAAGATCTCGTTCATTTTAGATGAGATGAAGAAAGAGTTTCTGACAACAGCCCTAATGTATTCCTACAGTCCATTAGGAACAGGAGGAGAATCTCATCTTAATGTGAACAAAGTCGAAGGCCTCGTTCATTTTAGACGAGATGAGGGAAAAGATCCTGACAATGGTCCTAATGTGCTCCTACAGTCCATTAGAAAAAGGAGGAGAACCTCATCTTAATGTTAACAAAGTCAAAAATCTCATTCATTTTAGATGAAATGAGAAAAGAGGCCCTGACAATGGCCCTTATGTATCCCTACAATTCATTAGAAATAGGAGGAGAATCTCATCCTAACATGAACAAAGTTGAAGACCTCGTTCATTTTAGACGAGGTGAAAAGAGACGCTCCGACTCGGCTGGAGATAAGATCTTTTTTGAGCTTTAACTTCAACAGGAGATAAGATCTCCTTCAACCTCGACTGAAGATAAGATCTCTTCCGAGCTTCAATTTCAATAGATGATAAGATCTCCTACAACCTTGATTGAAAATAAGATCTCCTTCGAGCCTCAACTTCAACAGAAGATAGGATCTTCTTCAACCTCGGATGGAGATAAGATCTCTCCCGAGCTTCAACCTCAATAGAAGATAGGATCTTCTTCAACCTCGATTGGAGATAAGATCTCCTCCGAGCTTTAACTTCAATCGAAGATAAGATCTCTTCCGAGCTTCAACCTCAATGGGTGCAGAGTCCAAAAAGAAACTTCGACAGTCATCTTTTTTATACTTCCTTCCTTCGAATTTTGAACTCGAAAGTGGAAGAACTGATATTGGAGATAAACTCCACTCCCATCGAAGTTCAGTCTAATGCTTAGCCTAATGTAACTGGTAATCACGGAAGAGCTTCGATTGAGAATTTTTCTTTCAGTGGCCAAATTCTTTTCAAACTTCTTCAGTAACCAAACTCCTCCAGGAGCCAAATTCCTTTCGAACTTCTCCTTCAGTAGGATTCCTATAGGAGCCAAAATCCTTCCGAACTTCTTCTTCAGTCGGATTTCTTTAGCAGGCAAATTTTTTTCGAACTTCTTCTTCAGTCAGATTCCTTCAGAAGCCGAACTTCTTCTTCAGTCAGATTTCTTTATCAGTCGGACTTCTTTTGGACTTCTCCATCAGTCAAACTCCATCCGAATTCTTTCAGTGGATTACTTTCAGATTTCAAGTAGTATTCCTCTCAGATGATCCTCTCTAGCTATATTTTTTTAGGAGTTTGAATTTTTTTAAAATTGATATATGTCAAAGCTTTTCACCAACCAATGTCTGCTTCTTCTGAACTTCGACTATTAAATCTCAACGAATAGGTGACCCCACTATCGAATGGTTACGACTGTCATTATCGGTCTGCTATAGACGATCCCACTATTAGATGATTACGATTATCATTATCAGTCTATTACGAGCGACATCTCTCTCCATAATAAATTTTACATGATCCCGAGCGGTCCATGATCGAACGATTATGATTGTCACTATTAATCTGCTCCGAATTCTGTCTATAAAAAAAATTCTCTAGATACATTTTCTCTAAGCTCTCTTTTTCTTTCCAAAATTCTGCTAAATTTTTGCCTGAGTACTCCATTTTTGTTGGTCAGAAGAGCTGACTTGATCATCGAAGGATCCTACCGGAGTCACCACCACCAACTCCGGATGAAACTTTATTTTGCAGGTCACCAACGGTGATCTCTTCTTTTCCAACTCCAGCTCGATCTGGCGTCAATCAGAATCTGTACCAATAATACATAAAAGAGATCTTGATCGATCGAAAAGAGTCATACCAGACTGAAACTCTAAAGTTTCACTGCATTGGAACTCTAGTGGTCTCAACTATCAATTTGATTGATGATTGGACCTAAATGTAAAGTTACATTAAGAACTTGCTAAGAGTTAGTAAGTCATAGGAGGACTAAATTATAATTATTGCATATTATTTGATTTGATCAAACATTAGGATTTGATTCTAATCAAATTAAATTAGATTTGTTTTGATTAGTTTTGATTTAAGTTTGACTCAAACTAGATTTCATTAATCTAATAGGATTAGATTTAATAGATACTACACCCGAACCTATCTAGATTAGGTTTGACCTAATCTTTAACAAATGTTGCTAAATTATTTGATTTGATCAAATAATTGGGATGAGTCCTAGTCAAATTAAATTTAGATTTAATTTGATTGGATTTGATTTGAATTTGAATCAGATTGGGTTTCATAAATCCAAAATAGTTTTGGATTTGGTTAAGTACTTGACTTACTTAGAAACTCAAATCAGTTTAGATTTAGATAAATATTTAACCAGCAGAAGGATTCCTCCCCTTTGAGATCTCATGCCCCATATCCTTTCACATTGGTTTTTGGCATGAAATAGAGAGGGGGTGTGGAGAGGGGTGGCGGCAACAAGAGATAGACTTCAAGTCTATCTCTAACAAACTCCCAACAAACCCTAGCCACTTTGGTTTAGATAGGGATAAGATGGGGCACCTCCCTTGAGATGATATGATTTTGTGATGCCCCAAAGGAGGTGGCACGAGAAAACAAGGCATGGAGATGGAATGGGACGCCCCTCTTCCTCATCCTTTCTTTCTTACAACCAATAGTTGATTGTTGAAGATAAATCCCTCTCTCTCCATTGTCCAAAGGTTGGCCATATCTTTCTCTTCTTCTCTCTCAAAGATGTCTAAGAGTTGGACATTAAAATCAGACATTAATTTACTTGGTCCATAAAATGGATGATTCTCCTCTTCCTCTCTTTAGATCTAATCCAAGGGTTGGATAAGAAGGAAGAATAAGAAATCTGATCTCTTGTCTTCTTCTATAGATCTTAATTTTTTTCTTGAGAAGAGAAGACTAAGAAGAAAAATTAGATTTGATCTGATTTCGAGTTTCTCCTACAAATCTATTTGATTTTCTTGAGAAGAGAATCAAAAGATCAAACTAATTCGATAATTCATGGAGCGATCTCAGCAAGGAACTTAGCATCCTGATGAGATCAAGATCTCCTGATTAGATCAGCCTCGATAGATACCTGTAGAAGTCGGACACTTATGCGGCTACAATGGGACCTTGAAGGCATCCACGGACCATTGAATCATGGTGATGATCTACCCACGTAAAGGTATGAAATTCATATTCTCTTTAGATCTTTAATCTTGTATTTTATGATGATGTCTGGGTTATGAGATTTGATCTCTATGCATGCTATATTAGATTAGATCTAATTAAAATTATTTTAATATTGTCCTGATATAAGGCTGCCTTGACATAATGGTAGAACGATATGTTGAACGGTTGTCCTAGAATGATGTTGGAGTAATATAGAATTTTTTATTTCCACTGCATACTTTTTATATGTTTAAAATTTTTGAAATTTCTATATACATACCTATCTTCATGTGATAACGAAATCCAACAGAACCAATGCGTAGGTCGTACCCCATCCAAAGATATGCTTTACAAATATGAATCATCGAAGTCTATTTCATTGATGTTAAATAGAATTTGTCAAGTCAAAGATGTTGGTTGTGTCCTTGGATCCATTTCGAGGATTTGGCTTGGACCAGGATATCTTCTAGCTGATCCGATCACTGGGCTCTTTTTGACACTTGTCTGCTTTACTGCTCCCAGTATGTAGATCCTTTGAAACTTTGTGTTGTCTCATAACATAGGCAATCTTTATTAGAAAAGGAGCTCAAGGAGTCATAGGATGATGCTTCCGAGAGAATAAACTTGGAAGTCACCTCTTGATCCTGTCCAAGCTCACCACATGGTGAGTCGTGGTGAGTTCCAAATCGCCCTTCATAAATTATTCCATAGACCAGAGTGGATAAGAAGTTAATGAAGAGCCGCGAGGTTCACCACTTTAGAGTTGGCCAAGTGGTGTGATCTAGTAATATGATGAATAGATCTACACCGTCTGAGGTTTATATAAATAGGACATATGCCTAGTAGAATTTTGCTATAAAGATAGGTTCTTCTTTCTATCATCCTATTACCATGAAGCAATCTCTGCAGTCTATCAAACAAGCAGTGAAGAAGATGGTTGTTACCTATGGAGAATCCTCTTCCAAGAGGGCAAGGAGTCCTGAGTCGGAGTCCACCATTTCGGTCGCCATCTCGAAGTTGTCCCAAGCTCGGACATTGAGCTAGGCTGAGCGAATCCTCCTACTGAGCTTGGCGCAAATCCTCCCTGCCTAGGGGTAATGGGGGGTCTGCCTCCTCCCTGTGGATTCCCATCAAGGTCTAGGATCGTTGCATCGAAGAATACAAGTCTTTGGCAGTATTTAGGGAGGAGGCCATCGACGCCTTTACCATTACTTACATTTAAGGCTTTGAAGACTATAAAGCTCATCTGAAATGCATGGTCTCAAATTTGGACCTTTGATGCCTTCACCCTGGTAACAACAATGAGGAAGTCAGGGCATTCGCTTTAGATGAAGACTGAGTCTTCATCTCTCTGTCTCTGTCTTTATTTTCAGTTTTCTCTTTCTAGCACCATTTTGTAAATGAGAACTTTAACGAATAAAAATTTGTTTTCACCATATTTATCTCATGTCTGAATGCTTTCATTGATGTTTGTTGACATTTGTCGGCTTGCTCAAGATCTATTCTATCTTTAGATGCTAGAATTTTGTCAAGTCCTTTAATTTGTCGATTGATCTTTGACCTCGATATTTGTCATCGAATCATTTCCTAGACATTTGCTTGCGAAGGTCTTGACTTGGGTTAAGATAACTCCTTGTGCTCGTTGCCATGTTGAATAGCATTTCAGAGGTCTTAGCTGAGCCCAAGATATCTCCATAGGATTTGGAGGTCTAGACTTGGGTCAGGATAACTCCTCATTGTTAGTGCCTTGCTGACTCAGTCTAAATCAAGATATCTCCAAGAGATCGGTCCACCAATTCAATCGTCAAGATTTAGATAATTGCCTGAATGTCCCATGATTGTCATCATCATTGGTGCCTTGCAAAACATATTCTTAGAGGTCTTGATTGAAGATGAGATATCTCTGAGGTATCGGTACATCGATCCAATTATCAGGGCTCAAATGATTATTCGAATATCCCCTAATTGCCATCATATTCGGCACTTCAACGAACACATTTCCAAAGATCTTGAGTGGAGTCAAGATATCTCTCGAAGATCATGTGTCGAAGGGTTGTACTCCTTATATCATTTAATACTTGGTGCTTCTCGATAATGATTGCTTATTAGGAAGGGTGATTGAATCTCTGACTTCCACAAAACATGGTCTTCGAGGCCTCTCATATGGCAATATCTATCATGATGCCAAAGGGGGTAGTTGGAGATGTCCAGGCTTGGTCCTTCTATAAATAGGACTCCATTTGCTTGAGCTTGGTATTCTTTTCATAATGTTATGGTTGTTGGTATCAGAGCAGCTCTGGACACAACAATGATAGAGTCGCCTCCTCTGTCTACAAAAATTTTTAACTTTCGATCGATCATCCGACATCTCCAAGGAATGCACCATCGAGCAATCCAATTTGATATGAGAGGTATTGAAAAAACCTACTGCTTCGGCCTCGATGTTGCAGTGGTGGTGTTTGGGGCTGCTTCAACATCATTCTCAACAAAGTGGTCTTAATTCTATCTAGAGGACTATTTTGCCCTCCGATAGGCCTAGCTTTACGACCTACCTTGGAGGTGCATCATGAAGGCAAGTGGGCTTCTAAGAATGAAGAGGCCCACATCATCATCGACATTCCACTAAGGAGAGCCGACGTGTGCTACAAGATGGGGAGTTCTACACCCTTCATCAGAGATTGCATCATTTTGATGTCCGGCTCGAGCCTGTGTCATCTTTTCTTTTTGTTGTAATGGACTTCATTTGATAGAAGTCATTTTATAATAAACTTGTACAAATCTTTTGAATAAAATATTTCTTTATTATATCAATCTAATATCAGTACCATGTTGTTGTTTTTCTTTCACTCTAAGAGGTCTCCTATGAGAAGTCATCTGGAGTCAATCCGAAGTTGATTCGCATGGGCCTCCACTTAACTAGTTCATGAACAAGGAGCACCAAGCGGTCGTGTGGGGTCCGTAGAGGGTTAGCCTCTTTGTCATCATCCTCGACCTCCACTCAACTTATTTGTAGACAAGGAGTGCTAAGTGGCTGCATGGGGCCCCTAGAAGGTTATCCCCTTCATTGTCTTTCTTAGCCTGCACTCAACTTATCTATGGACGAGGAGCGCCAAGTAGCCACATGGGATCCTCGGAGGATTAGTCCCTTCATCATCATCCTCAAACTTGGTCAAATTTCCTAGTTGGCTATTTTAACATTGTTGGTGCAGAAATCCATCGCCGTCGGAGGTCGAATCCATCGCCGCCGGAGGTCGCCGAAATCGAGGCCGCTGAGCGCCGTCGGGGACCTGCAAAACGAAGTCCCATCCGGAATCGATGGGGTGGTGGCTCCGGCAGGACCCTCCGACGGTCAAGTTAGTTTCCGGCCAACAGTAATGGAGTGCTCGAAATGAGTTTCGGAGCTTAGAGATGTGGAGGAGAGCTTAGAGAGTCGAGAGTTCAGAGAGCTTAGCCTTAGCATGTCGGGAGGGTCCTTTATATAGTGGAGCTTGATGGTGACAACTGCAGCCGCGTGCTGGCGGGCCGCTCGAGGTTCGGCGGAGTCAGTCTCACTGGTGTCGTGTGCGGCGGATTGAGGGTGACAGCCATCGCCGCCTGGGTCGGCGGATTGAGGGTGACAGCCATCGCCGCCTGACAGTGGGTCGCTATCGCCTGCGGCGGTTGCAGAGCTTGCCGAATGAAGGGTTGAAGGCATTCGTGTGCCCATTTCGGAGGAGTTCGGGCTCCTGAAGAAGAAGATAGGAGGGAGTTCGGCTCCCATAGACGTCTGGCTGGAGGTATGCAGCTAAGGCTCGTCCGCTGAAGAGTCCGGCTGCTGAGAATCCGAAGCTCGGCCGTTTGGAGGTTCGGCCGGCTGTTGGACTTCGGCTGAGGCTTGGACACTTGAGAATTCGGTAGGAGCTCGATCGGCCGAAGTTCGATGAGGGCGACCGCTGCGGAGTTCGGCCGAGTGACGACTGCTGAGGGGACTTCATTGAAGCTCGGCCGCTTGGAGTCGGTCCGAAGGAGTTCGGCCGTGGGGAGTCCGAAAGAGTTCGGCCGCCCAGGAAGTTTGGTCTCGACGCTGGGAGTCCGGAAGAAGCTCGGAAGCTGACCAGTTCGGCCTGCTGGAAGAAGTTCGGCCGCTGGGAGTTCGGCCCGGAGCCTGGGGCTGGGGAGTTCGACAGCTAGGTAGTTCGGCCCGGACCTTGGTGCAGGGGAGTTCGGCCTCTAGGCAGTTCGGCCCGGACCTTGGCGCAGGGGAGTTCGGCCTCTAGGCAGTTCGGCCGTGGTAGGGGCTCGGCCTGGCGCCTGGCGCTAAAGCTCCTCAGCGGCTACTGATCGCATTGGGCTGAGCATCGGGCCGGGCTTCGGCAGGAGTGGGATTTATCCCCAACAGTAGCCCCCCACTCCCGAGTTCAAAAATTGAAGGAAGGGAGTACCAAAATAGGCGACTGCCGAAGTCTTCTTCCAGGCTCCGCATTTGTTGCAGCTGAAGCTCGGGGGAGGTCTCATCTCCAGCCAATATTGACGCTGAAGTTGAAGCTGAGGCTTGGGGGAGACCTCGTCCCCAGTCGATGTTTGGAGTTGAAGTGGGACTCGTTTCCAGCCAAAATTGGTGAAGCCGATGTTGAGGCCGGAGTCAATGTCGCCCCCCGTGGTCAGGGTCGGAGTTGACATTGCCTTCATCAACCGAAGTCGATTCGGGGGAGACCTCCTCTTTTGCAGTCAAGGTTATGATCGCTTGGGGGAGATCCCGTCTCCCGCTGATGCTGACACCGAAGTTGAAGCTGAGGTCCGAAGGAGACCTCGTCTTCTGCAGTGAAGCTTGCCGTAGACTCTGGGGCTCGGCCTTGGACCTTGCTCATGTTAGGACGAGGTTCTCCTCTGGTTCCTAACGGGCTGTGGGGGCACATTCGGACCGTCGTCCGAGCTTCTCCCCCCATCCCGTCCTTCGTGAACGGGGTCTTTGACTTTGCTCTTGTTAGGACGAGGTTCTCCTCCTGTTCCCAATGGGCTGTGGGGGCACATGGGGACCGTCGTCCTCGCCTCTCCCTCCATCCCGTCCTTGGTGGACGGGGCCTTCGACTTTGCTCACGCTAGGACGAGGTTCTCCTCCTGTTCCTAGCCGGCTGTGGGGGCACATGAGGACCGTCGTCCTCGCTTCTCCCCCCATCCCGTCCTTTATGGATGGGGCCTTCGACTTTGCTCATGCTAGGACGAGGTTCTCCTCCTGTTCCTAGCCGGCTGTGGGGGCACATGAGGACCGTCGTCCTCGCTTCTCCCCCCATCCCGTCCTTGGTGGACGGGGCCTTCGACTTTGCTCACGCTAGGACGAGGTTCTCCTCCTGTTCCTAGCCGGCTGTGGGGGCACATGAGGACCGTCGTCCGAGCTTCTCCCCCCATCCCGTCCTTCGCGAACGGGGCCTTTGACTTTGCTCGTGCTAGGACGAGGTTCTCCTCTTGTTCCTAGCCGGCTGTGGGGGCACATCCGGACCGTCGTCCGAGCTTCTCTTCCCATCCCGTTCTTCACGAACGGGGCCTTCGACTTTGCTCGTGCTAGGACGAGGTTCTCCTCCTGTTTCTAGCGGGACATTTTCGCTCGCTTTTTTCCCAGCGACCCTGAAATGATAGTGTCGAGCAACAAGGTTTTATTGAGGGAAACTACTGGTAGTACTTTCTCAGATTTTCTAAGTTCCAAGGTCGGGGAAGCGCTAGTCCTCCGAGCTCCTTTAGGCGATAGGTTCCAGGTCGGATGACCTCTACCACTTCGTACGGACCTTCCCAATTTGGGACGAGCTTCCCTTGACTCTGGGGCTGAGAGACGGCTGCTCGTCGGAGCACCAAGTCCCCAACTCTGAACGCCTTGCTTTTGACTCTGGAATTGTAATACCGAGCCACCTTCCATTGGTAGGTGGCCATCCGGATGCGGGCTGCCTCCCTCTTTTCTTCTAGAAGGTCGAGGTTGGCTCTGAGGTCCTGGGGGTTGAGTTGCTCGTTGAAGCCCACGATTCGAGCAGACGGGAGTTTGAGCTCGATCGGGATGACTGCCTCGGTGCCGAAGGCCAAGGCGAAGGGTGTCTCGCCGGTCGGTACCCTCTGCGTTGTTCGGTATGCCCAGAGGACGTGGTAGAGTTCGTCTGCCCAGGCCCCTTTTGCCCTGTCGAGCCTCGTTTTGAGGCCTTGCAGCAGGGTCCGATTGGTCACTTCGGCTTTCCCATTGGCTTGCGGATGAGCCACCGATGTGAAGTGGTGGGAGACGTTTAGTCCTTCGCAGAACTCGGCAAACCGGGCTCCAGCGAACTGTCGCCCATTATCGGTTATGAGGGCTCGGGGCAGACCGAACCGGCAGATCAGCGTCTTCCAGACGAAGTCCTGCACCTTGGCCTCGGTGATCTTCGCTAGTGGTTCCGCTTCGACCCACTTGGTAAAGTAGTCAATCGCGACCAGGAGGAACTTCCGTTGTCCGGACGCCGTTGGGAAGGGGCCGAGGATGTCCATTCCCCACTGCACGAAGGGCCAGGGTGCAGTGAGCGGAGTGAGTTCAGACGCCGGCTGTCTTTGCACGCTGGCGTTCTTCTGGCAGCGGTCACATTTCTTCACGTATTCCATGAAATCACGAAGTAGGGTTGGCCAGTAGTATCCTTGCCGAAGTAGTCTTTGCGATAGGGATCTGGCTCCTGCGTGACTCCCGCAGAGTCCTTCGTGGACATCCTGTAGCGCGATGTAGGCCTCAGAGGGTCGGAGGCACCTCAGCAATGGGAGGGAGTACGACCTTTTATATAACCCGCCCTCGTACAAGACGTAGCGGGAGGCTTGACTCCTGAGCTTCCGAGCTTCTCTCCGGTCGTGAGGGAGGACCCCTTCTTCGAGGTAGGCGATCAGCGGGTCGATCCAGCTGGGCTCGAAGTCCGTCCGCAGGATGGCCTGAGGTTCTTCGGTGGTCGGGCACTTCAGAGTTTCCAGAAATACTTCTTTTGGTAGTTCGGCCGGGGCAGAAATGACCAACTTGGAGAGAAGGTCGGCCCTTGTATTCCCGGTCCTTGGGATGTGCCGAATGTCGAAGCTGTCGAAGGCTGGTATTAAGTTCTTCACCTTCCCGAGGTACATCACCATGCTTTCCTCCCGCGCCTCGTAGCTGCCGCCGACCTGACCGACCACCAACTGGGAGTCGCTATAGACTCGAAGCCGACCCACCTTCAATTCCCTGGCTATCTGCAGCCCGGCTATCAGCGCTTCATACTCGGCCCCACTGTTGGTTGTGGGAAACTCGAAGCGCAGTGCGTACTCGGTGACGATCCCCTCGAGGCTAACTAGGTAGTTCGGCCCGGACCTTGGTGCAGGGGAGTTCGGCCTCTAGGCAGTTCGGCCCGGACCTTGGCGCAGGGAAGTTCGGCCTCTAGGCAGTTCGGCCGTGGTAGGGGCTCGGCCTGGCGCTAAAGCTCCTCAGCGGCTACTGGTCGCATTGGGCTGAGCGTCGGGCCGGGCTTCGGCAGGAGCGGGATTTATCCCCAACAAACATAAAATCCATCTAAATTTGGAGAAGAAAAATTTTTTGGTGAGGTTAGAGTGGTTACACCTCTTACTAACAGTACATCTGAAGATTTTTGGAGTTTCATGTTTGAGAAATTTGGATACCATCAAGGGTCTCCAGTTCGTATACTCCAAATCAAATGACTTCCATAATCTGGTATGATTCTTTCCAGTTTGGGACTAACTTACCATGTTCTATGGTTTAGACACTTCGGCTTGTCTCAGGATGAGGTTTCTAGGTTGGGAGGCCTTGGTCTTGACTCGAGCACTACTATAAAAAGGGTCTATGGCAGTGCATACTATAGCAGCGATTTTTGAAATCACTACAATAGAATCTACGATAGTGGTTAAAAAAAATCGTTGTCATAGTTCAACCTATAGTAGAGGTTAAAAAGAACCGCTGCCATAGGTCCGACCGGACCTATGGCAGCGGTTATATTAACCGCTACCATAGATCCGACCTATGGCGGCAGTTACATTAACCACTATCATAGGTCAAACATATAGCAGTGGTTTGGGATAACCACTGTAATAGGTCAGATCTATGATAGCGGTTTAGCATAACCGCTGCTATATATTTTTTTTATATTTTTACTCTAAATATTATATAATTTTAAAATTTAATTTTTATCTTCATTATTTATTATCTAAATAATTACTATTAGAGTATCGTCATAAAAGATCATCTCGATCCGATGGTCCTAACTTTATTGATCAAAAAAATTTGATTTCGACGATTACGAACGATGACGCGATGATCTGATAGATAGAGACCTCCGATTGATTCAAAAATCTACAACAATGATCTCGATAATATTTATAGCATACTATCAAAGTTTCACTTTAATCGAATATCGTTATCTTGATCAATTTAGTATAGGATAATTTCGATCGTTAAATGATAAACGAGTGATCAAAGAATCAGACGACATCCGATTATGAGATAATTTTTTTTATAAATGATCTTGGCTACTACTTTAATCATTTTTATGGTGGTGATCATAAAATTTAACTCGTGGGTCTAAGAACGATCCAAAACTTTGTCGCTTGATGATCATTTTTAAACTCAATTGGTGGTTATGCTCATGCTTTTGCAAGATCTGCTTAACGTGAATAGTTCATATAAAAATAATTTATATTTTATGATCATCGCCATATAAAATTATTAAAATTATAGCAAAGATTATTTAACTAAAAAATTATCTCATAATCGGATGTCGTTTAGTCCTTTGATTGCTTATTTCTAATTTAATAATTGTTTATGACATTCTATCAAAAAAAATATCCTCGAATATAAAATAATGATATTTTGAATTAAAATTATGATATTGTAGGTTAAAATTATGACATCCTGTCACAGAAAACATTCTTGAATGCAATACTTGCAAAAATTTAAGATAATATTTTATCATAGTAACAGATTTTTCAAATCATCTGCTATAATATATTTTATATTTTGATAAAATTAAAATATTTAATTTATAAATTATAATAAATAATAAAAAAAATTATAATATTTCATCCTTGACAATCTTCTTCCTCATTACTCATGTGCCTCTCTTCTTGCTATAAATTATTATCTGTATATGGTGCACTAAAAGAAGATGAATTCTCAAGGCAACCATATCATGAAGCCTCTTCCAACTGACCATTTATAAAAATCTCTGTAGAAGATGTACAGAAGATTATTTAAAATCAAAAAATACATATATAAGATATAAAGTATCCATTTTAAGATGTCATACCTACAACATGTCATAATATTAATTTATAATATTATAATTTTAATCTAATATATAATAAAAATATTAAAAAATATACTTAAAATATCTTTTATCTATAAAATATTATAATATTAATTTAGAATATCATAATTTTGATCTAAAATATCATAATATTATCAAAACTATCTTTAGAGGATATTTTACCTACAGGATGTAGTAATTTTAACATAGAATATCATAATTTTAACATAGAATGTCATAATTCTATGTTCGAGGATATTTCTATTCTAGGATGACATAATTTTGATTCTTGATATCATAATTTTGACACAAGATGTTAAAATTATGACATCGAGA
This sequence comes from Cocos nucifera, assembly GCA_006176705.1. Classification (NCBI taxonomy): domain Eukaryota; kingdom Viridiplantae; phylum Streptophyta; class Magnoliopsida; order Arecales; family Arecaceae; genus Cocos; species Cocos nucifera. The sequence goes on along the minus strand of QRFJ01000108.1, from coordinate 2,382,166 downwards.
ATATTTCTGATTCAGGATGTCATAATTTTAATTCTTAATATCATAATTTTGATTCAGAATATCATAATTTCATATTCAAAAATATTTTTATTCTAGGATATCATAATTTTGATCTTTAATACCATAATTTTGATATGGGATGTCAAAATTATAACATCAAAAATATTTCTATTCTAGGATATTATAATTTTGATCTTAATATCATAATTTTGATACAAGATATCAAAACTATGATATCAAAAATATTTTTATTCCAGAATATCATAATTTTGATTCTTAATATCATAATTTTAATATATGATGTTAAAATTATAATATTCTAAAATAGAAGCATCCTTTATATCATAATTTTGATATTATATATTAAATTATGATATTAAGAATCAAAATTATGATATCTTGAAATAGAAATATTTTTGTTGTCATAATTTTGACATATTGTATCAAAATTATAATATTAAGAGTCAAAATTATGACATTCTGGAATAAAAATATTTTCGAACGTAGAATAATGATATCCTATGTTAAAATTATGATATTAAGGATCAAAATTATAATATTTTAAAATAAAAATATTTTTGAATACAGATTTATGATATTCTGTGTCAAAATTATGATATATTAAAATAAAAAAATATTAAAAAAATATACTTGAGAGGTATTTTAGCTGCAGGATGTTATAATATCAATCTATAATATCATATTTATGATTTAGCATATTATAACATTATCAAAACTATCTTTGAAAGATATTTTACATACAGAATATTATAATTTTAATATTAAATATCATAATTTTAACATAGAATATCATAAAAATATCAAAAAATATATTTAAGAGATATTTTACCTGTAGGATGCCATAATTTTAATATAGGAATGCTATAAAAAGATCAAAAAATATATTTGAGAAGTATTTTACCTACAAGATATTATAATTTTAATATATAATATCATTTTTATGATCTAATATGCTATAATATTATCAAAATTACCTTCGAAAAGTATTTTACATATAGGATATCATAATTTTGATGTAGGATGTAATAAAAATATCAAAAAAAAATATTTAAGAGGTATTTTATCTATAGGATATCATAATATTGACATAGAATTTTATTTGCATGCATTTAACTATCAAAAAAACTATTGTATTAAAAGAACTGCAAAAAAAATATATTAAAAGATCTACAGATGGTATTTTACCTGATAGATGGGATATATTGCTTAGATGGATAATATTATGGCATCTAGATACTAGCCAACAAGATCCAATGCATATTTTTCGCTATAGATTAAATCTTAGATATCCAAATGCTTAAGCAGAAGCTTAATAAAATGAGAGAAAAAAAGAAAAAAATGGTATTTGAAATATTCAATCTGACTGTCAAATAGTAAAAATATTTCGTCTTGGGGGGAAGAGCATTTTTGCCATGTTAAAATTGGAAAGGAGAATATGACGTGCATTAAATATGCTTAATGATAAAATGATAAAATATTTTTATTTTTTTATATTTTTAAATATTTAATTGGATGAAAAATAATATACATCATGTAAGTGCTATATGGATCAATTAGATGGAGTGATGTATTTTATGTTTGATTTTTTACATCATAGGTTGTATAGGAAAAGTTATCTTTTTGGAAATATGTCACGGTAGATGTAGACCTGCTCGGCGAAGTCTGTCAGAAAGTGGGTAGGGGTCAAATCAATGTTATGAAAAGTTCGTATTTAAACAGCAATGCAGAGCTAAACCATTGAAGTCATATATTTTTAAACACTAAGCAGCCATTTAGTCCGTTGATTATCTAAATAATTTTGTGGTCTTTATTCCTCCTAATCATTTGAAACGTGATCGAGTGATATAAATATAAACATAACCTGTGCAAGTATTAATGCATTCGATTATTTGCCTAGTACTCTAGTAATCATAATATAATATTCTAGGCTTCTAACAAGTTAACCAAGATATGTTTTTAATATTAAATATTTAATACTACTGCATTATGCATCTAAGGCTACCGCACCATAATGCTTTAAATATCAGGTCATTCCAATTTTTCCATGGGATGGGACACCTTGCACCTTAACACTCAAGATGACGGATGACTTGAAACTCACAACAATGTCTGGTTGCTCGTCATTAAAGGAACGAATAAAGATTAAATTTAATTTTAATATTAAGTAATACAGTAATGAGCCGAATGTTGAATTTTTCGAAGATTGAAAGATAAATTATATTTAATTTAATTAAAAATAATAAAATTTAAATTAATTTTTAAAATAAAAATTTAAATAAGTAAAAAAAAATTAATTATAATTTAGTAAATTAAAAAAAATAACTACTTAATTAATTAGAATTTTAAATTAATTAAAAATATTCTAAAATTTTGAATCCACCTATAACATGATTATGATAATTTTTTTTAATATAAAAATTTATTATTTTTAAAAATTTAGTTATGATTATAATCTATTTTCTTTTAGCTTAAACTGTATCTTCCGATCATAATCCATCTGAATAGAATCATAAGCTATTCAATACTTTAATTCTTAAAAATTGGTAACATGGCCTTTTATTAATTTTCTCTAATATAAATTATTAAATTAAGCATGGACTATATCTTTCGATCATAACTCATCTCTATAAATATAACTTATTTAAATATTAATTAATAATAAGTATATTAATATTAGATTTCATGTATGGAGAATAAGAGTTAAGATTGAATAGGAGAACATGTCATTCATTGCATAAAAAAAATTATAAAAAGATAAAAAAAAATACAATCATGCTCGAAGATTTCATCTACATCGCAGAATTCGATCTTTAACTGCTCATGATTTAAAATTTTCTGGCTCCTAGCATCTTCAAATCAGCAGATAAATAAAAAAAAAAAGAAAAAAAAAGAAAAAAGAAGAAAGAAAGAAGAGAAAGGCTTGGAGGCTCTATTTTATCCCAAGAGGGGGGGTCTCTATTCAGGTTTTGATGTATCAGACCTTTAAATAGAGAAAAAAAGGAGTCTGTGAGTCCTTGTTGGACTTAATTTGGAGTTTAACTCAAATTATTCAGGTCTATTGAAGTTCTGGTCATTGGATCTTGATCAAACACTTCATATTTCATCAAAAGTCAGCCGCAAATCCTTATATTATTGTTTAGATTTAATTCTGATCATCGGATCGAAGCCAGGGGCATTCTGCACCGTCGAATCATGCATTAAAGGCTTGAGACATCCTATTCAAAATCGGAATTGCCCTCGATCGTTTGATCTTAGCCAACAACGTTGTAAACCATCGAATGGTGCTTCACTGTTCTCATGGACCATTGCCAACCAGAGCTTGCTGCACCGGATCAAATTATCGAAATACCCCTATACGTCGCGATGGATTTGCTGTAGACCTCTTAGTGGTTTAGGTTCGCCATGTGTCGCACATAGATTCGTCGCACCTATTGAGCTAGATAGTCCATGCCTATTCCATGGATCGACCAATCGGTCCGCCGTGCACCGACCTATTTTTTTTTATTTTAAATTCTGAGCTTCATAACTTTGTCACTTTAGCTTTAATTTGAGTGAAATTCATTTCGTTAAAATCCATAAATCGAGCTCTTCGCATTAATAGTCTTCTTTCCTATAAAATATTAATTTTTTAAATAAATATTAATTAATATATAGTTTAATACTATTATTTCATAATTTATGATAATTATCACATCCCCCAACTTGAGTTTTAATTATCCTCGAGTAAAAAGAAAAATTAGAAGTATGTACCCACTCAATAAGATGTGAAAGTTTATTCAAGTCATCATAAAGTTAGTTGATACTTGGTCAGAGATTTAAGAAATATATCATCGAATTATTAATTCTATCCCAAATAGTGGTTAAGTAAAGAACATAAAATTTTAGAGCTTTTCTTTGACTGGTTGCCCACCTTTATTCTTTAACTATTCTATCTTTAGTATGGACTAGAGTTTTTTTTTGGACAACTAGTACAATGTTTTAACCTCTTAAGCTTTCTATCTGATCCTTATAGTGAGCGACCAATGACTCCCAAACTAGTTGACTTTAAGGTACTAAGTGTAGAATACCTCTCAGACTTACTGACTCGAGTCAAATAGGCTATTGGTTAAAACTAACTATATAACAAGTTTTTTCACATTTCTGGCTTTTTGATGCGAATAACATTGCTTACTTAGGAACGAGACCTGATTACTCGATGTAAGATCAATATTTAGAACTTACTTTTTATTTTTTTATTTTTATTTTTTAATTTTTTTATATATTATTTTTTTCACTCTTACCCATATGAAGTAGATTTTTTATTGAATATAGGCTGGAAGAAGATTTTAGAATCACTCAAAAATTTATCTATTCTAGATCCAATCATTTATTAAATTTTCTTAATAATTTGATCCTTAGTATTTCAAAATTCTCTAGACTATTAATCAATCATCAATTAAAATGCCTGAAAAATTTTAAATCGGCATGAAATCAGGTACAAAAAATTAATTATTATCATACTCAAGGACTTTAAAAAAAATTTTATTATCCTTCCCTTCCAACTTAATTCTCATTGTTCTCAATACAAGAAAGAAAATAGAGTATAATAAATGACAAGAAGATAACAAGAAAAGAATTCACCTGATTTAGTATATTTTTGGCTCGATCTAGGTTTTAATTGTTCTTCATTCAGCATGGATTTGTAGTTCTCCCCCCAATTAATTCTGAAAAAAAGATAAACTAAAAATAAAAAAAAATGTTAAATCCAAAAATTTGGGTTGTCTTTCAGTAAGCGTTAAGTTTAACGTTTTCAGTCGAATCCTATGAAGGAGTTTTAGGTGTAATTATTTTGAGTACATCCTTCAAGATTCCAAAAAGATAGGGCCAATCAGGAAGCCTTGATATCATAGCAAAAAAATGTTCATGGAATGCTTTATGATGGTTAAATTTAGCCCTAATTAATAAAGTATTTAGAGCAAGCATGCTATTCCAAAGTTTATTATTATTATAGTATTTATGATAATTAAGAAGGAATTGTGTGTGACAGGCTGAAATCAGAAGTGGTAGTTTAAAAATTTTTTTAATTATAACCTGATCTACCATAATCCCTTTTTTGAATCTAATATATCTAGGCATCAATTCTTTGTGATCCAAGGTATGGCACTTTTTCCAAATTAATTTTAAATTTGCCTCCATACATTATTTTAATATTAATAGATAAATTTTGGAGGCTTTCCTCAAAAGTAGTGTCGAATATAAAAAAATTTCATAAAATTTATTGAGGATAAATTCTGCTCCCACCGAAGTCCAGTCTGATGCTTGGCCTAGTGCAACTGACAATCATGGAAGGGCTTCGATTGAAAATTCTCCTCCAACGGTCGAACCCCAGTCGAACTCCTCCAGCGGTCAAATCTTAGCCGAACTCCTTCAGCCGGTCAAACTCCTCAGCGGTCGAGCCCCAGTCGAACTTCTTCAGAAGTCGAACTTCTTTTGGATCTCTCCTTCAGTCAAATTTCTATAAGAACCGAACTCCTTCCGAATCTCTCCTTCAGTTGGACTCCTATAGGGGCCGAACCCCTTCCTTACTCCTCTAGGAGCCGAACTCCTTCTGGATCTCTCCTTCAGTCAGACTTCTTCAAGAGCTGAATTTCTTTTGGACTTCTCCTTCAGTCAAGTTTCTACAGGAGCCGAACTCCTTCCAGACTTCTTGCTCAATCGGATGTCCATAGGAGCTGAACTTCTTTCGGACTTCTTCCTCAGTCGGATATCCATGGGAGCCGAACTTCTTCCAAATTTCTTCTTCAATCGAACTCCTCCAGAAGCTGAACTTCTTCCAAACTTCTCCTTCAATCGGACTCCTTCAGGAGCCGAACTTCTTCCAGAGTTCTTTCTCGATCGGATGTCCATAGGAGCCAAACTCCTTCCGAATTTCTCCTTGAATCGGACTCCTTCAAGATCCGAACTCCTCCCAGACTTCTCCCTCAGTCGAACTCCTTCAGGAGCCAAACTTCTTTCGGATCTCTCTTCAGTCGAACTCCTACAAGGGTCGAACCCCTTCCTTACTTCTCCATCAGTCGGACTTCTTCAGGAGTTGAACTCCTTCTGGATCTCTCCTTCAGTCGAACTCCTCCAAGAGCCGAACTCCTTTCGGATCTCTCCTTCAGTCGGACTCCTATAGGGGCCAAACCCCTTTCTTACTCCTCCTTCAGTCAAACTCCTTCAAGAGCCGAACTCCTTTCGAACTTCTTCAGTCGGACTCCTCCAGGAGCCGAACTTCTTTCGGATCTCTCTTTCAGTCGGACTCCTCCAGGAGCTAAATTCCTTTTGGATCTCTCCTTCAGTTGAATTTCTATAGGAGCCGAACTCCTTCCGGATCTCTCCTTCAGTCGGACTCCTATAGGGGCCGAATCCCTTCCTTACTTCTCCTTCAGTCGGACTCCTATAGGGGCCGAACCCCTTCCTTACTTCTCCTTCAGTTGAACTCCTCTAAGAGCCGAACTTCTTTCGAATCTCTCCTTCAGTCGGATGTCCACAGGAGCTGAACTTCTTCTGGACTTCTTCCTCAGTCGGATGTCCATAGAAGCTGAACTTCTTCCAAATTTCTTCTTCAGTCAAGTTCCTCTAGGAGCCAAACTCCCATCAAACTTCTTCTTCAGTCAAATTTTTCTAGCGGATTACTTTCATATTTCAGCTAGCGTTCCTTCTGGATGATCTTCTCTAGCCGTATTTTCTTTAGGAGTTCAAACTTCTCTGAAATTGACATACATCAAAGCTCTTCATACCTCCATGCGATCCTGAGCGGCTCAGTACCGGACGGCTATGACCATCACTGTCAGTCCGCTGCAGATGACAGCGATCCGCTATCAAACAATGATGGTTGTCACCATCAGTCTACTATAGACGATGCTACAGACGGCGCTCCTCTCCATGATAGACTCCACCAGGCTTTGAGCGATCCACCACTAGATAGCTGCAGCTGTCACTATCAATTCATTACAAGCTCCATCTATAAAAAAGAAATCCTCCAGATATGTTTTCTCTAAGCTCTTATCTCCTTTCCAAAACTCTGTCAAACTTTTTGTTGAGCAATCCATTTCTGTTGGTCAGAAGAGCTAACTTGATCGTCGGAGGATCCTGTCGAAGCCACCACCATCGACTCCGAATGAAACTTTATTTTGCAGATCATCGACGGCGACCTCGTCTTCCTCGACTCCAGCTCGATCTAGTATCCATCAGATTCTGCACCAACAGAATTGGTGCTAGAAGGAAGGCTTCTGTTTTTGAGGTTTTCTTGTTCTTAAAGGAGTGCTCAGCAGCGATCTCTCTTCTTCCTCTCTAGAGTTTTTCTTCGAAAAAAATGCTTTCCAAGAAAGCTTCAATCCGATGATCAACAACCTCTGCAGCCAGATCCTGTCCAGACCTATCCGCTTCCGCTTCAGCCCCAGCAACTCAAGCTCCACCTATAGCCATGGTGGACGTCGAGCAGTTCAACCTGTTGGTCTCATAGGTTCGCGGTCTCATGGAGACGATGTAGGTCATACATCGGCAAGCCCCAACACCAGTTCGATTGGAGCAGGCTTCTCCGGAGCCCCATGATCCAATCTAGGAATGACCAACTTAGGCTACCTAACCTCTGATCTTCAGAAAGAAAACGCAGAGGATGGAGGGCCCTTGCTTGGACCACGACTTGACCCAGGGGGAAGCTTCACGCCCGTTCCATCAGAAAACCCTTGAGATCAACAATCGTGAAGATCTTCTCGATCAAAGGCTCCTAGAAATAAGTCGACAAATCGAAGAGCTCCATCATACTCTCTCTATTGGGGATAAACTCCGCTTCCATCGAAGTCCAGTCTGATGCTTGGCCTAAAGCAACTGGCAATCACGGAAGAGTTTCGATTGAAAATTTTCCTCCAATGGTCGGATCCTAGTCGAACTTCTCTAGTGGCCAAATCTTAACCAAACTCCTTCAGCCGACCGAACTCCTCAGGGATCAAGTCCCAGCCGAACTCTCCCAACGGTCGAACTTCTTTCGAATCCTCCTTCAGTCGGACTTCTATAGGAGTCGAACTCCTTTCGAATCTCTTCTTCAGTCGATTTCTATAGGAGCCAAACTCCTTCCGAACTTCTCCTTCAGTCGAGTTTCTACAGGAGCCAAACTTCTTTCGGATCTCTCCTTCAATCAAGTTTCTACAGGATCCGAACTCCTTTCAGACTCCTCCTTCAGTCAAGTTTCTATAGGAGTCGAACTCCTTCCAAACTTCTCTGAAATTGATATATATCGAAGTTCTTCACCAACCAACGTCTGCTTCCTCCAAACTATAGCTATTAAATCTCGACGAACGATCGACATCAATATGCTACAAATGATGCTACAGACGGTGCCCTTCTCCATGATAGACTCTATTAGATCTCGAGCGGCCCGCTACCGGACAGTATGGCTGTCACTATCAGCCTGACGACACCTTCTTCTCCATATCGAACCCCACATGACCCCGAGCGGTCCACTACCGGATGGTATGACCATCACCATCAATCAAGCTTCGTCTATAAAAAGGAACCCTCTAGATACGTTTTCTCTAAGCTTTCTTTTTCTTTCCAAAATTCTGCCAAACTTTTTTCTGAGCACTCCATTTTTGTTGGCCAGAAAAGCTGACTTGATCGTCGGAGGGTCCTGCCGGAGCCACCACCACCAACTCTGGATGGGACTTTATTTTGCAGGTCATCGATGGTGACCTCATCTTTCTCGACTTCAGCTCGATCCAGCATCAATCAGATTCTGCACTAACACCCTCCTTACACGAAAATGATATTTGCACCGACCCTTCTTTTTTTTAGAGGATTATGTAGGAATCAATCCCGTCGAACTTCAAGCTTCCATAGTTTAAGAGTTACGATGGGACCACCAATCCGATTGACCATCTGAAGATCTTTTGGATAATGATATTGCTCCATAGTGCACCAGATACTATTTTATGCTGGACTTTTCCGTCTATCCTTAAGAAAGCCATCAGGAACTAGTACTCAGCACTTAAGTTGGATTTCATCTTTTTCTTTGATCAGATGAACCATCAGTTCGTGGCTCACTTCGTCAGCAGCCGACGTCCGTGCTGAGGTTCGAATTTTTTGATGAACATCAAGCAAAAGAAGGAAAATCCATCTGGGCTTATGTCATCCGATTTAATATTGCTGCATTGGAGGTCTAAAACCTAGACCAATTCATCGCAATGGCCACACTCAAGGATGGCCTTCAAAAGAATGATTTGCTATTCTTCCTAGAAAAGAAGTACCCTAAGAATTTTATCGATATGCTAGCTCGGACTGAAGATTATGCCCGAGCTGAAGAGGCCTTCAAGGTCAAGGATGATGAAACCTTTGGTGAGTGGCGAATCGATGAGCCAGGCAAGCCCACTGAGGAAGGAAAATCGAGTGAAGCTCGATCGCGCTCCCGAACTCCCTCTGAGCGCAAGCGAGCCCAAACTCCTCCTCGGGCTCGAAGGTAGGAAAGCCCCGACAGAAGGACATGGTAGGGTTCTCCCCTCCGAAGATTTCATAACTACACCCCTCTCAATACTCTAAAAACTCATGTACCAATGAAAATCAGGGAGCAACTATCGAGATCAGAAAGGATGCATACTCATCCCAGCAAGCGCAATCCTAACAAGTTCTGCTTTTATCATCGTGACCATGGTCACGATACTAAGGAGTGTATTCAACTTTAAGATGAAATCGAGGAGCTCATTAGATGAGGCAGACTTGATTGATTCCTGTGGCGATGGTCTGAAGGAATGAAAGATCGGTCGAGGCCATTGCCATAGCCTGAACCACCAAGAGGAAAGGATCAACAAGGAGATCGGCCGTCTCTCGATATTATCAATACTATCTCGGGAGGACTTCGACGAGGAGAGGCCAGTGGATCCGAGGGATCAATGAAGAGATGGAGGACTGATAAACCTATAACCTTCACTGAGGTAGATGCTTAGGAGGCCCAATTTTCGTACAATGATGTGGTTGTAATCTCTTTAAACATTGTCGACTATGATGTACGCTGCATTTTGGTAGATAATGGAAGCTCGACTGATGTTTTATTTTATGATGCTTTCTTAAAAATTTTCTTACTCAATAACCACTTGGGACCGATGAACTTCCCATTGGTAGGCTTTATTGGTGATGTTGTACCAGTTGAGGGCATAATAACTTTGGCTGTGACTGCAAGACAATGCTCGAAGCTGGCTAAGGCATAGGTCAATTTTTTAGTTGTAAAGACTCCATCTACCTATAATGCTATTCTCGACCGACCTGATCTAAATGCACTTCGAACAGTGGTATCAACTTATTATTTGAAGATGAAGTTTCTAACAAGTCACGGGATCAGACAGGTCAGAAAAGATCAAGCTCTGGCAAGGTACTGCTACTCAATCATCCTGCAAAAGGAAGAACGGTCTGACCCTTATCCTGTTGATGGGTTAGATGTCCGCGATGACCTTACCAAGGAGTGGGGCAAGCCTATGGAGGACCTCATATCAGTGCCCTTAAACGATGGAAACGTGGAGTATGCTGTATAGATTGGCTCCAATTTGAGGGATGAGGTTCAGGAGCAACTCATCACCTTTCTCAAGAAGAACGCGGATGTCTTCGCTTGGGTACAAGCGGATATGCCAGAAATTGATGTCGAGGTCATGGAACATCGACTGATCATTGATCCTAAGTATCGATCGGTAAAAGAGAAGATGCGCAACCATGCCTCAGAGAGATAGAAAGCAATCGCAGAAGAAGTAGGCAAGCTTCTCAAAGCTAGATTCATCTAAAAAGTTAACTATCCGATCTGGATCTCAAACATGGTCCTCATAAAAAAGGCAAATAATAAGTGAAAGATGTGTATAGACTTCAAAAAATTGAATAAGATCTACCCAAAAGATAGCTACCATCTATCCAAGATTGATTAACTGATAGATGCAATCTCGGACCATGAGCTTCTCACCTTCATGGATGCCTTCTTTGGCTATTACTAGATACGGATGGCATCGGAGGATGAGAAAAAAATTACTTTTGTTACTGACCATGGTCTTTACTGTTACAGGATTATGCCCTTTAGACTTAAAAATGTAGGAACAACGTATCAGCATCTGGTCAACAAGATCTTCAAGAAGCAGATCGACCGCAATATGAAGGTGTATGTGGACGACATGCTCATCAAAAGTCGAGCTTCTATAAACCACCTCACCGATCTTGAAGAGATCTTTAGTGCACTCAGAAAGCACAAGATGAAGTTGAACCTTACCAAGTGCGCTTTTGGTGTGACCTCAGAAAAGTTTCTAGGGTTTATGGTGTCAAGATGTGGAATTGAAGCAAATTCAGAGAAAATCTGATCTACTCAGAAGATGACTGCTCCAAAAATAATCAAAGAAGTTCAGCACCTGACTAAAAAAATGGCATCCCTAAATCGCTTCGTCTCGAGATCGGTCGAGTGATGTGTGCCCTTCTTCCGAGTTTTCAGGTAATCAAAGAACTTCTGCTGGACGATAGAGTGCCAACGGGCATTTGAGAAGCTTAAAAACTACCTCGAATCTCTCTCACTACTGGCAAAGTCCAAATCCGAAGAAGAATTATTTCTGTACCTAGCAGTCTTTCCGACGGTCTTGACAACAGTCCTAATCAAGGAGAAAGTGAAGATGCAGCGACCGATCTACTATGTAAGCCTCCTGAGGGATGCAGAGACCAGGTACTCTAAGCTAGAAAAATTGACTTACTCTCTTTTAATTGCTGCCAAGAGACTCCGATCTTACTTTTAGGGGCACACCATAACGATCCTCACGGACCAACCAATAAAAGTAGTCTTTCATCGAACGGATACTTCTAGGAGAATCGCAAAATGGGCAATCAAGCTCACGAAATTTGACATCAATTATTGACCTTGGCTATCGATCAAAGTCTAGATATTGATAAATTTTATGGTAGAATGTACCATTCTAGATGAAGTCAAGCTTGAACAGAACGAGACCGACGCTCTGTGGTCACAACCGAGCCTCTCCGAAGAGAGTACCAATATTTTCGAAGGCTTTTAGGCTCTATACGTGGATGGTTCGTCCAACTCCGCTGGAGCAGGTACAGGGTTAGTCTTAGTCAGCTCCAAAGAAGTTGTCGTCGAGTATGCGCTATGCTTTGAGTTTTCCATAACTAACAATGGGGCCGAATATGAAACGCTGATCGCTGGATTAAAAATAATAAGAAAGTTAAAAGTAGATCAACTTGAAGTTCTCAGTGATTCTTAATTACTGGTCGGCCAAGTTAGTGGCAACTGTGAAGCGCGGAAGGAGAGTATGATGAAATATCTTAAGAAAGTAAAGGATTTGACTCCGACCTTCGGCAGTTTTCGCATTCGATAGATTTTGAAGGCTGAAAATATAAGAGCCGACCTCCTCTCTAAATTGACCACTTCGGCCCCAACCAAACTGTCCAAAAAAGTATTTTTTGAGATTTTGAAATGTCCAAACTCAGAGGAATCACAGTTCATTATGCAGACAAAGCTCGAGCCGAGCTGGATTGACCCGTTAGCTGTCTATCTCAAAGAGAAAGTTCTTTCTCATGATCCGAAAGAAGCTCAGAAACTCAGAAATCAGGCCTCTCGGTACGTTTTGTATGAAGACAAGTTGTATAAGAGATCGTATTCGCTACCGCTACTAAGATGTCTTCGACTTTCAGAGGCCGACTCTGCATTATGGAAGGTGCATGAAAAAATTTATGAAAGTCATGTAGGAGCCAGGTCCCTATCACAAAGATTAGTTTGGCAAAGGTACTACTGGCCGATCTTATACCAGGACTCTATGGAGTATGCCAAGAAATGTAACCACTATCAAAAGAATATGAACATACAAAGACAGTCGGCCTCCGAGCTTACTCCACTAAGCACACTTTGGCCATTTGTGCAGTGGAGAATGGATATACTTAGCCCTTTTTCGACGACATCCGGACAACGAAAGTTTCTCTTGGTCGCGATCGACTACTTCACCAAATGAGTCTAATCGAACCACTAGCAAAAATTATCGAGGCCAAAGTATAGAACTTCGTCTGAAAGTCAATCGTCTATCGGTTCGATTTGCCTCGAACTCTCATAACAAATAATGGGCGACAGTTCATTGGGACGAGATTCATCGAGTTCTGCAAAAATTTAAACATCTTCCATCACTTCACATCGGTAGCCCATCCACAGGCAAATGGGGAAGCTGAAGTAACCAACCTAATCCTGCTGCAAGATATCAAGATAAGGCTCGACAGAGCAAGAGAGGTCAGGATGGACGAACTCTACCACATCCTCTGGACGTACCGAACTACTCAAAGATTGTCGACTGAAAAAATATCATTCGTCTTGGCTTTTAGAATGGAGGCAGTCAGCTCAATCGAGCTTAAACTTCCATCAGCATGAATCATAGTCTTCAATGAGCAGCATAACCCGCAGGACCTCAGAGCCAACCTCGATCTACTGGAAAAAAAAGAGAAAGCCCAGATTCGAATGACAGCCTACAGATGAAGGATGGTCCGATATTATAACTCCAGAGTCAGAAGTAAAACATTCAAAGTGAGGAACTTAGTGCTTCGACGAGCCGCCATCTTCCAACCTCAAAGCCAAAAAAAGCTTGCCCCTAATTGTGAAGGCTCGTATGAAGTAGTGGATGTCGTCCGATCCAAAACTTATCATTTGAAGGAGCTCGAAGGAACGATGCTCCCACGGCCTTGGAACTCAAAAAATCTGAGGATGTACTATCAGTAATTTTTTCATAATAAAACTTTTTCATTTCAATATTATTATTTTTTGATGCAAAAACTATGTGATGACAAGAAAGAAGCAATCAAAAGTGGCCATGTTAGGAACAGAAGGAGAACCTCATCCTAACATTAGTAAAGTCGAAGGCCTCGTTCAATTTAGATGAGATGAGGAAAGAGGCCCTGACAATGGCCCTTATGTGCCCCCACAGCCTATTAGAAATAAGAGAAGAACCTCATCCTAACGTGAGCAAAGTCGAAGGCCTTATTCATTTTAGATGAGATGAAGAGAAGTCCTGACAATGGTCCTTATGTGCCCCCATAGTTCGTTAGGAACAAGAGGAGAACCTCATCTTAACACGAGCAAAGTCGAAGGCCTCGTTCATTTTAGATGAGATGGAGAAGAGGTCCTGACAATGGTCTTTATGTGCCCCCACAGTCCATTAGGAATAGAAAGAGAACCTCATCCTAACGTGAGCAAAGTCGAAGACCTCGTTCATTTTAGATGGGATGAGAGCTGGAGATAAGATCTCCTCCGAAACTCAACTTTAACGTCAACCTCATCTGGAGACAAGATCTCTTCCGAGCCTCAACTTCAACGTCAACCTCACCTGGAGACAAGATCTCTTTCGAGCCTCAACTTCAACGTCAACCTCGGCTGGAGACAAGATCTTCCTGGACTTCGACTGGAGATAAGATCTCCTTCGAGCATCAACTTTAGTGTCAATCTTGATCGGAGATAAGATCTCTTCCGAGCTTCAACTTCAACATCGACCTCGACTGGAGATAAGATCTTCCATGAGCTTCAACCGCAACGTCAACAGGAGATAAGATCTTTCTAAACCTTGGCTAGAGACAAGATTTCCTCCGAGCTTCAACTTCAATGTCAACCTCCGCTGGAGACAAGATCTTCTCCGAGCTTTAACTTCAATATCAACCTCGGCTGGAGATAAGATATTTCCTGAGCTTCAATCCTAATGGATGCAGAGTCTAGAAAAGGACTTCGACAGTCGCTTTTTTTTGTACTTCGTTTCTTCGAGTTTCGAACTCAAAAGTGAAGAAACTATTATTGGGAATAAACCCTGCTCCGACCAAAGTTTAGTTTGATGCTTGGCCTAATGCAACTAGCAATCATGGAAGAACTTCGATCGAAAATTCTCCTCCAACAGTCGGACCCCAGTCGAACTCCTTTAGTGGTCAAATCTTAGCCAAACTCCTTCAGCTGACCGAACTTCTCAACGGTCGAGCCTCAGTCAAACTCCTCCAGGAGCCAAACTTCTTTCGGATCTCTCCTTCAATCGGATTTCTATAGGAGCCAAACTCCTTCCAGATCTCTTCTTCAGTCACCTCCAAGGATCGAACCCCTTCCTTACTCCTCCAGAAGCCAAACTTCTTTTGAATCTCTCCTTCAGTCGGACTCCTTCAGGAGCTGAACTTCTTCTGAACTCCTTCTTCAGTCAAATTTCTATAAGAGTCAAATTTCTTCCGAATTTCTTTCTCAGTCGGATGTCCACAGGAGCCGAACTTCTTCCTCAATCGGATGTCCATAGGAGCCAAACTCCTTTCAAATTTCTTCTTTAGTCAGACTCCTCCAAGAGTCGAACTCCTCTTGAACTTCTCCTTCAATCGGACTCCTCCAGGAGCCAAACTCCTTTCGAAGTTTTTCCTCAGTCGGACTCCTCCAGGAGCCGAACTTTTTTCGAACTTCTTCCTCAATCGGATGTCCACAGGAGCCAAACTTTTTTTGAATTTCTCCTTCGATCGAACTCCTTCAGGAGCCAAACTCATTTCGAACTTCTTCTTCAGTCAAACTCCTTCAGGAGTCAAACTCCTTTTGGATCTCTTCCTCAGTCGAACTCCTCCAGGAGTTGAACTCCTTTCAGATCTCTCCTTTAGTCGAATTTCTATAGGAGCTGAACTCCTTTCGGATCTCTCCTTCAGTCGAACTCCTCCAAGAGCCAAACTTCTTTCGAATCTTTTCTTTAGTCAGACTCCCACAAGGGTCGAATCCCTTCCTTACTCCTCCTTCAGTCGAACTCCTTCAGAAGCCAAACTTCTCCCAGACTTCTTCCTTAGTCAAAATTCAGAAGGAGTTTAGTCTTACTCCTTCAGGAGCCAAACTTCTTTCGAATCTCTTATTCAGTCAAATTTTTATAAGAGTCAAACTTCTTCTGGATCTCTCCTTCAGTCAGACTCCTACAGGGGCCAAACCCCTCCTTACTCCTCCTTCAGTCGAACTCCTCCGTGAGCCAAACTTCTTTCGAACTTCTTCCTCAGTTAGATGTCCACAGGAGTCAAACTTCTTCTAGACTTCTTTCTCAGTCGGATATCCACAAGAGTCGAACTCCTTTCAGATTTCTTCTTCAATCAAGTCCTTTCAAGAGCCGAACTCCCACTGGACTTCTCCTTCAGTCGAATTTTTTCAACGGATTATTTTTAGATTTCAGCTAGCATTCCTCTCGGATGATTTTCTCTAGCTATATTTTTTTTAGAAGTTCGAACTTCTCTGAAATTGACATACGTCAAAGCTCTTCATCCGTCCATACGACCCTGAGTGGCTCAGACCAGATGGCTACAATCGTCATTATCAGTCCATTGTTGATGATAGCGATCCACTATCGGGCGATGATGGCTGTCAGCATTAGTCTGCTACAGACGGTGCTATAGACATCCTCTCTCCATGACAGACTCTACCAGACCTCGAGCAATCCGCCATCAGACGGCTGCAGCTGTCACTATCAATCTATTATAAGCTCCATCTATAAAAAAAGGATTCTATAGATATATTTTTTCTAAGCTCTCTTCTTCTTTTCAAAACTCTATCAAACTCTTTTCTGAGCACTCCATTTTTATTGGTCAGAAGAGCTGACTTGATCGTTGGAGGATCCTGTCGGAGCCACCACCATCGACTCCGAATGAAACTTTATTTTGCAGATCATCGATGGTGATCTCATCTTCCTCGACTCCAGCTCGATCCGGTGTCCACCAGATTCTGCACCAACAAAATTATTATCCCTTATATTAGCAATATCCCATACAATAACTTCTTTATGTGCTTTTAGAATACCTATAAGTTGATCTTCCTGGGTGGGATTACTGAAAGGATGTCAGTGGATTCATCAAGAAGTGGTTTCAATTCTATATCAGTTAGTAGTTCTAATACGGGAGCTATTGGTAGGCTAGGTGGTGGCTCAAATTTTTCAATCCATGATGGGATGGTTTTAAGATAGGATGTATCTACTTGATCATTAACTTCTATGTTGTATCCATCATCATCAAAATCATCCATCTTATAATGAGCTAAACAGAAATTTAACGAATTCTAGATAAGAATTATAGGTGAAGCTTCCTCTAATATGTTATTCATCAGTGGTTTTTGGGAAATCTTTCTTCATTCCATCATCTCATCAATTTGTCCATCCCCATTAAAAGGACTGGGTGACTCTATGACACTTAGAGATTGGTCCATATATAAGTAAAGTGATGGAATGAGTTCATCCCACCATTCTGATTTTCTTCTATATTTTGCTGCCTCCATTATATGGTTTAATAGGATCTTTTTAGTTTTGCTAGGTTATTCTATGACTATAGATAAAGGAGATGATGATGTAAATGATTTTGTATATGTTTTTGCCTCAGTTATACAATTTAAGAGGGTCTTTTTGGTTGTGCAAGGTTATTCCATGATCGCTTCTTTCTCAAGAGTTATATGTGATTATTCACGAAAAGTTATAGGGATATTAAGATTTCTAGCTAGATATGGTCCCTTAGGGTCACTCTCGGATTGATTAGGTAATTCACTTTCACTAATAGTCATGACTAACTGGTCTAATATTGTATTTTCAAATGAGCAATAGTTTGAAAATTTGAATTTATGGCTTGAGAGTTTGAACTTATTAGTTGGTTCGTGGTTTGCATAAGGTCATTTTGTGACTTTATCATGACCTCTAAGCATTTTTCTAAAAAATTAAGCCTTTGTTCCTCTAGATTATTCAATAGTTGATTGATAAATTCTAACTCATCTATTACTTGCTGAATCCTCTCCTCACAACTTGACTCATTTTATTTGAAGATTGATAATGTGGATAGGGCAGATTATAAGGTGCACCTATAAAAGTATCTTTATGGCACTGGGGTAACCACTAATTATGATTGCCACGAAAAATCTAGTTGAGCCCCTCAATCTGGATTGTAAGTATTAAAGTATGGATTATTTTCTTGTCTATAGGCTATTTGAATTTGATCTTGATAAACTTGCTCATATATATACTCAAAAAATCGGTGTGGGCATTTACTTACATAGTGAGTGGCGCTTGAACAAATTACACAAACTTGTTATGCAGAAAGAAAATATAGATATAAAGGATTTCTATTATCTTCTAAATGATCTAATCTAATAGATAGCTTAGCATAAAAATCCATCTCTAATCATTATTTATTTTATTTTATTTTTTTACAAAGAATAAGAAAAGAGATGAGGAGAGAGAGAATTCTAAAGATAAGAGTCTAGAGGGTCCTAGATCTAAGGATAATAGAGAAAAGTGTTGTAATTAGGATTTGAGTTGTAATAGCAAACAAGTTAAGCAAGCATAGACTCTCTATCGTAGGATTTACCTAAATCTAAATAGCTCCTACTTGCCAAGATCACCTTCAAGCCCTCCAGGTAAAAAATCAGCCACTCAACTGGTCAAATAAGTACAAGATCAGTGGGAGTCCCCTCGTTGCTTTTTTTAGACATCAATTATCTTAGTCAGGTAAGCTAACAAAACTAATTAAGTAACCACCTTCCTTCGGGATGTAATCCCTAAATCACTTTTTTAGACACCAATCAAACTGACTAATCTGAACCTAGTCCAACTCTTAGGATTTCTTATCCTAATGAGCTCGAATATCCTTAAGGGCCAACATCTAATTGATTTTAAGTTAAGATCTAGATCAATGCAATATGAAAGATGATGATTTATGAGCTAAGAAAGGATGATCAAATTTTCATCTTATCTTGTTTAATGGATTGTGGCCTTAGAGTATATTATGAATATGCAATGCAAATCAAGCAAGATGTCCAAACATGTTAAAAAATTAATTTTATATAATATTTATGGTTACTCTATATTAATTATGTATTATGAGATGTCGGTGATTTTTAAGGGTTTATCGTTGTGTCTTTTTATGGATATTTTTTTAGTTTTTGAAAGCTAAGTTGCATTCAATTTAATTAAAAATAATAAAATTTAAATTAATCTCTAAAATAAAAATATAAATAAGTAAGTTAAAGAAAATTAATTATAATTTAGAAAATTAAAAGAAAGCAACTACTTAATTAATTAAGATTTTAAATTAATTAAAAATATTCTAAAATTTTGAATCCATCTCTAACATGATTATGATAATTCTTTTTAATACAAAAATTTATTATTTTTAAGAATTTAGTTATGATTATAATCTATTTTTTTAGCATAAACCGTATATTTCGATCATGATCTCTTTCAATAGAATCATAAGCTATTCAATACTTTAATTCTTAAAAATTGATGACATAGTTTTTTATTATTTTTTTAATATAAACTATTAAATCGAGTATGAACTATATCTTCCGATCACAACCCATCTCCATAAATATAGCTTATTTAAATTAATCAATAATAAGTATGTTAATATTAAATTTCATGTATGGAGAATAAGAGTTAAGATTGGATAGGAGAATATGTCATTCATTATATTAAAAAATTATAAAAAATAAAAAAAAATACAATCATGCTTGAAGATTTTATCTACATCTCAGAATTCGATCTTTAACTGCTCATGATTTAGAATTTTCTAGCTCCTGACATCTTCAGATCAACAGATAAATAAAAAGAAAAGAAAAAGAAAGAAAAAATAAGAAAGAAGAAAAAAGGGAGAAGAGAGAGGCTTGGAGGCTCTGTTTTCTCCCAAGGGGGGTCTCTATTCAGGTTTTGGCTTATCAGACCCTTAAATAGAGGGGAAAAGGAGTCTGTGAGTTCTTGTTGGACTCAATTTAGATTTTAACTCGAATTATTCAGGTTTGTTAAAGTTCTGATCGTTGGATCTTGATCAAAAGCTCCAGATTTCATCAAAAATAAGCCGCAAACCCTTATATTATTGCTCAGATTTAATTCTGGCCATTGGATCAAAGCTAGGAGTGTTCTGTGCCATCGGATCGCACATTGGAGGCCTGAGACATCCTATTCAAAATCGAAATTGCCCTCAACCATTGGATCTTAGTCGGCAGCATTGTGAACCATCGGATGACACTTTACTATTCTGGTGGACCATCATCGACCGGATTCGTCAAAGATCGCAGCCAACCAAAGCTTGCCGCATCGAATCAAATTATCAAAATACCCCTGTACGCCACGATGGATTTGTTGTAGATCTCTTAGCAATTTAGCTAGGTTCGCCACATATCGCACATCAATTTGCCGCGCCTGCTGAGCTGGACGGTCCATGCCTATTCCATGGACCGGTCGATCGGTTCACCATGCACCAGCCTTTTTTTTCTTTTATTTTAAATTTTTGGGTTTCATATCTTTTTCATTTTAGCTTCGATTTGAATGGAATTTATTCCGTTAGAACCCATAAATCAAACTTTTCACATTGATAGACTTTTTCTATAAAATACTAATAAAAATATTAATTTTTTAAATAAATATTAATTAATATATAATTTA
The DNA here is from genome assembly GCA_006176705.1 of Cocos nucifera. Taxonomy (NCBI): domain Eukaryota; kingdom Viridiplantae; phylum Streptophyta; class Magnoliopsida; order Arecales; family Arecaceae; genus Cocos; species Cocos nucifera. The sequence continues at coordinate 2,361,719 of QRFJ01000108.1, read as the reverse complement.
ATATTATTATTTAGTAATTTATAATAATTATCAGTGTCCCATCATCATGATGAGAAACGGTGGGATGCCCTGCCACCTAATTGGTATTTAAAACATTGTTGCATAATGTAATATCTATATTGCATATAAGTGCACTTAAGTATATTGTAAATGGAAAAAAAATGTCATATGTTCCTATGATCTTGGGAAATACTTTCTACACTGTAGGTGGTGTAACTCTACAGACACCACTCACGGTAATTAACGAGCATGTGGATCCAGATAAAAAAATGCATAGTATTCCATAAAAAAAAAAAATTCATCTAGGCCTGCGCACTCGTCAATCATGGTGGATGGTGTCCATGAAGCTACATTACCCACGATGTAGAAAGCATTTCCCATCCATCATATTTTCTTGCAGCAAGCACAACATTCGTTGACCCTATTGCGATAAAAGGTCTTCCTCTTTAAGAGACTCTCTTGAACAGAATGCACTCTTCGCTTCTCCTCCTAATTTCTCTAGCTCTTCTATTTTTTTCCCATTTATTTCCAGTTTAATCTTTTTGACCATCTTTATCATATTTAATCTTTGCAATCAAATTTTCTTCCTCATTTACTACTCAAATTTGTTTATAAGTAAGAATTTTTCAGAACAACTGATTTTGGTTTTTAGGTATTTTACATGGCATGCATTATATTAAACTGTATTTTTTTTTTTTACTTTAAATGACTCACCATGTTACATGCATTCGTAGGAGTCTAGTTCAACCCACACCTCACAATTTAAATATATTTGAATAATCTCCACATGCTCCTTTTAAAAAATAATAATAAAACAAGAACAACAAATATAAGAAGATTTTTCTCGATAAAATTTGACCATAACTGGTAGAATCCATAACCCTTTGACAAATGTGGAGTTCATATGAGTTTTTCTTTTTCCACAATGTTTCCTATGCAGTCATTGCTTTGCATTATTTTGTGATGGTTTCATGCCAAATTAATTTGTTTCAGGTCAGTTCGAGTGCCTTTGCATTCTTGGTTTCAGAATTGGTTCAGCACAATCAGACTCAAGTTGATAATATTGCAGAGTTGGAGCGAAGGTGATGCTTTTTAAAATACCTATTAACTTTAGTTCGATTTTTTACATGTATGCTCCACCATGAATTCACCCACTTTTCGCAAATAAATTTAGTTTCATGCCTATTAATTTATTTCCACTTATGTTCCTTAAGTTACCTATTTACGGGGTACAAGAGTTGGAAATTGGCTTCTCAGGCTTAATTGTCTTGACAACTGTTAGTACTTGCTACAAGAGCATTCAGTCATTGCTGTGTTCACTGATAATTTGCACCTCGATATCCTCTCGTTCTAAGTGAAATGCTGAATGATACCCAGGCATTAGTTGCTGCTTGCTTTGTTATTTATAACAAACTACCCTTGTTTATATGGGTTCAGGTTGTATACTTTGCACGAAAGAATGATTGATTTTTTTCTTTTATTCGCAACATCAACTGTTGGATCGCATCCTGCATAGATTTTAAAGCAATCCAATCTCTTTCTTGCTTCTGGCTTAAAATGGATCTTGCTCAATCCAATGGTTGACGTCGCAAAAGAATGGAAATTATTTTTTCTGAAAGATGCAACCCGAACCCTGTTTATATTCCCAATTCAAGTAGTTGGGATGAGGCTTGATGGTTATGATTTCCTGTTTACATTTTTCTAAGAAAATATTGACCAAAGTTCTATATCTTGGTGTGGATCAAAGGATGGAGGTTATGCTGTTGGAGCAAGAGTTCTTGAACTGCTTTGCCAGAGATAATGTATAAAGCTTGTTCCCTTTTCTCATATATAGGAATTCTTCACATTCATGCCTATGCTTATATAATGTTGCTGTATTTTAAACTAATCATAGAAAGTAGGAATTATGAAGTTGACCTGGAGAAGCATTTCCTTAGCATGCTAGCTTTATGAACTCCCATCAGCAGCAGCAGCAAATGGATAGATTGATTGTCCAATTTGTCCCTTTACCAATCAATTTTCTTTAATTTGCAGCGTGCCGAGCCCATCAGAATTTATTAGATTGTGGAATTAGTTCATGTCATTTCGCCATGAGATTTTTTTCATTCCAATATATGGAAGCAATTAGATTTAGATACCTCGTAAAAATCTAGGATAATGCCATTGATGCCATGTGCCGAGGAAGTGACCTCCTTTTAATAACTGAACGTTGGAAGAACTGCTTCATGGTGAAAACTTTGGGAAACTTTCTACTTAGGTTTTCTCCTGATAGAACAAACTTGCGCAAGTAAACATTTACAAATCCTGTTATGTGACTGGAGGTAACATACATGGACAGTACGAGCTTCTGTTCGGTTTATCTTGAATTATTAGCTTCAAATTTTATCTTTTGCCAATGGTATCTGTCAGATTAGGTGTTCTTTATGGTAGATTGCACCGAATTTTGGAAACGAGTTTGCTTGAACTAAATTTGCAAGATAAGTGGTTTGATGTTCCATCACCAACTAACATTAATTGGGAAGACTTGCCTGGAAATCTTCGGTGGAGTTTTCATCAGCATACACACTGCTATTTTGGTCTTGCTTTGCTTCTGGTAGTACAAGAGCTCATGGTGAGATCAGTCGATCCTCCTTTAAACTTCTTGGTAATGATTTGTCTTTGACGACCCCCCATTAGCCTTGACGCTACCACAATAAGTTGCTTAGGTTCAACCATGCTTTTCCATACGAGCTTATGGCTAAACAGAGCAATATAAAAGCCCAAAATCACGATCAATTTTAACTTCAATTACCCAAGACCCACATCCAGAACTACAATTAAGTTCTATAACCACGAGCAACATTCTGGCAGGCAAGAGCTCGGTTCACCTACCTTTTTATCTCATGACTGGTGTAACCCCCGGTGCACGTAGGGACTGCTCGTGATTCCTCATCTAGATCTGAATTCTGTCAACCGGTTGACACCTTCTTTCTGCTGCTAGTATTAAAACAGTCTCAAAACTATTCTCGGAACTTTAAAGTGTGGTAAGTTGGCATAGAAAATAAGGCAGAGAAATAAAAGAACAAGAAGAACAATGGAAGAAAAGTAAAAGATAAACACAGAATCATTAATCTTTTAAACGGTACGATGTATATTATTATATTACTGGTAGCCGTTCACGGTAGTGGTCCGATAAACTCCTCCGGAGAGGCCCAAAAGTAAACAAAATCTTAACCACATAATTCAACATCTCGTGCATGATGCAACATTTGTTGACATTGCGGGCGGGAAGCGAGAGAGATCGCAAATTTTGGATGTTTTTTTTTTTTGAGAGGAACAAGGATGCTTCCCCCTCGCGAGAATTTCTTTAGAAAATGTAAAGCATTATAAGAGAGTATTTAAGAGAAGAGACAAAGCTCTTCCACGTGGGAGCCAAGCTCACAACTAGTACATAAGAAGCTCCCATCAAAGCGCCTAAAAAACCACACTCAAAGAAAAATGGGAAACGGCCGGAGCAATTCCCCTCCCGTGCTAAAACAAGAAAGCTGGACATTGTTTTCCTCCACCCAAGAAGCGCTGAAAGCCTGCTGGAAGCTCACCGTGTCCTTCATTCTCACGCCCCCTCCAACACCATTTTTGCAAGCGCTTATTCCTTGTATGAGTTGCCGAGTCATCTCAAGATATGCTTGACGTTGTTATTGTCAGTCAGCTGCAACCAACTTCCAACGGTATGAACTAGTTGTTTAGCCATCTCCATCACCGCTTTTGCTTGAAACAAGAATTTCCACGGGTTGCGTTCTCTCCACAAACATCAATACCCGTTTACAAAAAGACTTTCATGGCAGGGAAAAGTTGAGAGATGCATGGTTGTATGCTTCCTCCAAGCATCCCATACTTCCATATACGTCTCCGGAAGTTGCAGTAACTCTGAAGTTCTTAAAGAGTGCACGCTGGAACATCTTAGAGCAGTTGCACTGTAGAAAGATGTGGTCCGTTGTCTCACTATGTACTACTCACCGTAGAGAGAATGATGATCTGACAATGTCATTCTCTTCTTCATGAGATTCAAAGTTTGTCAATATTTTATCAAAGTAGCTCAATGAGGCAAAGAGCATAATCTTCAACAGCATTTGTAATCTCCAAAAGCAATACCAAGAGAAGAGATTACCCCACCATGGTTAAGGAAGATACAACATTTATTAACTATGATGTTCTTGCAGTGCTCCATTTGCAGAGCCAACGGTCGCTGAGCGAACAAGATAAGCACGCTCAAGGTGAGGTCATGAGATTCTCTGAAGGCAAGCGAGCTTATCGGATATATGAATGCTTCTGAAATCATCTATGGGGGTTAAGGATCCTCTTATTTGCTTAAAGAAGTCAGCTACGGAGATATATTGATCCTTTGCCAGCATAAACAAGCAAGAGAAGGCAAGTAAAAGAGATGAGTCTCGGATCCCGATATCATGCCAAAAGGAGATTTGGTCCCCTCTCCCAAGCTTGCTTAGACTGAAATAATTGCTTGAGCAAATCAAAAAGGTTGAGAATACCTTTCCAGAACGGTGAAGCCGTGCATTTCTTGTAGCGAGAAGGTGTTGATGGCAGCTTATTAGAATAGTAAATGACTCTTATCAGTTTGCACCAGGCTTGTGCTGGTCCTCATGGTACCTCCACCACCACTTCAACAAAAAGGTAGTGTTAATGGAGGTTAGATCCGGTAACTCCAAGCTCCCCAACTTTCAAGGCCTACGTACCTGCCCCCAGTTCACCAAATACTTCACTCGACTGCGCGGATGCTGATCATTACAAATGAATTCATGGCACAATTGATTGATTCGTTGGATCATAGCTGTGGAAGATGTAATGCAATTCAAGCCTCATATTTTCAAGCACAATTATAGGTATGCCTTGTGTTAGATATATGTGCCCTAAAAGTCAGAATTGGCTGACACTTGTAATACACTTTTAGGGGCAAAATTGTAATTTTGACTAAAAGCAATAAATGAGTTATTTTCTATCACATATGTGTATTTAGTGTCTGTGATACATCCTTTGAGTTAATAGTAATGATAATTCATATTTTCAAGAGTTGAAAATTTAAGACATGAATAATCATTGTTAACTCATAAATTGCTCCCGACCATAGGATCATCATGAGGATGGTGATTGATCCGGAAGGTTGGTGTACAATCGCTTCTCTTTAGTAGATGAGTCTTGAGTCTACGGTGTGGAGACACCGGAGCGAGAGTACAGGTACTCGTTAGAGAACGAGGGCACTGAGCGTGACCACCTCGAGTAGTCATTAGGGAGTCTACCTTCTCGTCAATGACTGACTCGATGCTGCAGTAGTGTGTCTGGTTCTTTGACCTGAGGTGCATCGGCAGTTCACCTTGAGGGTGTTATAGTTTGACTACACCATTACTCGATCTCCTAGCCATATGGAACCCTGAGGTGTATGTTGGCTATAGCATGTTCATTGTAGGAACTGGATTGGCATCAAGATGGAATCTATCTACCTCGGTGGTAGAGGAGCAGCCCTATGATGATCATGAGAATCAAGTCCAGAAAGCCCATGGCCATGGCAGAGTGAAATAATAGAAAGAGTTTCTATTTAGATTTTCACATTGGACTCGAATCGAATGATTACATCATATGACAGAGACTAGGGTTTGACGAGTTCACCTTAACCCTAATCTGATCGGGGCTCAAGATAGAAGAACTTAATCACACAGGTAGCTGCACCAAGAGGTTCGCATTCAGCTCTGATGGGTTGCCACCATATACTGCTAGGTGTCACTGGTGGATTTTGGGAGCAATTAGAATGATTTAGATGATCGATCATTCTAGCTGTTCGAATCAGAAGAGTTCTGATCCATCGAAAGGAGTTTCGATGATGTCGATGATAGAGATCATGACATATCCCATTACCATACAGAACTGAACCTAACTGGGTCACACAAACAAGGGTTTGAATCTGGTGATCATCAATTGAACTGATCTAGTTCAATTGATCTGAATGAGATTCAATTAGGTTCAAGGAAAATCGTGCTAGCACTCGATTGAACCTAACGTTCTTCTTTTGCTATCATAAATAAGTTGTCCTGTCTGAGCCAAAGGAGTTTGTGCTCAAATCAGAGGCCTTCATATGGTCTGACTGGAGGTTGTCCAAGTCAGAAAAGGTTGTCTTATTTGTAAGACATTACCTGCCATTTTTGGTCACCTGCCATTTCTTGTTCTTTGACTTTGGTCAAAAGTCTACCTTTGACTGGTCAAACGTTGACCATTGACACTTTGACTTTTGACCACATGTCATGCACCTATTGGAGAGCTGGTGGGGGCCTGTCCCCCTGCCAGAACCTGGCAAGGAGAAGGGCGCACGCCACCCTAGGCATGTGCCCAAGTTGGAGGCGCCTAGGAGTCCTTGTTGGACAAGGACTCCATCTCCTTTTTGGATTCCAATTAGAGTTCTTCTAAGAACCAACTTTGACTGGTCTTAGGCGCCCTCTAAGGAGGAATCCAGGGGACTCTATTCCCACCAATCAGATTTAGATCTGATTTCACAAAGGGTTGTGATTGGTTGGGAAGAAGAGGAGTTGGATCACAGCTAGTCTATAAATAAGACCCTGTACCCAACTCAGATTATGAAGATATGATGAGATCATAGTTTCTCCACGCCCCAAGGCTGCCTCTCCCCTCCCTCTCCATGCCAAACCACCTTCTCCCCTTGCTCTCCACGTCCAAAAGGAGTTTTGGACCTTGGTTGGTGCGATTCCAGATCAAAGAAAGGCGATCAAAAGTAAGAAGGCTGCGCTGCTGCAAAGGACGACTGCTCATCTTCAAAAAAAATTTTGAAGATCCTTCAGATCAGATCCAGATCTGATTTTTGAAGGCGTGATAGAGAAGAAGAGAATCTCTAGATCCAATCCGAGTGGATACGAGTAGAGGCCAGGCACTTGCGTGGCTAAGATCCAGAACCTTCCGCTGCAAACAGGATCATCAACAGGGTAATAGGATTACCCAGATCAGGTAAATTAAATTTGATTTAATTTATCTTTTAATTTTATTTTATTAAAATAATAAGAACCAGATCTGAAATATATCAAGATTTGATTGGGATTAAGAGAAAAATTTTTGAAATATATCTCTTGATCTGATCAGATCTGAATGAACCTGGACCGAAAAATCAGGATTTTCCTTCACCTTGTCCTAAACTTCAGCCTCATATTTTCAAGCAATCCAAGAATGGGCTTGCTCCTAAACTTCTCCATCCATTGATTAAAAGACTCATACATGTTATTTGTGATGTGGTCACTATGAGCTTTTGAACAAAAGGTATGCCTTGCCCTCATTGTTACAGGTGTTGATAAACCTCGACATCATGCTCCTTCATTCTTTTCATTGCATCATCAACATTATATGATCATACGCCTTCACTGCATTCTAGAAGTCAAACCTCAGCATCAAACCAGGATACTTGAATCTGAAATTGCAATACAAATGCCTAGCATGAAAACGATGGCTGACATCTGAAAATGTTTCAGAAACTGCATCTACCAAATCCTAAACATCCAATAGGTAGCATGAGTAAAACATTTAAGACTACATTCATAAACACATGAACATAGCATTTCAAAGAAACCACTAACAAAGGAATAAATGTTATTATTATATATATATATTAAACAAACCATTGAAGAAAATACATTAACCTTACAACCAAAGCAATAACATTATAGCATTAAAGCAACAACAACCAAAGAAAATTACAATATACAGTATGAAAGAGTACATACCTTTTGCTTATCAAATATTATAATTAATGTATTGTCTACCGTGCTACCACCAATGCAAAGATATAAATACTCCAAAAAAATCTCTAGCTATCTTTGCATTCAACCTCCACCATAGCATAAGCCACAATGAATAGTCCTCTATTTCCATCAATAGAAACTGCAGAAAGTAGTATTCCACCAAAGGACCCCTTTAAATGGCAGCCCTCCAACTTTAAAAAAGGTCTGTACTCCTAGGTAACATTTCTTCATTGCCTCAAAGCATATAAAGATTCTTTTAAATATAGGACGCTCTTTGGATTGTACAAATCTCTTATGTAACTGAATCTTCACCAACGAACCAGTATTTTTTGTCCGAAATAATTCAGCATACCTAGGCAACTTAGAATAGGACTCACCATATTTTTTCTCAACCCCTTCTAGTATCTTTCTTTTTGCTCTATACAGCTGCATCATGTATGGCTCAATACCATACTTCTCACCAAAATTTAGTACATTAATTCATAGCTCATTTTTGGATCAGCCTTTAAGTGAGGCTCTAACATCCTAGCTATCCATTTAGAGTTTGTATTATTATTCTTTTTAGGCCTTACACATGTATGATGGCCCAGTAAAGTTTTAATCATGATAACGGACATATTGTCGGGTGTAATAAAATGCAAGAATCTTCGAAGTACATTCTTGACCTAAGTAGTGAGCAGTCACTCTTTTGGGTTCAATTTTAATCCTCTTAAGTTCATAGCCACTCATGACTACATAATCTCTTAATATATTCCTAAATTCATTCACGTCTACAAACAACTATCCTTCTTGAAACATAATTTCTCTCTCCTCTATAACATTAAATGGTGTGCCTTTTACATTCAATGAAAAGAATTTTTTTTTTCTTTCCTTAGAAGTAAAGTTCTCATTATTGTTGAAAAATTCAACAAAATTCATATCACTCAATTGATCATCACTGTCATCATCATCAGATCTTTCATCCTCATCCTTATCTATTGAATCATTGTCATCCCCATCATTTTACTCTCTCCATCATCCACTCACCATTATTTGAATAAAAAAAATGATAAACTTCTTATGACAACTCGAGCACATTATCTTCCTTGCCAATTTGACTACCAACTTGAACTTTAGGTCCTACTTGAAGTCTTACAACATCTTGTTCAACTCTTCCCTCCTCTAACTTTCTCCCCTCCAATATCTCCTTCAACTTCCCCATCCCCTCTAAGTTCATTTCCAACTTAAAATTCACCAATATCCTATCCAGAAGGAATAACAATAAAAGGAACTAGATTGTCAACATTATCTATAACAAATAAGTATACCTCCTCAACTTTTTGATGTGCACTAAACAAATGGATCATATCATTGTCATTCTTAATCAAAATCCTATTGCCATATGAGATATAAAGTTTCACATCCTTTTTACTAATAAGATTATACTCATTAGCCACCATTTTTATGTATGAATAAAGATCTTCATTTACATAAAATAATCTTGATCCCTATAATGCACCACCAAAGTATAATGAGCTATTGCACCCCTGCACCAAACAATCAATGTATTTGTTAGTAGAGTATTTGAAATATAATATTATAATTAGAGATTCAGAATGAAGTAATTACAAACATTAACAAACTACGGTACTATACTTTGTATCACTTTAAAAATGGTAAAGTTATGGCAATGAGGATTAAGAATACACATTGTGCTCACTCCCGGACATTATTTTTTAACTATTCTTTTCTTAGATATCAGGGATTTTAAAAATGGGGAGGATAAAGGTTACAAATTAAAATATGTAAAAAAGGGGACTACTAACAATATTTTAACAAATTTCATCAAAACATAATATTAAGGGAACCACTTGCAGCAATGTTTAACCACAAACCCACTGCATTCCTAACCAGAAATTGAGAAAAATCAAAAACAACAAAATTATAAAAACTATATCAGAAAGGGGACCATTCATAACTATTTTTAAGAAATCCTAACAAAAAGCCACAGTATTTCCATCACTAAACAATAAAACCCTAAATCCTAATCAGGTTAGGACCACTTTCTATCAATGTCAAGATGGCATGCATGTAGTTAGGATAAAAGACATCAAAAAATAAAAATCCAAATTCCAAATAAGAATAATTTAAAAAAATTCATAAAAAAACTTGAAATATCTCTACCCTACCTTAAATAGGATGCTGCCAGCTCTTGGTTGCTCCCAAGGGCTTCATCAATCGGAGGTATTTTTGTAGAAATAATTTTTCAGTGGTGTAGATTTTCTAATCACAAATCTTAATTTTGGGAAGAAAAGATGGTGAGTGTGGTGGTTAAAGGAGAATAAGAGACGGTGAAAATGAAAGTGGTAAAAGGATCGACTTGCTTCTTTTTAACCAGATTTATTACGAGGGATAATTTCATCATTTTATAATGTTGGAACTATTTTCGTAACGTCATTATTTCTCAAGGGTGTAAGTATAGGTTTTCTAAAATACTAGGTTAAAGTGCAATAAACGTAAACCTCAGAAGAATTGTTGTAATTTACTCTAGAAAAAATATGCCCATCGACATGCTCAGCATCAAAATTTTACATGGCTATAGAAATATAGGAGATAAAAAAATATTGAAGCAGGTTAGGACAAAGAATTTTTTTTCAATGCTTTATTCCATAAAAAGTATAAAGCATCTATTATGGTATAGATATAATTATGAATTTTTGTATAGGATAAAAATACCAATTCCATGAATTTGATTACAGAGCAAGAGCACTATGCTATTATTCATCTACATAATGGAAGCATTATCAATAGAAAAACAATTGATAAATTATTGAAGTTGGACCAACAGGAGTTTTAGGTGTGATCTAGACTGATTGAAAGGATGATAATGTGCTCATGTTCAAAACTTAATTATTTTTTTTATTTTTTAGAGAGTAAAATTTATGTGTTAAGCAAATATAAAAGAGATTGACATATCTTATAGATGATGGTACAAAGTATGTTATAGTTGCAGGGCTATAGTAAAAATTTATGGTGATAATTTATGGTGTAACTAGTGTGGAAAGAATGATCAACCTCCAATACCATGATATGGTCATTATATTTTCATAATCTTATTTTCATTTCATATAAATAGATATAATTTTTAATGTAAAGAAATAGTCTCTATGATTCTAACATTTCTAGATATAAATTAAATATTGTTGCCCAAGATAGTACCGAAATAACAAACTTTATTGTTTTTAAAAAATTGACTCAATAATTGATCGGAGTCCCAGCGATTAAGCTTGCAATTTTGATGCAAAATATGAAAAATTGACTCAATAACCGATCGGAGTCCTAGCGATTAATCTTGTAGTTGATGCAAAATATAATAGATTCACTCCTCCAGCTATCATAAAAAATTCTCAACAACACCTACAATTTTTAGGTTATGCTTGGTTCACAAAATTCTAATGATAATGGCTATAATTTCAAGGTAACCAACATTTTTTATGAAGATAAATATCAATGGGATAATCTACAAGAAAGTTCTACATCCAGATCTTCATCCATGGTATAAATTTCGGAAGAGCCTATTTTTTCAACTCTCAAAAAAAAAATTCATTATGAACTATTCTAGAAAATAACTCTGATGAAACGATCACCAAGCACAATCCAATAACATATTTTGGTTATGCACATAAAAATGCCAACAATTTTACCATCAAAAAGATTACAATCAAAGTACTTTAAATCTGATCATCATGTATTCGCCTTTTTTCTTTATTTTTATTTTCATTGTAGTACAAAATTTTCATATTTAAATAATATTTATAAAAAATTCTTTATATCTTTTTCTAGTTCAAGTGAAGGATCCATTGTTGATAAGGATTGATGATGTATTTTTTTATTTTTGCTCTACGTCAATTGGATCCCACCATGCAGGATGATACCCAGTGCCTTATGATATATATAATCATTTAAAAATAATTTTAATAAAAAAATATTATTATTTAAAAAATATTATTATATTTTTATTAGTTATTTTTTTTATCAATGCTTAATTGGAGTCTAGTACAATCTATACTTTTTAAAAGAGAGTACAGAACTCTCCAAAAGTGATAAGATATTAATGTGATGGAGGTACCATATTTTTAGTTCCTTTATCACTGATGCTACTCCATCACAGATATAGCTTCTTCTGGCTCTTATCCTTGGTGTGACAGAATTCATATAGCTATTAAACATGATATGGCTTGTTGTGAAATATCGATTGGAAAAAATACATCCACTCAATATTTTAGAACCTGAGGTTTGTTCTATGAAAAGAAAAACAGATAGAGAGAATGGACACGATGATGTAAATAGAGGAGTAGGGATAGGATCTACAGCAACTCCTTTTGAGATTTGAAGGGATGATTGATACCATCACCTCAAATGATCCAAGGCTGATCATGTGCATGCAATGTGCATGTCTCCTCTCTATTTTTCTTCATCGATGAGCAACTCTCCGGCACATCTTCATCTTCTATTTCCCTTTTGATGTGGAGGTGCTCTTGGTGGCCTTCTGCTACCCATAACCTTCATATAGGGGGTTGCTTTCGGTAGTCTTTTACTTCCAACGATCGAGATAAGAAGATTAGGATGAGAAAGGTGAGTGGGTGGTTGTTTTTAGGCTGCCTTCCACTTCTCCAATTTTATAAACAATCAGGATAAGATCGGAAAAAAAATAAAGTGTCTATGTTCTTTCTTTTTTTAATGAAATTTTTCGGTATTAGGAGAACATGTGACATGCTCCTCTTTTTTTCTTATTTTGGTTTTAGAATATGTGGTGGACCTTGTTTTTTTTTTTTTTTTTTTTTTTTTTTTTTTTTTTTTCTAGATGATAGGTAAGAGAGGAGATACGTGGTGATTTACTTTAGATGGAATAGAGGCTTAATTTAGTGATTGAGGAAGATAGGAATAGAAAAATATGGGATGGACATCTTTATCTTGGAATGATGTAGGAGCCATGATCACGATACTAATGATTTTCTTTGGGTTAATGTAGGAGAAATAATCACTATATCAAAGATGAGCTGATAGAGAGGAGATGGTGGGACGAAAGGGAGCGAAGTCGACGTAGAGAGGGTGGGATGGAAGAGAGCAGAAGGTTGTCTTAAAATACAATGTGGTGAGGGAAAGGGATGGAGCAGAAGGGTGAAGGATTGATGGGGGCCAAGATGGGATGAGAGACTAGTGGAGAGGGATTTTAGATTAAGATTTTTTTTTTCGCAAAATGCCTTTTAGTGGGGGTGGGAGTGGATAGGTACTCACCCATGTGTAGAGCACATGGCATCTACTAAAGAGATATTTGTGGAGCCATCAAAATGGACCAGCCTGATCCTTCATGGGCTGAGCCCATTAAGACTGGGCCAAAAAAGCCCTTTTGATAAATGGGCCATCAAATAGGCAGCCCAACCCTAGCCCTTATAAGTGAAAGACCTAAACGGGCCAGCCCTTATAACTCATAAAAAAATTATAAAAAATAAAAAAAAATATAATAAATTAAAAACTCTCGAACATAATACTTCGTTAAATAAAAAAATAAAACCAATTCCTACATCAAATTTTAAAATACCAAAAGTAAATATAAAATAACTCCAAAAAACTTATTTTATTGATTACTTTAAATGGTTAAGTTACTTTAAAATAATTTTTTAAAGTAAACAGGCCAGCTCGTGAGTTAGATGGGTCGGCCCTTCATGGGTTGGGCTAAAAGGTTTTTTTGTTAAATGGGCTGCCAAAATATTAGCTCAGTCCTACTATTTTAAAAGCCTAAATGGGCTGGCCCACGAGCCGAGACCCATTTTGATGGGTCTAGATATTTGCTAGATAAATGTTAATAGCATTGATAGTAATAATACTAATACTACTAGTAGTACTACTAATAATAATAATCATGATATTAATATTGTTAATTATTCATAAATGTTAAGCATGGATTCTAAGAAATTTTTTTTTTTTTGATAGCTGCATACAGTTTGTTATAATTTTTTTTTCTTTTGTCTTCGGTGACGGTTCTCAAGGATAGCAATTATAGAAGATAGTTGTGCATCGATAAAGTTGTTTATCAGACAAAAAAATATTTTTTTTATGTATATATATTTTTGATAATAAATATTTAGATTATATTATTCTACTGCTTTATATCATGTTATCATAAATATTTGAATTATGTTATTCCATAGATTTATACCATAAATTTTGAATTATATTTTTTTGGCACTTATTATATCTCTATATATATATTTTTAAAATCTTTAACGACCATTTGGATTCCTGTAACTATATCTTGAAATATATATATATATATATGCACTTTTTATAGAAAAATCAAATTATATGTATTCCTTATTTATGTTTCTTATATTATATTATTATATATTCTTTTTTTGAATATTATTTTTTTTGCTAATTACTGGTTTTATAGATATTTATAATTGCAAAGATGGATGTAGCTAGGATTTTATCTAAACTCATATTAGAAGAAATCATATTTAGATTAGTTCTTTCAAAATATGAACTTTTAAATTTACTTTGCCTTCTCAATGAATTAGTATTTTTCTTATAAAATAAATCTTATAAGGTTCTAACATCTTTTGTAAGTTATAAATTGAATACTACAATCCAAGATGATATAGATATCATAATTATTATTATATTTAAAAAATTGGTTCAGCAACTAATTGATATACCATCCATTATTCTTACATTGATTCAAGATCTAGCAGATTTGCTCTTCCATTAATTATGAAGAAGATTCTTGAGCGTACCTATATCTTCCAAGTCATATTTGATTCACAAAATTTTAACTATAATTTTTTAAATTTTAAAATAATAAAAAATTATGATAATAATAATTTTAGATCAGTAGACTCTTATCATAATTTTAATGCTGGGTCTTCATAAATTTAAAATTTAAAAAAAAAATATTATTTCAATTTTTGACAAAGAAGTTGGAATTAAATTTTTTTCAGAAAAATCCTACTGCAAAAGCATTGATAATATTTTTTTTAATTATCATCCAAATATTATCTAAATAATGAATTAAGTGGATTTTTTATGTTTTATTCAAAGATTCATCTTCACGCAGATAATTTATCAATAATTAAAATCTTATTACATTACCAAAAAAAAAAAATCTATTATTATTATTATTATTATTATTATTATTATTATTATTTATAAGTTCAAAAAATTGGACAGCTTCGTAGTCTAACATTTCTTTTTTTCTATTTAGCAAAAGTAATCTAACTTTTAAAAATTAAAAATAATATTATTTATTATAAATATTTATATATTTTTAAATATTTATCATCGATATTATGATATTTTTAAATGCATTTCGCTTAAAATCCCGTCGCGCTGCGCGGGTTACCTGCCTGTGGAGGGTCCATTGCTCCCGTAACGCGCCACGTGTCGAACTTGGACTCTCTACGATGTTTTTCTTATTTTTCAAGCAGCGGCAGCGGTTTTTTTTTAATTTTGCTTCGAACCATTCCCGAGCCCTCGCAGCCGCCCACCTCCTCCCCGCTCCCCTCGCCGCCACTTCCCGCCGGTCTGGGCCGTCGCCTTCCTCCCCATCATCACCGGCGTCGGCCTTCCCACGCCCACCTTCTCCCTGCTCTCCTCGCCGCCACCTCCCGCCGGTCTCCGCCGTCGCCTTCCTCCCCATCATCACCGGCGTCGGCCTTCCCCCTCCAATCTCCCTCAGGTGCTTTCCTTTCCATAGATCCCCGAAAAAGAGAGACGCCGACCTCCTCCCTGCTCTCCTCGCCGCCACCTCCCACCGGTCTCCGCCGTCGCCTTTCTCCCCATCGTCACCGGCGTCGGCCTTCCCCTCCGATCTCCCTCAGGTGCTTCGCTTCCCACAGATCTCGAAAAAATAGAAAGAAATGAAAAGAAAAAGACGGGAAAAGAAAAAAAAAATGATCAATCTATGCGGGAAAAGGTCTTGCCTGCCTTTTAATTTTTCCACCTTTCCTTTGTTTTCGTTGAGTGTTTTTTATGTTTTCCCCTGGTTCTCCAAACGCTAGACAGGTTTTAAGGTTTAAGCAGCCGTCCGCGACGAGCAAGCGGCGGCTTTCTCAACGATGGCGGAAAAGGCAATACTAGAGTTCCTCAAGGAGGAGGACGAGATCCCCGACTCCCAACTCTTTGCCGCCTCCGTCGGAATCGACCACACTGACCTCGAGAACGTCATCAAGAGTCTCCGCGGCTTCGAGATCATCGAGAGCCAGGTCATCCCCTGCCCCCTCAAAACCCTAGTTTCATCCCCAAGCCCTGATCTAGGTTACGGAAGAAAATCCTAATGCTTCCCCGGATTTCACGCAGGATATCAAGAAGGAGAGCTTCGCTCTCACCGACGAGGGGAAATCATATGCTGCGGATGGCTCCCCGGAGGTGCAGTTCTTTTTGGCTGTACCCCCTGAGGGAATCACTCGTGATGATCTTAAGGTATGGAGTTGTTCTGCTGTCAGATGTTGATCTGAATGAATTGTATTAAAGAAGGTTGCAATCTGAGCTTGAAGAGATTCGGGTGGAACTAATTCAACTCAGTATTAACGTTTCAGAAAAAAATGGGAGACAACATTTTCAACATAGGTCTCAACTGGGCTATGAAGAACAAATGGGTGGAAATTAAAAAACAGCTAGTCTTTAGAAAGGTAGAACTCTTTCGCCCTTATCTTTCAGATCTGTCATATGCGTGGAATTAATTTTGCTTTCTGAACTGCTTTGAGTGGACTTGGTATTGACAATGCTGACTGTATTTAGGGTTATATTTTTGATTGGTATGGCTAAATCTACTTGAAAACTAAGGTTCATACTGCCACTCAATATAGAAGGCTATGCAACTGTAGGAAAAATGCCCATTCTACTATGAGTACTACACCCATGTGATGGGAAATTCACATTGTTGAATTGATATTTTTATGTACAAATTATTGAAAATATACCAGTGGATTAGGAGAGTTTAACATTCTGGTTTGTTTACCCTGCTTCCTAGCATGCTTTTGTATTGTCTGATGAAATGAATTCTATATGCCCTCATATCTATGCTTTCATATTCAAGGTTTACTATATGCTGCCATTTCCAGTTGTTCCAATCTCGTGTCCAAAAGAAACCCTGAAAAGTGAAACAGATAGGCCATACAAGAAAAGAAAACTTATGTTGGATGTTCTTTACTTGTTTGTTTCAATTGTTGATGGTTTTGCCAATCCACGTATCTGTTATAAGATTCTGGAGAGGCATATCCTTGTTTTTAGGGCATTTGGTCATTAGACAGCTTGAGCATCGAACTTATGAAGTCGTGAACGTTCAACCCTTGTTAAATGCATAAAACGTCAAATTGTTGTCATGGTTCAAAGAGATGCATTGTAAAGACTTCATGTTATCTCATTAACAAGAGCCATATTATATTTTTGTTCCATTACATGAGCCGCATGTTCTTCTTAATTGTTACATGATTTATTTTAAATATATTTTATACTATTCATCTTAGTTCATTATATGAGTCAATTTAAGTATATTTTATACTATTTGAATAAAAAAGCAACATGCCATATTTCTCTTAAAAAAATCAAAATATGCTATAACTAAAATATGAAACAACCCTTGCTCAAAATCTTTCATGTTTGGAATTTACCCAGCATTGCCAAGTAACAGTGCATAAGCACGTAATCCACCTGCGTTTAAGTGTTGAAATACAAAATATTCAAGCTTTCTTAGCTTGGATGCTCTATAAGATTGCTTCTTAAGTAAGCCAGTTTGCTTGAATTAAACAATATGTGCCAGATAATTATTAGGTCTTGTTTGCTATTCTTGTTGAACTAGACATATGGTAGGTTGAATTGCAAGTCAGGTGATGACATTATGAGAATAAAGTGGAATGAGCCTTGATGCTGGCTTGCTCATGGTATAACTAGATAGATATTATTTTTGAACTTTCTTAATTGTGTACCTCAGGTATTACTCATGTTTCTTTTTTTCTTCTTTTGCATCAATTCTTTTTGAATTAAGGGTGATTTATACTAGTATGGTAAGAATATTACGTGGGTGCATTTGTCATTATATGATTCTTCAACTCACAGGCTTAGAACTTGTTTGTACTGTGCTCAGATATCATCAGATGTTGTTTGATGATATATTCTTTTAATGGATATTCATTTTTTTATTGTTTTTGTAGGTTGAAAATGTGGAGGATAAAGTCAAAGATCTACTTAAAAAAATTGAAGATGGAGAGGTTACATGCTTATTTATCACCCATGATTTATCTTTCATATCAATTGCATAGGCATACCTTCACTGCTGAGTATGATATTGCTAATTGTTTATGGGATATTTTTAATTTGCAGACAAGTTTGTTGTTGCAGTCATCTATAGCACTTGAATAACATAGATATGCAATATTTATCATGATTTAACTCATCAGCTTTGCTGGTATTCATGATTTGTTAATCTTATAATATTTTTTTATTTATTACACCTTGTGTAGTTTTCGTCTATAACCGAAAAAATGTTGGAGTGGTTGTGTATCATGCTTGAATGATACTTCTGATTGCTTGTTGTGACCCTCCAGTTATTAAGCAACCTCTTGAGTTGTCTTATGGGCAAAAAGTTATCTTGCTTAGATGATATTACCTTCGAGTTCCTCTTGAGTTGTCTTATGGGCAAAAAGTTATCTTGCTTAGATGATATTACCATGTAACTCGAAGGTTGGTAATTGTTTGGAAAATCCATCATATGTGTATACATAGGATATCATTTGTATGTTGTTGGTGAATCCTGCAATATACTTCTATTCAAAAAGTTGTGCAATAAAGAGGGTCAAACTAAACATGATGTTGTGGTAGTAGTTGAGTGAAGATGGATGTGTGTCAAACTTTAGGAAAAACAAGATGAGAAATGTTTATATTAAGGTGACATAAAAGTCACATTCATTGAAGATAAAGTGATGAAGAATTAATTAAGATAGTATAGGCATGTGATACAAAAATTTCATTAGGCCTTGATAATGAGAGGAGCTCAAATTGGTGTTAAAGCATCAAGAAAGAAAAGGCTAACATGGATGAGATTGAGAGAAGATTTAGAAAAGCTTGTAGTTGAAGGGAAAATAGTGTAGTCTAACATCATGATGCGAAGATCAAGACTGGATTGCTCTTTTTTGATGGATTATATGCATATCAAGATAGATTAATACCTGCAAAGAAGTTTGATATTATGAATATGAGATGAATGGAAATGGATGAAGACTTCTCTAGGCACCACAAAGAACTCACAACTAGCAGGCCCTCCAAGAATTACCTGAAAATATCCTTGTCTTGTTCTTCTTTCTTTTTTCCTTCTCTCAGTCTCTCTCTTTAGTGGGTGGCACCTTGACACCTCTTGCTTGAGATCCTAACATGAGATATTAAAACCACACGCTACTCAAACTCTGCACCCCCAATTTATAAGGGGTTGGTTGTAGGCCATGTGGCTTCACCATAGGAAACCCTAGGTAAGTGGCGGTCACTAAGGGCTCCCACATGTGGTTGGCCAGCTAGGGTTAGCCCTATTAACCGGCTGCTTAAGAAACCATAATCTGGGGTTTCAGTCTGGTCCATTAGACCCCCTTATTCAGTCTTGTCAGCCCACATGAACCAATTCCTATGTCAAGGTCTTGGTTCGTCTGCTCAATCTAATTGAGCGTAAGCTTGGTGAGGACTTGAGAGAGAAAAAGTTGAAGAATAATGGACAATTAGGGGACCTCGAGGTAAGCTTGGATTTCTAATCTACCATGTCTTATCTTACTTGATGGACATACCACAATCATAATGAAGCAAGTTGGACCACCCTCCCCATATAAAATATATGATCGTGCTGATCCTTGGTAGATAGAATGAATAGAAAAGTCTCTCTTCATGTACTAACTTTTTTTGCAATTCAATCACTTCACTTTCCTTTATCCATGATTGGCTATTGCAAAAATATCAGTGTTGTCAAATTGATAGCCAATTGATTTCATGGCCCACCAAAATCCTAGATCATGTGTCAAACGCCATTGAGAATCAATGCACGTGCAAAACCAATTTTGAATACAATATTTTATTTATTTATAAAATATAAAAAATGATCCTATTAAAATACTATCTAGATCTAGGACTCTTGTGTCTGATATGTCTCTGTTCTAGTATGGATAAATTACCATAGGTGGATTCCTTGTTGGACAATCCTTACCCCTACTCATTATAAGGTACAATAAATTAATGTGCTCCCTGTCAAAGATAAATCTAGGGAATCATATTCGATATACCGGTTTGGCCCCAAATTTATTGTACCAAGATCATAGTAGGTGGTTGTGTCATCATGTTAGGGGACTGCTTGCATTCTATGCATACAGGATTCTCATCTCAACTTTGATGGTGGTTTCCAAGAGATGGACTCATCCCGCTGATTGTTCCATATGAAATATATCCACATGCTAGTGCAAAGTCAACCAATTAATGACTACAAGAAAATAGTCATTCTAATCCATTATCGGATACTGTATACAGTGGCAGTTATTTTAGTTTGATGCCTAAACTCACCTGTAGCTATAAATTATTTTCAAGTGTCCAGAATGGCCCACTTCTTATGGGATACACAACTGCTCACTTGGTCATTCTATCCATAACTGACACTTGTGGACTATTTTTTGGCTCTAGCCTCTAAGGTTGATGTGTGATACAACGATCTAACGATTTGCAATCATGCCATGCGAGATACACATAAAATATATTAGGATATCATGTTCATTATGCCAAATGGCTTTTAGGACATACCCTCCTTCCAACAGCAATAACACTGGAGGTATCCTGATGTAGGAATGCTCTGGGAGTTTGGATTCATATGGACCATGAATATTTGATGCAAGGCCAGATAATTTGTTACCATGATTATTCTATTTGATAACTATTGAGTGGGTTGTCTATTTAAACACAAATGATAAATACCATTAAATTGTACCTCCTATAATGCTTTCTTCTTGTTGGTCTCCTACTTGTATCAAAAACAATGTAACAAAAATAGCAACTTCTATTTTTGTGTTTAACATGAGCATGACGAGTCACAAATGGAAAATTTAACACTTCATTATCAACTCATCTACTTTGCTAATCCTAGTCTAGATGAATGACATGAAATAAGCAGAACATTAATAACAAATTATATATCCATGATTCAGAATGAGTAACCGTAATAAAAAAAATAATGAACCTTTGAAGTTCAAGTATGTCATTACTTCATCGTTTCTTCCTATCAATGGAATATCACCACTTAACATTGGCATTATGACCATTTAGTTTCAAAATGGTTACTAAGCATCTCTTTACCAAGGTCCTCTCTTCAACAAGTTCTCCAACTTTGTTTAACATTAATTTTGACTAATTTATTGTTAATAGCTTTGTCTACACAGTTTCAAACTTTCAATCTTTATTCTTCTTGAAGAATGCTTCTAAGATTTTTCTTCATGAATATATCACAACATTTATCTTTAACATATTTGCCTTATTGCTGGCACCATTTCATTACCCCACTTGCCAAAGTAGACTACATTTTTATTTTTTTCCTACTATTTTAAATGTAAACATGTTTATTTTAAATGTAACATGCATGTGTTTTCCCCATCTATCTATCATAGGTTTTAAAGACCTTCCTCACTTTTAGGGATGTTTCTACAAATGCTAGATGCAATTGACAGCAATTTCCAATATAAATTTGTCCTTACATTTATGTCGTTTGGACAAGCTTTCTAGTTTGTAACAATTACACAAAATGCTTCTTGGTAGCATTTGCTTCTCCAATGTTGCAATGAGATTGAAGTGTCTTGACGATCTAATGACCAAATGATGATATTTTATTTGCATTTTTTTTGTTACGTACCTTTCTCTTTATTTACTTTATGAACTTCATCAATTCACTACTGGGTTCTTTGTATGTTCTGCATTTAGACCCTAATTTGTATTACCATTAGCCCACATCTTACACTCATATTCCCAACTTTTAAGTCCTAAATTCCAAGATTTGAAATCTGGTGGCGGTCCCTTATGTGGAGTTTTGGTTCAGATATTTTTGACTGTTTCGATAGTTTTGCTTTGAGTTTCAGATTCTCGACCAAAAAAAGAAAAAAAATCTTCAAATAAATAAAAATTAGGAAAAATAAAGAAAATGATGGAAGTTATTTTCCATCATTTGATTGTGTTTTAAGTTATCTAGATTCATAAATTATACAGTTTGGATAGCTTTAGGGTGAAGTTAAACTATAGGCAAGTCATTTTCCATCATTTGATTGTGTTTTAGGTAGCTAGAATCATAATTTGTATCATTTGGGTAATTTCAGTTTGAAATTAAACTCTGTTGAATTTGCCTTAAATATATTATATGAGTGTACCAATCTCTTAAGTAAAATACCAAATATCAATCAATCAAACATAAATTAACAAGACAAGTACAATACCACATACTATTGCAAGGTGGGTCATGCAAACAAAAGTGACCACCATCATCATCGCAATGTTTTTTTTTCTTTTCTTTTCTTTTCTTTTTTTTTTTTTTTTTTGTGGGGAGGGGGGAGTATTTATAGACATAAGGATAAACATAGGATGGCTTCCCAGCAATTAAAGAGGTTATGGAATGTTTTATTTATTGTATACAAAAATATTAGTTTTGTAACATATATTGTACTTTGTTGTTTAGAACAAGGTTTCAAATCTCGTAGGAATGGAGGTATCCCGATATCTTCATGGAATGGAATGCCCCGTTGTCCCGTCCCATCTCGACAGCTGTTCCAGTCATGCATTCTGGTAGATATCCTCTATATCTTTCTCCTTCTTATTTTCTTTTTTTCTTTCCTTTTTTCTTTCTTTTTCTTCTACCTACCTTCCTTTTTGTTTTCCTTCTACCTTTCTTTCCTTTTTTCTTTCTTTTTCTTATCCCTTCCTTTCTTTTGTTTTTTTCCTTTTTTCTCTTTCCTTTCTTCCTTCTTTCCTTATTTTCTTTTTGTCCCTTCCTTTCTTTCTTTCATTTTTCTTCTTTTTCCTTTCAATTTCTCCTTTTTTCTTCTCCCGACCCATCCTAGTCTCGTTTTCTCACAGGAATGGGACGGGATGGCCAGGGCGCCCCCTTGTCCTGCTGGGGTGTAAAACCTTAGTTTAGAATAATCTTTAAAAGGTACTGAGATAAGGGTCATTAAAAGTCTTGGACATCAAGAATGTTAATTATTATGTCCCTTTCAACTCAAGGTTTAAAAAAAAAATACTTTGAAAATTTGTCCTACATAGTTGATGTACTCAAGTAAACAAAGAACTGGGAAAGATATGATAGAAAAAAAATCACAAGAATGCTTTTAAAAGAACTTTTATGGCTAATTTAAGATCAGTTTCTGTTGAAATAGACTGAAACCGTTGACACTAACCAAAACCCGAAACTAGGGGCCAGTTTTGGTTTGATCTCGACTGAAACAGATTTCGGCCAAGACTCATAACCTCACTAAATTCTAGTCATCTAGTTTTATTCTAATATAAGCATAATCATTCTTGAATGGTATCATTTGTTGTCTGGTGGAACTGCTGAAGCATTTGCTTGACCTTTTTGTATAAGTGGAAGTCGTCTCATTGGGACACTTCATTGATTATTTAATACACCATCTGCTTCCTTACAATCCCAGACTGGTATAAGCTCAAGAAATGAATCTATGCTTAACTATTTGCAACCATTATCATTAATGATACTTCTACCTATAAATTTTTAAATGTTTCCACCAGCAAGTGTCTTTTTATTCTGTTGAAATGTTTTCTATAAACCTATCCAATCTAGTCGCAATGATGAGATAAATAGTGAGCACAAATTTTATTACTGTGATAAATTTATCTCTATTTTATTATGGAGTCATAACAAAAGGATTTAGATTAAGCTCCAAACTTAATGATCAGTTGCTGTTTATTAGTTTTACTACAGGGTCTAGGTATATGCCCTTGTAGCAGCACATGGCACGAGTGTTGTGTGGACTCCAATAGTGTACCATGTGTTGGCATAGGGTTGTACTCTACCCCATCATTCCGTACTGGCAAAGTACCAGTACGGCATCCAAGACTGAAACTTAGAAACTTTGTTAACATGACTTATTAAATTGGAAATGTTAAGCTGTAGAAACTAGCCTCTGGTTCACCAAATGAATAGAAGGTCCAATGTTTTTGAACATTTCATATACTCATGTATCATCAAATTTACTTGACATGGATGATCTGATCCTGTATCCTTGTATCTTTGCAGTTCACCAAACTAATGTTTTTGTCTTTACAGGTTGTTGATAAGAAAGAAGACATTGATGCTTTGAAGAAAAGAAAGCTCATTACCCTTCAGTAATGCTTACTTTCTCATCAGTTTGCTTGATGAATCTGTTTATTTATTGTTTTTTGATTTCTCTCTCTCTCTCTCTCTCTCTCTCTCTCTCTCTCATATGAATATCTGTGACTGCAGGTGCTTTTAGATAATTGGAAATATAATGTTAGATGAACACATTTTGAAAATTGTTATTCTGAGCAAATTTATCATTCGGAATTGATTTACTTCCCTCGTACTGTTGCTCTTTCTCCTAATCATCTTTGTTTTTTGGAACTTGCGTATCTATAGGACATGGAAGGCCTACTCTTTAAGAAAGGGTCCTAAGTATGCTCCAGAGAGGAAAAAGGCTGCAACTGATTTGACTCGAGAACATCTGCAAAGGTATTCCTTCTGTGTCCCCTTAGTTGTGAATGAATGTCACTGCCTATGGAAAAGAAGCATGATGAATGGCATGTTACCAAACGTTTCTGGAGTTCTGCTTGACCTTTAAGTTATGCCTTAGTAATGCAACTTAATTAGCTTAAATGTTTGCGAACTGTAAAAAGGTTCTTCTAAGCAATATATAAAAAGGAGTTGGTTAAAGCTTTCACCTTGAAAATTTCTCATCCATTGATATCATATTCAAGCTTCCTGAATATCATTGACATTTGCTTTGTAAACCATTAAGATGCTGGTCATGAAGGAACTTAGAAATGATAATTCTTTGGTATAACTTATTATTTTTAAAGTTACATATGATGTTACAACACTTTTTGTGGAGTCTTTATTTGAATATTAACATTAAATCGATGTTCAGTCTGAACTTGTTGGTTTTCATTAGTGATTACAAATTGCATGTCGCCTTTGTACATATACTAAAGTTTTATGGTACATGATCTTTGAAGAGTCTTCTGCATGCTATGGTTTTAGCAAGCACTCTTTTAGATTCTTCAGCCCATCTGTTGCTGCTACAGCTTTGAGGTTGTATTGGTATATAATTGAATGTAGAGATTAAAAAAAAAAACTTCATCAAGCCATTCTCTAGAGAAATTTTTGGTGGTGATGTTGGTATTTAATGTTATCATTGATTATTCCGGACCATTGCTTTGCAACAAACTAGGAGATTCAATCCTTGAGCATGTTATAAATGGTAAGCCCTCTTTATGGTTTTATTGTTTTAACTTCTTAATATTCAGTTCATTGTGAAAGAGGTGTTTGGTATAGCCAATGCATATGTGATTTGTTTAGTGAAGGAAAATGTTTATTTTTGATTAGTTGTGAAATGTCATGTACTATATAATGGGGTTTTGCATACTTATGATTTTCAGTGGGTGAACCTTGTGTCATGTCTGATGTGGTAAGGGATGGGAATGAGGATTTTGGAGAGACAAGCAGCTGATTTTTAAAATCTTATTGCATGTATTATTTGTCAAATCCTTTGAATGAAAGTAATAGAAAATTCATTGGAGAGAAATGGCAATATATGGAAGTGCCCTTCATTTCATTTTCATCTTTGTTCTCCACTGAATCAGGAATGTAGCTAAGCTAGCCAACATAGCATGCAAAAATAATGCAGATTTTGTTGTATTTTTAGTCAAAATCAGGTGGTGCTTTTTGTGACCTTGTAATGTATTATACCTTGTTTCTTATTTTTAGTATTTTTGCTTGTTCCTTGTGTACACTCAGCTTTTTCTTTAGATTATTTATCCTAATTTAGCTTTTCTTCACTGGTGGTCTGTTTGTCTTATCTCTACTATTTTAGTGGGAGAAGCTTGCACTATTGGAGCTCTTCGTTTGTAGTTGTGTGTCCTTTTGTAGCTGGACTTTTAGAGCTTATTGCCCTCTATAATTAAACTTGTAGATTCCCGATCCTATTGTAAGAGAAAAAAGAATGCTCTCTGTGTCTTCTTCCCCCCCTCGCGCATCTTCCAGCTCCCACGTTTTGCCTTTTTATCTGCATGTTTCTAGTTCTAGTTCATATAATGCATCCATTTCCTACACATGCCCACAAAAGTAGGCTTGCTTGCTTATCCTTTTTGTAGAATTCAATGTTGTAAAGATCATTGCGATGGAAATCTCATGTGATTTCTGCCTTTTTAAGGGGTGACTGGAAGGACTTGGAGTTCAAGGAGTATAACCTCAGTGCTCAAGGGCAACCAATCCAAGTCGGCTATTTGCAACCATTGCTAGAGGTATTGTTGAACTCATCTTTTCTTACGATACTTCTTATTTGGGTCTTAAATGTATCTTGATTCCATAGTGAAAAGGTTTCTAGTACCAATACCACCATCCATAGTGGCACATAACTGATATGGCTCTTGGTGCCATACACCAGTCCAATACATAGTGTCGATAGGGGAAGTTTATAGAGTAATTGTTCCCTATTAATATGATCCACGATGCCTGATACATAGATTCCAATACTTAAACCATTCATAATATCATTAGTAATAGTTATATCATACATTTTTGTAAGTGCTTATTTGCACTTCTCATAGAATATCAGTTTTGCTGGTTGTTTAACAATATTATTCTACTTCATGAGGTTATTACACAAGGTTTGCAATTCCAGTTTTGGTACCCATACCAGTATCCAACTGATATAGTGTTGGTACATTTTGGCTCTTGTTATTGACACAGTAAGGCGAGCTACCAAGTATCAGTTCATTACGAGTGCAATTTGGAATGCTTGGTACTGAATGGTAGTGCAAACCATGCTATTACATGGTCATTACTATAAATTTTATCTAGCATCAACATTAGTATATTTCATATATTAAATAAATTAGTGAATTAAATATGCACTCGATAGTTTGGCAACCATGATGTAAAATTGAAAGCAAGAATGTTGCATGAGATCACTTTAATTTCACCTCTTTGCCTTGGAACTTAGATAGTCTGGTTAAATATTAAAGTTAGGATGAGGTAAACAACCATATATCATGATAATAACAAACATTAGCTTTTGTGGATTTCCATTGGTGGGTAAGGGATGGGTGATTTAAACAGAAGTCATCATAGGGTTTAAATGTATTGGGACTCTTTATATTGCTGAATTGCTAAGGTTCTTATGGAGGTCTGTAATTTTCTGGAGGGCCGCAATTAGGGTGTTTGAGCCTTGGTATCAACTTAGTGATTCTTGTTAATTGCATTCATTGAATAGTAGATGTAATGTGGCCCTATTTTGTATGAATCATCAACAAGGACATTCTGGTATCATATAAGAAGAATAAAAGGCATTAATGGATATATAGTGTCGCTGTGCAGAAAAAGCTACATACTGGACTTATTAGTTTGGTTGTATGAACAATTTTATTGTGGTCCACACCACAAATGACAACATATTGTGAACTTAGATGATATTTAAGGATTAAAGTTAGGTTTAATAAGCACTCAAAATAACACCCAGCAGGCAAGCAAGAGAATATGAAGAAGCTAAAGAAAAAAAAAGTGATGAGATGAAAGAAGCAGTAGGAGTTGAAGAAGAGAAAAGATGAACATGTACCACAACAAGGAACCCAAAGAAAAGAGACCTTAAGACCCATAGAAAATCCATCAAAGGCCCCTCTAGAAATGGCATGTTGAGACAGAAAAGAAGAAGAGAAACCCATTTGTTGAGGGACTTAATGGATGCCCAAGAGGGCATATGGGTGCCTGAATCTTTCTCGCTGTATTGCTTTATTTGATTAATCTCCTTAATGAGCTTATCGCTTGGAGGAGGTATCGATTGATATTTAACTTAGAATTTGCTACCTTGCAATCTGATCTAACCTTCCAAGAATTCCTCATATTTGTTAATTTCCACCATACATGACTCCCTAAGGACTCAAATTACAGATGTCATGATGTATCAAAGACTCACTGCTGGTAATCACTGTCAAATTTCAATTATTGAACACTTGCAATGAGAATGATGACTCATAGCTCTGCATGCATCAGAATTCATGTAAGAAGTATGAGTTAGTAAGAATTCAGGTCATTTTCTCAGATAAAATGGATATATGATACTTAGTTTTCATAGTAACATGTTGGACAATGATTAAGTCCAGCCTATTTCTATGTTTTACTTATATAACATAAAGACAACACTTGCTTGATAAATAATTCGAATCATGACCGGTAATTTCTAATTATCTATGGTATGCAACATTGCAATTAAATATATTGTTTGGTAGGAAGGGGTTGGTGTGGGTTTCGGAGTTTGAATTATTGGTGCAGTTTTGGAGGTGTTGGTGCTTTAACAGAGAGGAAGAAGGACCAAAGGTTTTATAGGTTGAATTTGCATGCATCAATAGCATCAATGGTAGACAACTCAAGAACTTCAAGAACTTGTCATTATTTGATTGAATTCTTCTATAGAACAATGTTATTTAGATCTACAGGTATTTTGACAAAAGTACAGGAACCCATACTTGAAGTCTTAAAGTTACTACTGTTATTGGCTAGCATTTGGGAAGTGATTGGTGGTGAAGATTAAGGACTATGGGAGAGATGGACATGGAATCTATCTTTAATTGTGAATGAGTTTAAAAGCATCAAAATACAGGGGTTGCTTTGAATATCTACACCTGTAGATTCTTAAGTAGTTAAACAAAATCTTGAGAACTTGCTATGTCGGATAGACTTCGACGGACCTATATCTTTTTGCACCATGTTTTTCTTTTCTGTTATGATACACAACCCTTGACCACAAACTGGAGTTATGGACGTGACTCTTTAGCAAGTCCTGTATGTACTGTAAGCCTCACTACTAGCAAACTGGTTGTGAATAAGATGTTTGATTGTTCAGTCATGGTAAATTGTTGATGGGCCGCCTAATTGCACTATGGGAAGATAGTGTTGAGTAAATTGAATAGACAAGAAATAATGTGCAAACTGCAAAGCTTGCATTTCCTTTTTTGCACTCTACAGCCATTACTTCTAAAACATAGTTGTTCATTGGGCTTATTCATCCTTGACAAATCATTATTGATTTATTTGTCATGTCTGCTTGGGGGAGTGATGCCATTATGGTTAGATGTGGAAAAGGAAAAATAATCCTTTTTTGTGTATGCTTCTTGATAACTAATGATGAAGTTGGGTGGTTGTTTATATTTTCCTCGTCCCCCCTTGTAGGAAGTTTGTTTACTAAGGAAATGTTTATGATCAATATTGTTAACATTGGGAGCATGTTGTGAATTGTAGAGGGAATCAAAGTAGATTGAATGATTCACAACATCTTAGTGAGAAGCAAACTGTAAGTTCTTTTCAATTTCTTTTTAAACAATCAAAAGAAGTTTTGAAGAACATGAAAAGTGAGAAGCATGATTAAATTGTGATTTGAATGAATAATGAATTGGGAACCATCATTTAAGAAAGTTTACTTATTCCAACAACTATAAGCTCATACATATCATGTAAAGAAATAAATGCTACGTATAAGTGAGAAGCAAATTGTAAATTCCTTTTGATTTCTTTTTAAACATTAAAAAGAAGTTTTGAAGAACATGAAAAGTGAGAAGCATGATTAAATTGTGATTTGAATGAATGATGAGTTAGGAACCATCATTTAAGAAAGTTTATATATTCCAACAACTATAAGCTCATACATATCATGTCAAGAAATAAATGCTATGTATAAGTAGTAAGTATGGTTTTATTTCACGACATGAGTCCATAGAATATCTGGAGTTATTGGACCCAAGATAATACATTTAGATAAAGGCTTATTGAACTATTTCTCCTTTGAGGTAAGATATTGGAGGAGGAATCAATTTTTTAAAAATGGTAAGGAGATAAGAAAAGAAATTAAGCTCTACGTCTTATCTTGAGAACAGCTAAATATCTTTTCTCTTTGCTATTAAAAGTTGAAAATTTAAAGGACATTGCTAAGTCAATGTTTTGGAAGTTTATCATGGTGAATTGGTCACTATAAAAATCAAAGAAATTAATTGATGTTAAAAGGTGGGTATTCTAATAGCTTTAGTGAACAAAAACATGAGTAGGTTCTAGATCTTTTTTTTGATGGAGACTAAGTTCTAGATCATATGATCTAATGATTGTATCAAGGCTTTAAATCTTGTGGGACAAAAGTATCCCGATGGGCTTTAAATCCTGTAGGACAAAGGTATCCTAGTTTCTCCATGGAATTGGACATCCTGCTGTCCCATCCCATCCTGATAGCAGTACCGGTCGTGTATTCCGGAGGATATCCTCGATTTTTCTCCCCTTCTTCTTCGCTTTCTTTTTTTCTTTTTCTTTTTCTTCCTTCTTTTCTTTTCTTTTTGTCTACCATCCCTTCTTTTCTTTTCTTCTCCCTTCTTTTCTTTTTTCATTTTTCTTCTTCTTTACTTTCATTTTTTTTTTCCTTCATCTTTTCTTCCTTTCCTTCTTTTCTCTTTCTTCTTCTCTCCCTGTGTGGATGGGTTTCGGAGTTCAGAGCCCGGGTCTTGCTTTCTCACAGGAATAGGATGGGATGGCTGGGACACCCCTTGTCCCATTGAGACATGAAACCTTGGATTGTATGATCCACAACTTGACCCTAATATCAATTTGGATCTTAAGTAAATATTGGCCATGATCTAGGGATTTGATCTGGATTGTTGAAGTTATTTTGGTCTTGATTGTGGACCACAGATCCTGACAACAATTTTCATCATACTTTGCATTTGTTGTCACTCATTAACTAGGACATGCCATATAATAAATATGGTAGGACATCTTACTATTGCAATGCCTATCAATCTAGCCATTGCAATATCAGATCCTGACAACAATTTTCATCATGCTTTGCATTTGTTGTCACTCATTAATTGGGACCTACCATATGATAAATGTGGTAGGATGTCTTACCATTGCAATGCCTATCAATCTAGCCATTGCAATATCAAGTATCTAATCTCAATAATTAACACCAATCATGTTATTGTTGTTCATCTATATGTCTGTCTGCCATGAGTTGGGTGAATCTTGACAGATGCACAGTACATGTTGCAAGGATTCCGATCCCATGGAATGAGGTTCTCCTAGTTTTTTTGTGGAATGAGATGTGATGCATCCTTATACTTGGGATTGTGGATGTCCATGATGCATCCTGATACTCGGGACAGCAGATGTCCCATCCCCTCCTAACACTCATTAGGAGGGTGCTACATCCTGACACTTAGAATGGTGGGATGCCCTGCTATCCCGCTAGGAGTTAAATCCTTGCTTGGTGTCCATCACCTGAACAATTGTAGTGGTCTCTTGGTTTCTTTGGA
This sequence comes from Cocos nucifera, assembly GCA_006176705.1. Lineage (NCBI taxonomy): Eukaryota > Viridiplantae > Streptophyta > Magnoliopsida > Arecales > Arecaceae > Cocos > Cocos nucifera. The sequence continues at coordinate 2,330,352 of QRFJ01000108.1, read as the reverse complement.
GCCTCTTGTTAGATTCAAGATTTTATGAATGAAGAGGTTGATGATGAAAACCGGTGTTCTGAATTGGTGACCCAGATTGAGCTGCTGTGGCAGCTAGGTCATGAGTTTTCAATTTGATTGTAGGTTGACCCGTAGTGTTTGTTTTATGTGTTTCCAGTGAACCATTGATAATTCAACATTTGCTGATATGCATAGTAAAACCATATAGCATGATCTTTTTTTTTTAATGTCTTTCCATTAATTCAATAAAACTAACATTGAAAAAAGAAAGGAGAAAAATTGGTTGTGTTTTACAATTTGGATGCTATGCAAGATCAGGGACGTTTCACAATTTTAGCTTTGTGTGAGTTGGCAAGTCAGTTTTAAAACCTGTCAGTGACAAAGTTGTTTGTTTCTGCTGAAGTTTCCAAATTTACCAATTTGCTTTGTTTCAGGTCCGTGAGGAAATCCAGAATATCTTCCTTCAAATGGGGTAAGCAAACATGAAGCTTTCTTTTACTTGTTGCACATTGCAATTGTGTTCCTGCTTGTGATTCTCAATACTTTCTTGGTGCAGTTTCGAGGAGATGCCAACAAACAACTTTGTAGAAAGCAGGTAGCAAGGTTTTCCCTTTACCAATTCTGTATCATGCTTTAATCATGAACATGAGAAGCAATGTGTGAAGGGTTAACATACTCTAACCAATCTTTCCTACTAATTTGTGATGGTCCACCCAGCTGAATTTCATTTTTGAGATAAAGATGTACATAAGAAGTACCAAGTTACATGGAAATGGAGAATATGATAAACTTGAACTTACTTATAGGTCAAACAAGATCCTGTGTCATTACATCTTGGCTCCATATTTTACTTCTTCTTGTAGATATATATACCTTTTGAAACAATCTGGACATAGCAGATGTAAAAGGTTGCGGTTTGCTACCTGAATGCTATTTCACCATGCTGAAGTCATAAAATTCTGTGCAGCCTCTCTATGATTGAGTTTAGAACTGGATATTTTTCCATGATATTTAAAATGTCAAATTGCGCATTTTCGATTTTCAGTTTACAGCGAATGACTATGTTAACACTCTTATCATAACCATATAACTCAATATGCATGGCTTAGGTCTATATCTGGTATTCTTTATATCTTGTATTTTGAAAATTCTCCACTTCCTTTGCCTCCATGTCCATGCACATGCCTCTATATACTTCCTTATGAGCTTTTGTAGTTAATGTTTCCGTATCATAGTGTTATTGATGATTTTTTCAATTGTTTATGTATAGCTTTTGGAATTTTGATGCATTATTCCAGCCGCAACAGCACCCTGCTCGTGATTCACATGACACTTTCTTTCTTAAAGGTCTAGTGCCTTGACATCCGATTGAAATTTGCATGTTTCCTGCTATATATTCTGGAATAAAAGGTCATCTGATGCTTTGATTTTGCAGTTCCTGCTGCTACAAGACAATTACCTGAAGATTATGTTGAGAGGGTAAAGCGTGTTCATGAGTCTGGTGGTTATGGTTCCAAAGGGTATGTTCTTTTATTATGTGATGATTCATATTCATCATGTTTCTTACTGATATTATTGTACTTTACAGGTATGGATATGACTGGAAAAGAGAAGAAGCAGACAAAAACCTACTTCGAACTCATACAACTGCAGTTTCTACGAGAATGCTTTACATGCTTGCACAGCAGGTGCTTATACTCACAATCTCAGAGATTTCTAATTTTCAACTGTTTATGCCTTTAATTGATAATATTTTTAGTTTCAAATATATGTTATTTTCCTTGTTTGGTCCAACCATGCAATATATCACTTATTTGTTCCAAACATGCAATATATTAGGTAAATCTTTCTTATATATGGCGAGAGTTATGTGTTCGGTGTGTGGAGATGAACATCGGCCAAGTTTGTGAAGGAGTTAAATGCAATAAACCTGATAAAACACTGAAGATTATTAAACATTTGATTTGAATATTTCATAGGCCATTTGTTCTAGGTTATCCACCATTAAATGAATCCAAGAGGTAAAAGTGAAAGGAGTCCAGTTATGGTGTTTCATTGAATTTTCTTATTAATCTTTTAGTTTAAATCCCTTCATCTTGAGTTTATAGGTGCTATTAACTGTGACCAGTGGAGAATTTGGATGGACAAAAATCTATACAAAACAAGAGTGTAAACAAGAAGGCCGGTATTAGGAAGATTGCCCAGAGTTTCTTTTGTTCCGTTTCTCTGGAATCTAGTTTACATGCAACTTATTTTTGTTGTTAAACTGCATGTCTGGTGAAGAACAAAATCAAGTTTTTGGTGTTACAAGTTTCCATAGAACACAAGAATAAGTTTTACAAGTCAATGGGTTTTTGTCAGAACTGGCTTGGCTTCTGATACTGCAGAGTTCAGACTATTGATTTGTTAAAATTCTTTTCCCTGAATGCATAATCTCCTCCTGATTCCCACAAACTCTCTTCCCCACTCATCTGTCCCCTCCTCCTCATCCTTCCATGGCACAGCAAGGCGACACCAGCTCTTCCAACTCTTCCTCTTATCCTCATATCTACTTTCATTGTTCTGGACCTGTGCATGGAATGTTAAGTGGCCTGCAGATTTGGTGGTGTCAATAATGTGCCTTTTTTTTGTATTCCTTCTCTAGTGACTTTCCTTGTTCTCCACCTTTGATTCCTTCATTGGGTCCATGCTGTTCATGTTAGGAAAAGCATTGAATCCTATAAGAATCTTCTTGTTATTCCCAAGATTTTTATGGAGCCTTGAACCTTAGACTCCATGGATCGTCAACTTTTTGCTTGACATCCTTTTATTCTTTCAAAGGAGCACCTTGGTTAATATGTACTTGTGTGTATGATTTTGATCTCATGATTCGTGAAGTTGTTTTCTTACCTTGTGTAAAAAAGTGATTTGAGCTTCAGGGTACGGATTCAAGGTAGGGTGGAAGAATTTTGGCAAATCAGAGAGTTATGTGCTGCAGTCTACTTCAAATAAGAGTTGAACAACTTTTGAATATCTGATACCATACAACTCATCATTCAATCTGCAACATAAATGAGAATGCAATAATTCATGCCATGATTATATTTGTATTCTACATTCTGTCAGAGACACCTTTGCTCTTCAACCATTTTGAACCTTGTATGGTGTAGGAAGGTTGATTTCTGAAATGATTATTGCTTCTACAATTAACTGAAAACCTATGTTGAATGTGAACAATGAAAGACTTTGATATGCTTTTCTTGGTCATGTTGTAACATGAGTTCCTGTTTTCCATTCTTGATAAATTAATTCTTGCCTCCGAGAGTTAGACTCCATCCTGTACAAACCATGCAAGTTTAGGAGTATCCTGTACCAAAAGTTGGTTACCATACCTGCCTACTGTTTGATTACCTTGGGGCATATGTAAGAAAGAAAGGGAGAGGAAAAATAAATGTTATACCTGGCACTGCCTATGGCTTCTGCTGTAACCTATGCAGTAAGCACCCTACTGTCTGGATCAGTGGCTGCCTTAGTGATCTGCAATAGTATCAATTTTTGCTCGAATAGGCAAAGAATTTTCAGTAATATATGTATATAGAGGTAGACTGGGCTTCGATCGATCGGAGCCCAACCTATATCCGGTCGGAGCCCCGACTGTTTGATTAGCACCCATCTTCGAGCGCGCGTCTAAAAAGGCACGTCGGCTGAAAAAAAAAAAAGGCACGGATGCGTGCTTGAAAAAAAAAACTTGTATGAAAAAAAAAATTCAGTAAAAAAGTCTGAATCTGAAAAAAAGCTGAAAAAAATCAGAAAAAAAAAATCTGAACCTAAAAAAAAAACTGAAAAAAAATAAAAAAAAAGTCCAAAAAAAATTTAGAAAAAAATTCTGAAAAGAAAAAGAGAGAAGGAAGGAAAGAAGGTGCTTTCTTTTCCCTCCCCACTTTTTTTTCAATAGAACTTTTTTTGAATTAAAAAAAATATAAAAAATAATAATAAAAAAAGGTGCTGAAGGTGCCTACATTAAAATGTAGGTGCCTTCAGGGCCTTTTTTTTCTTCTTTTTTTTTTTCTTTTTCTTTCTTTCAGTTTTCTATAGTTTTTTTTTTTAATTCAAAAAAAAGTGAAGGAAAAAAAAAGAGAGGGAGGGGAAAGAAGGCGCCTTCTTTCCCTTCTTTCCTTCTTTTTTTTTTCAGATTTTTTTTTCCTGAATTTTCTTTTCAAACTTTTTTTTCGATTTTTTTTTTCAGGTTTAGATTTTTTTCTGATTTTTTTTCAAATTTTTTTCAGATTTATTTATTTTTTTTCATGTAGGTCTGTTTTTTTAGGCACGTGCCCGCATTTTCTTTTCGCGCGCTCGAAGATGGGTGTTGATTGAATGGTCGGGAATCCGATCGGATATAGGCTGGGCTCTAGTCGATCGGAGCCCAGTCTATATATATATATATAATTCTTGCGTTAAGGGTTATTTGGGTGTTTGGCCTAGGTAGCCTAGCCCAAGTAGGTGCCTTGTTGATTTCCCTCAACAACACAATAGTGGAAGGAACATGGAATTGTCCCGGACACCTGGTTCGGGGCATACAGAGTTGTGCTAGCGGTGGATTAGAATGGTTCTAACATTCAAAACAAGAAATTGGCGAAGGAGGGGGTGAGGGAAAATGAAAGAGAGGAAAAGAGAGAGCAGGGAGGGAAGGAGAGGGAGAGAGAGCTGCCGAGGCCCCCAAAGGGCCCATGTTTCCTTTTTTATTTTGCTGATTGTTAGTGAACTTGGTATTGAGCATTCTAGCAGCCTTGGCGACACTCTGGCAGCCTTGGTGACCATCCCGTATCCCTCTCTCTTGCTCTCCCTCCCTCCCTCCCTCCCTCCCTTTCTTACGTTTATTTCTCTCCCCTGTGCTCGCTGCCAATCCGCCGGCTTCACCATCTCTCTCTCTTCTTTCTTCCCCCTCCTTTCTCTTTTTCTTTTCTTCTCTTTTGTTCTCCCTCTCCCCCGCCCTTTCTACTGTGCTGGTTCGGGCCCAACATGAATTGGCATGGATGTGTACTGAGCCATGCGCTGGCAGACCAGTACGGGCCCCATTACTAGCACCGTGAACCTTGGTTATATAAATGCAAGTACCAAGCATTTGTTTGCAAGACCTACTTTTTGTTTATAGTAGTTTTCATATTGATGCAATACATTAAGCTTTCTGAACCTGACTGCTTTAGTTGTGCACATCCGAAGTATGCAGGGTTGATTTTTTTTGTTATTAAAGTATTTTTTTTTTTTGAAAACAATGCATGATAGTTTAATAATATCTTTAAGTTAATTACAGCACTATTGTGATGCCTGCCGAAGATGATCCTGTCTCTCCCAATTATTCTTTGGAATGTGATGTAGGGTTATCACTGCTCTTAATGATCCTGAAGCCAGACTCACATCTCTCTTTCTATATTCAATTTCTCATTTTGGTTTGCGTGAGCTGAACTTGTTCAAGTTGAAAGACAACTAATATTTTGTACTTTCAAATTTTCAAGTCCGGAAGCCTTTTTCAAGGCATTCTGATTTTGACAATTGTCATAAATTAGTATTGTGAGCTTGGGAAGTTTTAAGAATAATTGAGAAGTCAAATTTGGATTTCCTTATGTATAAAGTGTTGGAATGCAGTAACCGGTGGCTTTGTTAATTTATTTATGTTCTTTGAGGTTTAGTTGCTGGTGCTGCTATTTTTATCTTCTCAAGCTTTCTATTAATTAATGTCATACTCTGTTCAGAAACCTTTCAGGCCTAAGAGGTATTTCTCTGTTGATCGTGTTTTTCGTAATGAAGCAGTAGACCGGACTCACCTTGCAGAGTTCCATCAGATTGAAGGTACCTCTTTTCAACATTGATACTACATTCTGTATCTTTTGAATGAATCATCATAGAAGAATATAAATTTGTGTTGCCTGCACACTTCAAATTTTGTTTTTGTTTTTTTTTGATGTGTTGGGCATAGGGGTGCAAACGAGTCGAGCTGCTTGCGAGCTACTCGAGCTCGACTTGAGTTTATATATATTTTTATTAATATTATTTTTAGTTATTATATATATATATATATATATATATATATATATATATATATATATATATATATATATAGAGAGAGAGAGAGAGAGAGAGAGAGAGAGAGAGAGCTCCGGTCGATCGGAGCTCAGTCCCTATCCGATTGGATCCCCGACCATTAGAGCATCTCCATGCCCAAAAAAATAGGTGCCTGAAAAGGCGCGCCTTCAGGATGAAAAAAAGCAGGCGCTAGCGCCTGAAAAAAAATGTCTAAAAAAAATTCAGAAAAAAAGTCTGAACCTGAAAAAAAAATTTAGAAAAAAAACTGAACTTGAAAAAAAAACTAGAAAAAAAAGTGTGAAAAAAATTTTCAGAAAAAAAAAATTAAACCTAAAAAAAAAAATAGTGAAGAAGGCGCTTTCTTCACAAAAGAAGGCGCCTTCTTTCTTTAAAGAAAGAAGGTGCCTTCTTCCCGTTGTTTTTTTTTCTTTTTTTCTTTCCTTTTCTTGTAGTTTTTTTTTTCAGGGGCTTTTTTTTCTTTTTCTTTTTTTTCAAGCGCTTGAAGGAAATGTAGGCACCTTCAGCACCTTTTTTTTAGCTTTTTTTTTTCTAAATTTTTTCAAACTTTTTTTTTCAGGTTCAGCTTTTTTTTTTTTCTAAATTTTTTTTAGGTTTAGCCTTTTTTTTTTGAAATTTTTTTTCAAGTTTTTTTTTTTTGAATTTTTTCAGGCCGGTCTATTTTTTTCTGCATGTCTTTTTTTTTCAAGGCACCTCCCCTTTTTTTCAGTTTTTTTAGGTTTTTTTAAATTTTTTTTGGGCCTGAAGGCGCCTTTAGGCGCCCTGTGCCTTCAGGCAAAATTTTTTTTCTTTGAAAAAGCACCTGAAAAAAACTAAAAAAATGAAAAAAATGAAAAAAATGGAAAAAGCTGAAAAAAAAGTTGTTTTTTTTTCTAATTTTTTAAAAACTTTTTTCAGGCTTTTTTTCTGAATTTTTTTTCAGGCGGCAGGCCCTTTTTTTTTTTTTTTTGATTTTTTTTCAAGCGCAGGTGCACGCCTTTTTTTCAACCAGCGCGTTTTTTCAGACGCACGCTCGAAGATGCACGCTGATCGAACGGTCGAGGATCCGATCGGATGTAGGCTGGGCTCCATTGATCGGAGCTCAGTCTACCTATATATATATATATATATATATATATATATATATATATAATATTAGTAGATTAAAGCTCGATTTTTAGCTCGAGTATGGCTCGATTGATATTCGAGTCGATCTCGAGTTTTGCCCTTTTTTTTTAAAAAAAGGAAAATTAAGCTTAGCTCGAGTTTGGGATATAAAGGCTCGATTGCACCCCTAGTCTTGGGCACTTGGATTCCTACAATATTTCATGACACTTTTTATCACTTCATATCATCATATTTACATATACATACATGATATACAACAATATCCGTGTCCACTTTTTATAATATTCCCATGTTAGTTTCTTCTAGACACTTGGACATGACATCCATATCACATGTCAAAGTTATGCTGATCTCAATAACTTTACACTTGTGATTTAGGATGCTATCAAGCTCTTATTGATCCATTTTGTCTATTGTTATCTTATGTCAGGTGTTATATGCGATCATGGGCTCACCCTTGCCGATCTGCTTGGAGTATTAGAGGACTTCTTTACACGCCTTGGTATGACACTGCATCTGCCTGTTCCACAGTTTTGCACCATCACTCTTTCTTGAGAAAGTTCTTATCATGCTTTTATATATTTTGTTGTCGATCCATCTATATGTAATTATAGCAATTTAATTGTGGACCATTATTAGTTTGCAAAAGATAATATTTTTGAGAAATGTTAAATTATGATGAAAGAAGACAAATAATCCTGAAAATTCAGGATTACTAGCTTTTAAGTTGGTGTCTGGGTGGTAGGCCCCCTTTAAGCATAAGATTTTGACACTTTGAATCTGATCAAGTGTCATTCTTCATTTTGGTTTACCATTGGATGTCAAATGTTTTGGTTGTCTTAGAACATTAGAATAACATTGGAAATAAAAGGACAATTACATCATAAAATTACAACATGATATGGACTTATTGTTGCATATAGTGTTTCATGCACGATCCGCTGTGCCCCCCTATATTGCCCGATACGGGGTAAACCATATCATATCAGGTGGACCGGTATGAAATCCTACTTCGAGTCATTACAAGACCCATATTGTCCGTATTGAGGTGTACTGCCTCATATCGAGGTGCGTACCGAAGCATACTGACCCGTTTCCAGATTTATCGAGATAAAAATTGAAAAAAATGTTTTGGAAGCTATTTTAGCATAGAATGCATATCATACCATACTGAATCGGTAAGGTATTGATGTAGTACTTGGTACCAAGATAGCGGATCTTGGTGTCACGAGTATTTCTTATTTACTGTAACTGGAAGAGTTTTTTGGGAATCAGTGGACATATAATTGCTGACAGTATAAAAGTGGGTTATACACAAATAAAAAATAATACAAGGGCATATGTTCAAAACTTTTAAAAGATTAAGAAGAATATACAATAATGTACAAAATAGACTACCAATTTGGTTGATAACGAACATGACCTATGAACTTCACCACATTATTAGGATAGTGCTAAACTAAATACACTTTGACAGTTTCATTGTTACTAGATGAAATTATGCTATAAGAATTTGTATTATGTGCAAAAACATCAAATTCAACCATGTGAATATCCTCTGCTCCAATGTATCTAGATTGAATCTAGATATTAGCATCAATCTTAAAAGATATTTGGGTTTCTTTTTGGTGATATCTATTCTTTATGGATTCAAGGGGAAGAAAACAAGAATCTTGGCATTATTGATAATGATAGCATGCTTTCATGGAAAACCTCATTGTTTCAAAAACCATTGAAACAAGGTGGTTTGACCGGTGCCATACCATTCTGGCATGACATTAGTATTAGTCCCAGTGCTAGGACATTGAAACAGCAGTATTGATAGCACACTGGCCATACCGGTCAGCACTGATGGTTTTTCAATTTTTTGAAGTATGTTTAGTTCAGTAGATACCGGTATCAATGCCATACCATTCCGATGGAAAAAATGGTATGTGATTCAGTACCGGTATCTACAACTTTAGAAAACCCCTTTCCAAAAGCTTCAGTATTTAGTATTTAAAGATAGAGGCACCTTAGATAGTCTAGTGCTAAACACCCCTCATAAGGAGTCTTGGTTTGGGGTTGCATTTCAGTGTGTTTGTGCAGATTGAGCTTCAAAATAGAACAAATAAAGCAAGATGGATTAAATTATGCAAATTCTTGCATGAACAAGCATGTCTGAGCAGGAGCAATTGAGAAAACCTGAATTTCAGGTTTGATCAATATCTCTAATTATTTTGTTATTGTTTATAAGCTTTGGTAGTATTGATAGCTGGTTCGCTACATTTAACTCATGGAAATATCTTTGTTATATACAGACTCTATAAATCAATTATTTTTTGTCTAAATCCTTGACATTTTGTTGATGACGCACCTTTATGAACAACTGGTTCTCCATAAATATCTATGGTAGGGCAAATATAAAATAGGCATTATTCCCCCAATTAGTTTTTAATTTCCTTCTTACTGGTACTTACGTGATCAAGTATTTATGTGCTAGTGCAAAATTGATGTTGCATCGGTCTTTTCTTTCCATTGGACTATTGCTTTAGTGTTAATGTAGGACTGGTATATACAGGTACTAGTTTCTATAGGTCTTTATGTAAAAATAGAATACATAAAAAAGGATAATTCTGGAGACTAAGATGCTAATAACTATTACAATACAGTGTTGTCATAGGTTTCTCAGATCCAAAGCTGAAACTACATCTATTGCCTGTGAGAAGCTTGTTGGGCCACAACCAAAACCATTACCATAATCATAAATGCTAAGCTTATGCCCAACTATCTGAGATTGTCCATATCAGTTCTTGTTCACCAAGCATTCCTGTCAGGGACAGTGCTATGCGAGCCATTAGATGCTAAATTCTAGCAGAACAAATAAGCATGGATGTATTAGGCATATGGAAAGTGCAGGTGACTTGAAGGTCAAAAGAGAGAAACCTTTATGTATTGTCCAGAGATCCATATATGCTGAGATCAAAGGAAAATTACTCGTTTTTAAACTTGCATACAGGATCAAGAATTTCATTAAAAGATCGGTTGGTATAAATCCACAAATGTCCTTTCCTCTCATCAGGATGCCTAATATATACATTTGGTAGATGACAAATCATACGTGACCTACTAGATCAGCATGTGGGAATTTTGTTTTTTCCCTTCACCTTGACAACTCACCAAAAAAGTTTTAGATTCTAGGATATTTTGAATAAAAATGACGTTATCAACTATCAAGGTTTTCCTTCTTGTTTTGAGAAATGAGTTCACATGGACAATCTCCTAGGTTGTTTGATTTATGCAAGCCTCTATTGTTATGGTAGGTGTAATTTTACCTTCTTGTGCTGATGTTCTATCCAATAGGAAGCTGATCCACCTATCATTTATTATTCTTGTTGATGCTTGATTATTAGGTTGAAGCCCCCTTTTTATATGCTCTCTTCTGAATATCATGAAAGTATGTCATAATATATAGCTGTTTCAAATATACAGTTTCATTTACTTTCATATGTATCTATGAATCTACTGGAGACACTACTGTTTGCAGGTCTTAACTAACATATTCATGCACCTTTCCGAAACATGTGATGATCACTCCAAGTTTAATATCCACATTGGCCATTTGTTCTACATATCTTAAAATATGTCTGCCAAGTGGTTTAGGTAGCTTCCAACCATAGGTTAACACAAATTCTGTTCTGGTGTTCAAGAAGCTTTAGTTTAGTTTTTGATGCACAAGTAACGAGCTGCCAATATATTTAAAATTATGTTTGTAGACATTTTGGATGCTCATCATGCTGATTGGTGTCAATCATCAGTTATATGTCTAATGATGTATTTTGATTATTACACGACTCTGAAAATTGATGCTGTTGCTGTAAGCATGTATATGTGTGAATTCATGTATCTGTACACCTAATTGTATGACAATGCATGACTCACTGGATTGTAGGCTCTTCAGCATCTTTTACTCCAGAACTCTGTCAAGTATATCATATTTATTAGAGATTGGATATTGAAGACAAAATATCAGTGTTTCAAAATCCATGAATTTTGTTACAATTCATAAGCTTGTGTCCATATGTGAAGCATTCAATCATGAGACAAATTAATACTCTATATTTCATGCATTACCTTTTTGTTACCCTTCTTTTACATGATTTAAATGTGCGTGCATGGAGAATGCATTCATGTTTTCATGCTTTTGCTTGCTAAAACTACCCCCTTTGGGTTACGATATTGGGAAGCATTTTTAGGCTCATTGCCCAAATAGAGCAATTTTGGATAGAAAAGCTCAATTCATCTGAGGTCTTGAGAGGTTTAATTAATTCTTTATTGGAAACATTAGTTCCAAGTCCGGTAAACCTTCAAAACTTGCAAGGAAATTCTAATGAAGTCTTATTCCATTTTATGTAGGTGGCTTCTACTCAAGGATATGATGAAATCAAAGTTTTGAAAACATTTTAGACATGGACCTCAACATCTACGCTCTTTAAATTGGTGAAGAAAAGCTAGCCAAGGCAACTTTGGTTGACCAAGGTTAGCTGGTTAACCTACCATGTTACTTGCATAATTTGAGCCTGTGCAGCTTAGAGCGACCCTACAAGGTTTCCTAGTCTGTCCCCCCGTTCTTTCTTTTATCCCCTTTCTCTGTTGATGGACAAAATGAGCTTCCACAAACCTCTAAGTTCCCTGAGACTTGAAAAGTGTTCGGATGGAAAATAGAGAAGATGATGTTTGATAATCTGAATCCAATTCATCTTCTATGTCACAAACAACAATCCAAGAGCCAAATTGAATGCAAGTTCATTAGGGTGCAGTTGCTTTCAATCACAGAGAATGTTGTTAATCAGTAGTCAAATTTTCAATCCTTCTCCCACAAGTTTTAATGTAAATAAGTTAAATTACAATGCTGTCCTTTTTCTTATGTATGTTCTTATTCCATTACCTGCTGGTATGTTGTCATATGATTTTGTTTACAGCTGGTTAGTCGCTGAGCATTTCCATTTGTCAGTGCTGTTTGTCCAATTGCTCCATATATCCTGCTTTTGCATTGCTATTTTACAAACGCCTTAGACATTCATTTCTTGATTGCTCCTGTTCAGTCTGGATAAGCAATCCTATAAACATCTACAATTCAAAACCTTAGTTACAATTAGGTTGCACCAATTTTTTGGCACATCGTATGCTTCTTTCTCACTGAGCATATATCTGTTATTACCCTGGATTTTAGGAATGTCAAAGCTGCGATTCAAACCTGCTTATAATCCCTATACTGAACCAAGCATGGAGGTTTTCAGGTGGGAGGCTTTTTCTCATTTATTTGAAGATTTTGGTGTATGCCTCTCTCTGCCCGTTGTCTCATCTGGTTCTGCTTTTCAGTTACCATGAAGGCTTGAAGAAATGGGTGGAGGTTGGAAATTCTGGCATGTTTAGGCCTGAAATGCTGCTCCCTATGGGTCTTCCTGAAGATGTTAATGTTATTGCATGGGGTCTTTCTCTTGAAAGGTAATTTGAGACTTTATTTATTTTGAAAGGATTGTCACTGGTATTGGATCACAGAAGCATCTCAATTAGCAATGCCAACTTTATTTGTTTGAGACACGTAAATTATATCTAAAATAAACTTAAAAAACAAGTCAGTTGTTGTAATGGAACTTTTAGAAGTGCTATGATTGCAAGTGCAAGCTGACCAAATTTTTTCGTTCTTTTTATTATTGAGTTGGTGGATGATTGGATTGGAGTGGGATATTTTTCCAATCTGGAGTTCTATGTGCTCAAGTAATGGCATCAAATATAATATTACATGGAGAAGGCAAAAATGCAGAATCTAGTATAGAAATGTTAAAGGACAACAAATGTAAAATGATTAGACATGTTTAAGCTACTGTGATCACTGCCTTTGCAATCTTTACTTCCGCTAGGAAGTATATTCTTAGACGTTGCAAGCAATGTGTTGGCATTTTTCTGGTGTAACTAGCACATATTTAATATCCTAGGCCTGCATGTCCGGGTGATCTTTAATACAACTCTTTCTGGTCAAATTGGCATTCAAGTCCCTTGATCATCTTTTGAGAGCTGTTATGAATATGTTCTGTTCTTCAATTTTATTTTTTTAATTCTTTGTAAACCAGGCCCACAATGATTTTATATGGGATTGACAACATTCGAGATCTCTTTGGACCCAAGGTATGATCGTTTCAATTGTCATAGGATCATGAGAATAATATGAATCTAAGCTTCCATTTCCATTATTTGCAGGTGGATTTCAATCTTATAAAGAACAATCCGATCTGCCGCTTGGGATTGCTGTAGATCTGCTACGGTAGCTTGAGTGATATGGTTGTGATGCATCTGATGAAATTTCTCAGCACTAATTATCGCTACATATAGATGGATCAATTTTTGCTCTTAGAGTAGGTAATATTTCTCGGTGGTCGTAGTTTTGTTCTTTTACTCGTTGAAATTCAAAGTATGTGAAATTAGAGAGAATGGAGGAAACCAGCAAAGATTGTGTATCCTCAGTTGGAACATGCCTTCTGAAAGTTCACAGGGTGCTTTCCCCACCAATGCAATGGGTGTTCATTGAGTATTTTATGCCGTCTTGGAATACGGACGTTATGCATTAGGCCATTGCAGTTGTGGCAAATAGAAGCATGCCGAGGACTAAATATATTGTACTTGGTCTCGGTCTCTTGGAACGTCGGTCATGCTTCATTCGAGTCATTAGACATTCATCAAGTCATTTAAATGTGTGCTTGGCTTGGCATAATTGCAGGAGCACAACAGAAGCTGGCCAAGATGGAGGTGTTCGCTAAGGGCCTCTGTTTGGGTCCTAGGATAACATGATACAAGCCATTCCGTGCGTAATGGAACTGTTGATTTTTGTTGCTTTACGACTCTCTCTCCCGGCAGGTGTCACAAAATACTTTATCCCAATTTTATGAAATCTGCCTTCTGACCAGAAAAAGCAATCCCTTTCACCCTGTTCTGCAATCCTTGGGGGCCGTAAAATCCAACTAATTCCTCTGTCAAGCTTGTGAGGTATTTTAACGACAGACAAGCCACGCGTGGTTGCGCACATGCACGCATGGAGAGGAATCATGTCACTGAAGCGTATCAAAGTTCAAATTCAAAAATGAAAACAAGCAGTCCTGGGTCCAAATTATCGAACGGATCATGTATGGTGGAAGAATATCGCGTCAATTAGTGTTTCCGTTGGAATATGCTTCTCAAAATTGTTTCCTTTCCTCATAAGTACTATTAATTTACTTATTCCACGGTTCATGTTACGTTAGGAATACGGATGGCTCTGGCTCAACCATTGAACGGCAGAGTTTGTCATGTACCATGGCACGCAATATACATCAATAGTATTTGAAAAGAAAAGAAAAGAATATATATATATATATATATATATATATATATATATATATATATATATATATAATTGGGATCTTGATCATGGAGATTAAGCTGCAGTTAGTCAAGAGGGAATTCATTGGACAGCCCTATCTGTAATACTGATTAAAAAATTCTTTCTGAAATATTGAACCAGTTCTACCAAAAAAAAATATTGAAACAGTTTCCAGTTTGGACTTAAAACATCTGGAAAGAACACTCGTCATCACGTGAAGAATACAGCAAGAAAAAAAAAAAAAAAGTCCCATCGTTTTACAGCTTGGAGGAGCAGAGCAAGGCACGAGCATCGGCGATTTGCTGCAGGTAGTAGGCATGGTAGGGATGAGAGGGGACAAGAAACTTGTGCGTGGGGTGGTCGCCAAACACCTCGGTTATCCACTTCTCATGGTGAAGTCCATACTTGACCACGGAAGTCGCTGTGAATTCGATGACCTTTCGCACGTACCGGGGAGGCTGATGGATTCCATTAGTCATCCTCGCATCCATCGCAGGGCCAGCCGGGTTGGATCGGAGCTGGGAAAGACAACGCTGGTAGTAGGCATGGTAGGGATGCGAGGGGTCTAAAAAGTCGCATCTGGCGATGCTGGGGCTGTAGGGAAGCATCCTCTTCTCGAATTCGGAGCCATGACGGGCGACGAAACAAGCTGTCAATTCGATGAGCCGTCGGTGATGCCTGGGTGGCCGGACCATGCCACCAACGACCGGAGCCGGTGTCATGGCGCTTGTTCGTCGAGCGGACGGGAGGTGGGAGATGCGCTTGGAGAGGCGATGCTGGTAGTAGGCGTGGTGGGAGTTGGTGGGGAAGATGAAGCTCAGGTGATTGGCTTCAAGGTCGGTGGCGAGCTTGCCATGCTCGGAGGGAGTGCTTGGAACTGCGCCTGCCATATTGCCTTCTAGCTGTGGTGGGAGAGGTCAGGGTCGGGGGTTATTTATAGGCAGCGGTGATACGGAGTCTCCGATTCCTGGGCGGAGTCGGAAAGCGGAGGCGGGGATGCACCGCGTCTTGAATCCTGGTAGCGTTCGGAATCATTGTTGATTCGGACTCGGAGATGCGACGCGGTGGCATGACAAGATTTTGAATTATGCGGTTAAGATGTTTAACGATGTTGATCGTTGGATCTCGCCCTACATGGCTTCCAAAGCAATTACTGATCCACCTCCACAGATTTTAAGGTGACCATTGCGTGGCCCAACTGACCTTTTTGTTGACCCATCTATTCATTTAAGACCATTTATTTATTTAAGAAACAAATAGTACAAGTTTTACAAGATTTTCTTTTGATGGTGATAATGCCCGAGGATGGATTCACTTTCTTCGTTTTTCCAAAAATTTCGAGGTTTGTTGGGAAAAGATTTATTAATTTTATTATAAAACTTTCATAGCGGCCAGCATGAGTTGGATCAACTATGTTTTCATCTTCTTGATCCCCAAAAAGTAGGGCTCGCTCTCTGCCAAGGACCTGTGGTCGATTAATCTTTTAAATAATTTTTACAAAATTATTACTAAATTTCTCTCAAGGAGACACAGTAAATATCTTTCTAATTTGATTAATAACTCTTATTCTGCTTTTTTCGTGCTCATGAAATATTAGCCTATTACAAAAAGACATGGGCAAAAAGTGTACTCTGTATGTTAGACTTTGAGAAAGTGTTTGATAAGTTGAATTGGAAGTTTATAGTTGACGTTTTTAGAGTAAAGGACTTCTCAAACAAGTGGATTGGTTGGATTCATGCTTCGCTTTCATCGACATCCATTGCTCTTGTTGTAAACACAGGGCTACTGGATCAAATATAGGTAGGAATTGAGGCAGGAGGATCCAATCTTCTTGGCTCTTTTTATTCGTGGTAGACATCTTGTCTCGGTTGCTCAAGAGAGAAGAGAGTCTTAGATTGATTGAGGGCATTGGTCCACCGTAAGCATTCAAGGACATTTTGAGTCCTCAGTTTGTAGATTATACTTTTTTGTTTTGCTCTAAAAAGCAAAGGAGCATGTTGGCGGCTAAAACGGTCTTGTTGGCTTTTGAGAGCACTTCTGATCTCAAGATTAACTTTCATAAAAGCTCTATTTATTATATGAATATGAATGTCTCTTGATTTGCAACTTGGATGAATTGCAAGAAAGATTCGTTCTTTCCGTCGATCGAAAAAGTAAACTCAAGGCTTGTATCGTGAAAAGAGAAGTTGCTCTCTTAGGGAGGGAGATTAACTTTGGTTAACTCCGTCTTCATACTTCATGTGAATATATAGGTTGCCAAAATGGGTCATTAAAAGAATCAACAAGATACGAAGAGCTCTTTTGTGGAAAGGATCCGATGGTGTTGGCGGTTTCAACCGTCTGGTCGATTGAAAAAATTTTGTTAAGTCCAAGGAGCAAGGTGGCTTGGGGATTAATTATTTAGCCCAAATGAATCATGCATTGCTTGCCAAATAGGCTTGAAAATATCTGGGAGTAACAGACTCTGGAGGCATCAAGCACATAGAGCATGCCACTCAAGGAAGTGATTAGGGATGAGAGTGCGGAAAACAACTGCAGGAGTTTCTCTCGTTTGGAGTTTCTAGATAGGAGAGGAAGAAATGGCCTAACTTTTACGAATAAGAATCATACGGTTTACACTGCCTTACGGAAGATTCTTCAATCCTTCAGGTCGTGGGGAACTTTGGATTCTCAAAATTTCAAAGCCAACATTAAGATGCGTGGAACGAATTGAAAGTTCTGGTCCCCAGTCACACTCCGTGTTAATAGACCTTGCTGATATTTCTGAAAGCTCGTGTAGACGGTTTCTTCACGCTCCTGGTGTTTTAAGGTTACTTCCTTCATTCCTTTTTGGTTTTTTCAAAACTGGGTGATGAGGTGTTTTTTTTTTTGATTGATGGGTTGTGTTGTTGGACTGCATTACTCCATCGATCTCTCCTCACGTCTGTAATTTTGTCTCTTGGAATTGTTGTTTAATAAAACAGGGGAAGCACTTCACTTCCTCCTTTTCCACTCAAAAAAGATTTACAGCTCTTTTATTTGTCCTATGCAAACATTGTGCTAGAAATCCACTTGTTTTCCATCCTCGATGCTTTGCATGAAGAGTCCACGCACTTTTACCACACTTTTCCAGGCATTCGATGCAAAATGGCGTGCATATTGGGGTGCTTGTGATGCCATGGTCTTGGTATGACACTTCTCCATAATTTCTGCGACTCTTGATAGAATCTCTACACCATCTTTTCAAGCGGAGGCAGCGATTAAAAAGCTTCAAGTTTATCACATTAAGACCACCTAAAGCACTCGTTCCATAAATCTTTTCCCAACTTGTAAGACAGTGTCTGCCAGTGCGGTTTCTATCCCCTATCCACAGAAAATTTCTCTTTTTCTTTTCTATTTTCTATCATCTCCATGAGAAGCGGAACGCGGACGTCCAAAAGGTTGGGATTGAGCTTAGTATTGCATTTACCAAAGTTAAGCGGCCTCCAATCGACAATAGCTTTCCTTTCCAAGCTGCTAACCTCTTTTCCACCTTTTCAATGAGAAAATTCCAGTTAGTGGACTAGTAGCACCCCTTGTGAATGGGAAACCAAAGTATTTCACTGGTAATTGGGATGTTTTGCAGCCCGGTAGCGCTACAAACATGTTTAATTTATGTTGTGGAAGCCTTATCCTGGTTAGGGAGCTCTTTCAAAATTTATTTTCAACCCAGCAAGCAGCTTGAAAGAGTATAAAGTAAACTTTAGATTGCATCGCACCATATGATTGGTGTCATCAGTGTATTGAAGGCTTGTGATGTCTCCGGTTATTTTTGGCTGCTCTATACCAGCAATGAGCTTGTTATTCTTTGCTAGTCTAAGCATTCTTTCCAAAATATCAACCACCAGGATAAACAGAGGTGGGAATAGAGGGTCTCCTTTTTGGAGACCCTTCTTAGTTTGGATCCATTTAGTTGGTTCCCCGTTAATCATGAAGGCAATTTTAGTGGACTTCAGTCAGAATGTTTTCCGCCCACTTGCACCGTCTAGTTTGGAAACCTCCAGCTCTGAGCAAATTCACGAGAAATGATCAATTTTTATTGTCAAAAGCCTTCCCAAAGTCGATCTTAAGGAGTAGACTAGATTGTTTGATTTTGTGGTTGCAAGCAAAAACCTCAGCTGCACTAAGAGAATCATTTCTTATCCGTCTCCCAACTAGGAAAGCAAATTGAGACTAGGTTATCGATGTGTTTCTTCAGCCTGATACTTAAGAGTCTTGGTTAAGATCTTCATAACTCCATTAATCAAACTGATTGGTCCGTAATCACTAACTTTAAGATCTTCCCTTCTTTAGCATGAGTGTGATGAGGGAGTACTTCGGCCCATCAACACTTACTATATTTTCATGTATTCCATTAAGAAAGTTGAGCATGTTTTTCTTGATCAAATCCTAATATCTCTAATAAAAAAAAAAAAAAAAAAAAGGCCGTAAAGCCATCTGCTGCACTATCCTTATGTAAACTAGGGTCGCAAACGAGTCGAGTGCTCGCAAGCTACTCGAGTTCAAGCTCGACTTGACTCGGTTATTATTGAGTTCGAGTCGAGCTCGAGTATGCAAGTTGAGCTCGAGTAGCTTTTGTTAGATATGTGTCCTAGAAGTCAGATTGCCTGTCACTTGTAATATACTTCTAAGGATAATTTTATAATTTTGACTATAAATTTTGAATGGATTATTTTCTATCGCAATGTGTATTTAAAAGTGTCTGTGATACATCCTTTGAATTAATGGTAATGACAATTCATATTTTTAAGAATTGAAAATTTAAGACATGAATTTTCATAATTAACTCATAAACTGCTCCAGACCGTAGGATCATCATGATGATGGTAATTGATCCGAAAGATTGGTGTACGATCGTTTTCTTAGGATAGATGTATCTTGAGTCTATGGTGTGGAGACATCGGAATAAGAGTACAGGTACTCGTTAGAGAATGAGGTCATTGAGCATGACCACCTCGAGTAGTCATAAGAAAGTCTACCTTCTCGTCGATGACTGACTCGATGCTGCAGTGGTATGTCTGATTCTTTGATCTGAGGTGCATCGACAATTCACCTTGAGGGTGTTATAGTTTGACTATACCATAACTCGGTCTTCTAGCCATTCGGAATTCTGAGGTGTATGTTGGCTATAGCATGTTCATTGTAGGAATTGGATTGCACCAATAGGAGATCTATCTATCTCGATAGATGAGGAGTAGCCCTATGATAATCATGAGATTGAGTTCATAAGCCCATGGCTATGGCAAAGTGAAGATGATACAAAGAGTTTCTATTAGGA
Source organism: Cocos nucifera (assembly GCA_006176705.1). Taxonomy (NCBI): domain Eukaryota; kingdom Viridiplantae; phylum Streptophyta; class Magnoliopsida; order Arecales; family Arecaceae; genus Cocos; species Cocos nucifera. The sequence goes on along the minus strand of QRFJ01000108.1, from coordinate 2,310,475 downwards.
TTTTATATTGGACTCGAATCGAATGATTAATTCATATGACGGACATTGGGTTTGACGAGTTCACCTTAATCCTAATCCTGTCGGGGCTCAAGATAGAAGAATCCAATCACACAGGTAATTGTACTGAGAGATTCGCTTTCAGTTCTGATGGGTTGCCATCATATACTGCTAGATATCACTGGTAGATTTTGGGAGCAATTAGGATGATTTTGATGATCAATCATTCTAATTATATGAATCAGAAAAGTTCTGATCCATCGAAAGGTATTTCGATGATATCGATGATGGAGATCATGACATGTCTCATTACCATACAGAATTGAATCTAATTGGATCACAAAAATAAGGGTTTGGATCTGGATGTCATCAATTGAGCTAAGTCAGTTTGATTGATTTGGATTAGATCCAATCAGGTTCAAGGTAATCGTGCTGGCACATGATTGAGCATGATTTTTTTCTTCTGAAATCTTTCTGATTCATCGCAACCGAGTCAAATTTGATTTGACTCATTCTTGTATTTTGAATGAATTTATTTTTCATCTGACTGAAATAAGTCTAGGTCAGATTAATTATAGAAATTAAATCCATTCATAGTCAAATTGGATTAGGATCAAAAGTTGACATGTTTGAGAGAATTGAGGGTCACCTGATCAGATGCTTCTAGAAAATTCTCTGAAAATTATTTTGATCTAATTTTTGGATATGTGATAGAGCATGAGTTAAGCATTGGGTGTACCAAATTTTATGATTTTTGAAGGTATGTAGACTGAGTTATAATAGAGTTTGATTTGGATCAAATTCTTTAGGGAAGAGTCCTAGGCATAGTGGACTCTTCCTTATCTACTCATGTCGATATCTTTTTGAATCATTTTTGATGAAAAAAATAGATGAGATCTGATGGTTTTTCATGGAGAATAAGTTCTAGAGTCCTAATGATAAAATAAATGAGTTATTTTGGTCAAAAGGGACTCTAAGTAGGTGTTGGACATAAAAGCCTTTCTCACATCAAAGTGCATGCAATGCAAGAAATAATTTTCCACGCCCAAAGTCTGCCATCCCTAATATCCCATGCCACCTCTATCCTCTCTCTTCTTCTCTTTTATAAGTCTAAAAAGTTAGGCATAAATCTGAGAAGAAGATCCAAGGTTTCTGGCACAATATTCAGGATCTACGCGACGGTATTCGTATGACGGATAGATTGCTTTCAGAAATAGTTTTAAAGATTCTTCGGATCAGATCAAGATTTGATTTTTAAAAAAAAGGTTCATGAGGAAAAGACGTTTAGATCCTGCCCAAGTGGATACCGATAGAGGCCAGGTGCATGCGTGGCTCCTTCCATAACCTCAGGAATCAACAGGATCATTGCAGAATAATTAGATTACCCAATCAGATACTTTAAATTAAATCTAATTTAATTTTAATTTTTAATATCAGATTATCATGATTAGATCTAAGAACTCTTAGATCTGATCGAATCATTTAAAAATTTTTTTAAAAAATCTTCCTTAAATCTGATCAGATCTGCACGATCCTGCGGCATAAAATAGTTTTTTTTTTCAGCTTTTCGAGTCGAGCTCGAGTAGCAAGATACTCGACTCGAAAGCTTACGAGCCTACTCAAGTATATATATTTTTAATAATATTAATTTTATTTATAATATATATTAATATATATTATTAATAAGATAAGATTCGATTTGGAGCTCGAACTCGAGCTCGAGTAAGACTCGGTTCATATTTGAGTCGAGTCGAGTCGATCTCGAGCTTTGCCAATTTTTTATCGAGCTGAGTTCGAGCTTGAAATGTTAAAGCTTGATCGAGGTTAAGCCGAGTTTCGAGCCTGAGTATTGTGAATCGAATCAAGCTCAAGCTTCCAATTACTTGACTCGATTGCATCCCTAGCGTAAACTGAAAGTTGCTGTTTTGATCTTATGTAGAGTAAATAGTTGGTCCAAATCTGTTAAATCATAATTTTCTTCGGTGAACAGGCTACTCCCGTCTGCTGTCACCATAGACTTGCTTGGCGTAATAAAGAGTTTGGTATGGTAATTGATGAATGCCTCTTTGATGTGGCCTTGGTCTATTACTATAGAATTTTGATGCCCAATAAAAGAGATTGTTTTCTTTCTTCTTCTGCTGCTGCTAGCATAGACATGCAAGAACTGTGCATTTTGATCCCCAAGTTTAATCCAGTTTGCTCTCGACCTTTGTCTCCAAAGGATCTCTTCTTGCTTGAGAATTGTGTCCAAGAGTTTCTTTAGATCTGACCGTTCCTTTTGTTCTTCTGAAGTTTACCATCTATCCTCTTCTTGTACATCTAACTCCATAATATGTTGCTTCCATCGGTTCCCTATTTCAATTTCTTTAACTTAGCTTTGAAAGATCTGAGTTTTATAACCAGGTTAGCTGCTGGTTGATGGAGCTGACATCCACCAAACTCTAATAAGATCATCGAAGCCCTCATGGTGCAGCAAAAATCTTCAAAACGGAAAGGCTTGTTTCTAGGGAGACTGAGGTATAACATCCAGATGCAGGGGAACATGGTCGGACATTGTCTTCGGAAGTGGGGAGGTACTTTGTGATGATTTGACCATGTATATCTGTGTTGGCTTAGTTTGATTTCAAAAAGTTGGAAGCTATCAATGGAGTAATTGAAATCTTCCAAAGTTGATTGTTATATTTTTTGAAGCCCATGTTGCAGCCCAGCCCCCACGTATGAGGCCAAGGAATTGTTGCAGGCCAGCCCAGGGGACTTTGGGCCCATGAGCCAGGCCCGTGGCTCAGGCATGCCGCGTGCAGCACGTACGGTCCGGCAGGGCCTGCTGCATGCACGGCCAGCACGCGGCCCTAGCCCAGGAGGGCATGCACGCAAGTGTGGGGCCTAGGTAGGCACATACGCCAGTGTGGCCCCAGGTGGGCGCGCCTATGCATGTCCCATGCATTTTTCCCACGTGGTCTCGCAAATGCGCGCATGGACCGAGCGCCGGTTTCCTCTTCGTCTCTCGTGATCCATCGTGGATCAGAGGGTATCTTCCATCTGTTTCTCATGGTCTATAGGTTTTTTAGTGGACCAAGACCTTCTAGGGTGCTATTCAATAGCGGCGGCAGCTTCATTTGTTTCATCATACAGTCAGGACTCAAAGAGAGTTTGAATTGAGGAACAGAATACATCTTGGACTCGGTTTCTACTTGTTTTGAAGCCTTTAAAAAGGCCTAAGGCCCGACAGCAGGCAGTATGTATGCCAAATAGAGAGTTGTGATGGCTAAAAGCAGAGAGCTATGACGTTTAGTCTCTTGTATCTCTATAAATTTTGTATTTCTCGTACGAATTAATAGAAGAAATTTTAGGAAGGTACTACACATGGATGTAGGCTAGTTGATAGGCCAAAATACGTATATCTGGTATGCTTTCTTTTTCTCTTATTTTATTGCTTGATTATCTCCTCCTTTTGCATTCTATATTTATTTAAAATCTTTACTTTACAAAATGATCTATATTTTTTACTGTGTTTGTGTGCTGTATGGTTGAGGTGTGCTTAATTATCTCTCGACTGGTCCTTTTAGTTTGGTATCCGAGCAAAAGGATTCTTTTTATAGTTGGTTTGATGTGAAATAATGATGGGCAAAGCGACAATAATGAAGTATGAGATACTAAAATTTGGCGGATCAAATTTTATACTTTGAAAGATGAAGATGCATATGGTATTAATTAAAGATGGTTGTGAAATTGCTTTGCAAAAAAAAAATACAAACCATAAGAGATGACGGATGGGCAATATAAGAAGAAAGATAAGCTGAAAATGGTGAACCTCTATTTGGCATTGGATGATTCGGTATTGTTTAATATCGAGGCTGAGACTACTGCAAAAGGGGTTTGAAAAAATTGAAGAACCTTTATGAAGAAAAGCCTTTGGTAAATAAAATCTATTTGAGGTGGCAATTATACAATCTAAAGATGAAAGACGGGACATCAGTTTAAGAGCACTTAGGTATATTTAATTCCATTGTGAGCAAGCTTGCGGCTCTAGATATGAGAATTGAAGATGAAGAGAAGACTAGCATTCTATTTTATTCTTTATCGGAATCTCGGGAAAATTTTATTATGAACTTGAGTCATTTTGAAACCCTCAAAATGGAGTCAGTTGTTGCATCATTGCTAACAAAGGAGATGAGACAGAAACCTAGCTAAGAAAGCTCTTCATGGGAGGCCATAGTAGTACGAAAAATGCCTTTTGAGAGAAAATGTGGTGATCGAGGGAAGGCGAGATTTAAACCCAAGAAAAAAAAAGATAAAATATTGAAATTATGAAAAATTAGGACACAAAGAAAGATTGCTGGGCTAGAGAAGTTGAAGCAAAATCTGAATCAAAAAATTTTCAAAGTAATGTTGCAGAAGGTGAAGTAGGTTCGGCTACTTTGGAAGATGGGGATGCATTGATGGCAATGGAAAGATCCAAGCTTGTCCCCCTTTAGATTTTGGATTTTGGAGCATCTTTTCACGTGACTCTTTTTAGAAAGTGGTGTCATACATACAAACTATGAGATGGTGGAATTATCTATTTGGATAACAATACAATATGTCCTGTGATTGGAGTGGAAGATATTCAGATCAAAATATTTGATGGTATAATCTAGACGGTTTCTAATATATCCCATATTTTTGCATTTCGCAAGAGTTTACTATCACTTAGAAAGTTTTGTAAGCTAGGCTTAAAATTTATTAGAGAGAAAGATCAACTGAAGGTATGTCAATAGTATTTAGTGGTGATAAAAGGAGAGCAAATAAATGGTCTTTATAAATTGGTGAATGAGACTCAGGTGGGAGAGGCAGCGGTAGCAAGTGCAGATGGTGTCCTAATGATTTAGTATCGTCGTTTGGGACATATAAGCGAGTATGAGCTATAGATATTATCAAATAAGAAATTTTTTCAGAATACAAGTCAGCGTTACTGAAATTTTATAAAGATTACATCTATGGTAAACAAAGAAGACCTTTTTCTTCTTTATCGCAGTAGTGAAGTAAAGAATTTTTTGAGCTTATCCACTCAAACACTTGAAAGTTACCTAATAGATCATTGGGTGGATGTTCTTACTTTATCTCTTTCATTGATGACTATTCTCAGAAGGCTTGGATATATATTCTAAAGCAGAAATTCGATATTTTTTAGATTTTGAAAAAATTCAAGGCTCTAGTAGAAAATGAAAAGGGTTTGAAAATTAAATGCCTACATTCAAATAATGTAGGTGAATATTGCTTCGAGAAATTTGAGGAGTTTTATAGTGAGCATGGAATTCAGTGACATCTTATAGTTCCTGGGACACCACAATAAAATGACATGGTCGAGAGGTTAAATAAAACACTCATGGAGAGGGTCCGAAGTATACTGAGTACCATAAAACTTGATAAAAAATTTTGGACAGAAGCTGTGAGCATAACTTATTATTTGATTAATCGAGTGAAAGAGTAAGGATGGTTCTCCCAAGGCTTGGGAGATCATAAAAGAGTCAAGGTGATGGTTCCTGGAGGTTTGGATCGATTGAAGTTATATCAACTGAGAAGGAGGGGTGATACATTGTCAGAATGGCTCGAATACAGGTCGAGCCAGTTCGGGATAAGATCAAGCCAGCTCAGACCGAAATCGAGCCAGCTCTCTTAAACAAATAGAAAACATATTTTCAAAAATCTATGGCTTGGCAGGTGGTCGAGCCGGCTCGAGTGTTCGACGAGCTAGCTCGGACAGGCAGACAGATGAGCACGAGTTTTCTTGTTTGATCTTGGATTGAATCTAATCCAAGGAATCTTAAGGTCTAAGTTGAAAGGTCTTAAGGTGGCTAACTTATATATAGGGTTGGATCTTTAGTCTTAGGGATAAAAGCATACAAGACATGGGCTTGGGTGAGTGCTTTCTTATATGAGTTAACCTAAAAAAGTTTTTTAGGATTGAGTTATGTTGACTCAGGACTTTTATATATATTTTGTATATGTAATATTTTTAACAAGAAGAGAATAGAAATCCCTTTTCTCCCTGAAAACCCTACTCCTCTCTCTCTGGATTTGTCGTTCATCCTTCTCTTGGTGTCTATTCATCAGGACTGCCGCCTCTTTCTGGTTAGAAGTTTTCTTGGTTGTTGATCTAGATCTTCTAATCTCCAGTAAATCGATCATTATAATTGGTATCAGAGCTCAAGTCGTGTGGAGGAAGAAGGAGATCGTAGAAGGAAGAGATCTACAAAGGCTGAAGTCTCAACATGATCCTATCGAGGTATTTTTCATCTATCTTAGTGATTTTGTTGTTATGTGACTTGGATCCGATCATGGAAAGTAGCATAAAGATAGATTTTGAGAAGTTTGATGGAAAAAAGAGCTTTTTCATGTGAAAAGTTCGTATAGAGGATCTTCTTGTGTAGCATGAATTAGATCAAGCCTTGGAGAATAGATCGGAAGGGATGACAGATCGACAATAGATGTCGATGGAGAAATGGGCATGTTCTACCATTAAAGGGTGTTTGGTAGACTCAGCCCTCTATTCAGTGCTGGAAGAAAAAACCCCTAAAGAACTTTGGTTAAAGTTGCAGGATCTTTACATGGAAAAGAATATGTGCAATAAACTTATATTGAAGAAGAAGCTGTATAGCCTTTGCATAGTTGAAGGTGGAGATGTCCTTAGTCACATATAGTTGTTTGATCAAGTGAGCAATGAATTGCTGAATGTTGGAATAAAGATGGAGGAGGAAGTTAAATTATTGCTATTACTTTGTTCACTGCCTCCTTTCTATGATTCGTTGGTCATGACACTATTCTATGAAAAAAAGATACTGTACTATTAAGATACTATCTCGGTGCTGCGCACAAATGAATAAAGAGAAGATGACCAAGGATGGCGTTCCCCAGGAGGGTTTGACTGTAGGGGAGAGATCTGGAAGAGAAAGGATAAGAGAAAAATCGAGGAGGCGATCAAAGTCCCGAAAAGGCAGAAAATAAATAAAGTGTTATAAGTGCAATAAGATCGGACATTATCATCGTGATTGCCCATAGTTGAAGAATCTAAAAGAAGAAAATGGAGGATCAGATTCTCTAAGTACGATTGCTGATTAGGAGGTGGAGGATGACCTCTTGGTGGTGTCGGATGGTCACAGGTAAAGCACAGAAGTTTGGATCTTAGATTCAACCTGTTCACATCACTACATCCCAAACCAATCTTGGTTTTCTACATATACTGAGATCGATGAGAAGAGTGTGATACTTGGGGATAATCACTCTTGTATGATCGCTGGTATTGGGATAATTAGGATGGGGATGTTTGATGGTGTTAGATATATATGCCCTAGAAGTCAGAATTGGCTGACACTTATAATACACTTCTAGGAGCAAAATTATAATTTTGACTAATATCATTAAAATGGGTTATTTTCTATCACATATGTATATTTAGTGTCTGTGATACATCCTTTGAGTTAATGGTAATGATAATTTATATTTTCAAGAGTTGAAAATTTAAGATATGAATAATCATTATTAACTCATAAAATGCTCTCGACCATAGGATCATCACGAGGATGGTGATTGATCCGGAAGGTTGGTGTACAATCGCTTCTCTTTAGTAGATGAGTCTTGAGTCTACGATGTCACTGGTAGATTTTGGGAGCAGTTAGAATGATTTAGATGATCGATCATTCTAGCTATTCGAATCAAAAGAGTTCTGATCTATCGAAAGAAGTTTCGATGATGTTGATGATAGAGATCATGACATATTTTATTACCATACAGAACTGAACCTAACTAGATCACACAAATAAGGGTTTGAATTTGGTGATCATCAATTGAACTAATCCAGTTTAATTGATCTGAATGAGATTCAATGAGGTTCAAGAAAATCGTGCTAGCACTCGATTGAACCTAAACGTTCTTCTTTTACTATCATAAATAGTTATCCTGACTGAGCCAAAGAAGTTTGTGCTCGATCAGAGACCTTCATTTGGTCTGACCGGAGTCTATCCAGATCAGAAAAGGATTATCTTATTTTGTCAGACAATACCTACTATTTTTGATCATCTGTCATTTCTCGTCCTTCGACTTTGGTCAAAAAGTTGACCTTTGACTGGTCAAATATTGATCATTGATACTTTGACTTCTGTCCACATGTCACGCATCTATTGGAGAGCTGGTGGGGGTTTGTTCCCCTGCCAGAAGCTGGCAAGGAGGAGGGCGCATGCCAAGGGTGGCATGCGCCCAAGTTTGAGGCGCCCAGGAGTCTTTGTTGGATAGGAACTTCATCTTCTTTTTGGATTTTGATTAGACTCCCCCTAAGAACCAACTTTGACTGATCTTAGATGCCATCTAAGGATGAATCCAAGGGACTCTATTTTCACCAATCAGATTTAGATCTGATTTCACAAAAGATTGTGATTGGTTGGGATGAAGAGGAGTTGGATCACGCATAGTCTATAAATAAGATCCTGCGCCCAACTCAAAGTAATGAATAATTCCCATGCCCCAAGGCTACCTCTCTCTTCCTCCTCCATGCCAAGTCCATCATCTCCCTCTCCTCTCCACGTCTAAAGTAGTTTGGGATCCAGTTGGTGCGATCCAGATGAGAGAAAGATGATAGAAAGCTAGAAGGCTGTGCTGCTGCAAAGGACAACTACTGATCTTTGAAAGCTATTTTGAAGATCCTCCAAATCAGATTTAGATCTAATTTTTGGAGATATGATAGAGAAAAAGAGGATATCCAAATCCAACCCGAGTGAATACCAGTAAAGGTCAGGCACTTGCATGGCTAGATCCAGAATATTCTGCTGCTTACAGGATCATCAACGGATAATAGGATTATCCTATATCAAGATAAATTAAATTAAATTTAATTTATCTAAATTTTATTTTAATTATTAGAATAATAAAAATTAGATCTGAAACATCCCAGATTTGATTATGGATCAAGAGAAAAAAAAATTAAAATATATCTCTTGATCCGATCAGATCTGAACGAACCTGATCCAGAAAATCAGAATTTTTTCTTCAGCAACCTACTATCTAATAAATCGATCACCTCACACTAGTTTAGATGGAGGAATTTTAGAGAAGAAGTGGTATGGAAGGAGTATAAATCTAAACCATCTAAGGATGTTTGGGTGCACAGCATTTGTGCACATCGGTGCTGGTGAGCGGAGCAAATTGGACGCCAAGGCAAAGAAGATAGTGTTCTTGGAATATCCATGAGGTGTTAAGGAGTACCGACTATGGGAACCCCTAGAAGAAAGGTCGTTATTAGTAGGGATGTGGCCTTTGATGAAAACTCAGTTCTACATAGGCGAGGTGGCATGGAAGGACAGTAGGAGCAGCAAACGGTCCAGTAAGGCAATGCTGGACAACTAATTTCTTATTCTGTCTTGCTACTTGTCGGTGCACCAAGAGGACTTGAGTTTCAAGTAGAGGATTCTTCAAAAGAGTCTCTACAAGTTGAGAGGACTGAAACAGGGGTTAGAAGCTAGGAAGATCAGCAAGAGCGAGCTGGATCAAGGACCGACATCGGTGTTGCACTGCACAAGCCAAAGAGGAACGTGTGACAACCAGATAGATATGGCTTTGGAGATTTGGTGTCATATGCTCTGGTGATAGCGAATGGAGACCTTACACCTATGAGGAGGCTGTAGAGAGCTAAGATAGAGATAGGTGGGTTCAAGCTATAGCTGAAAAAATACAGTCTCTCCAAAAGAATCAGATGTGGCATTTGGTACAACTGCCATAGGAGAAGAAGCCCATTGGATGCAAATGGATTTTCCAACGCAAGAAGGAGCCTTCAGAGCAAGAAGGTATCAGGCACAAAGCAAGATTGATGGTCAAAGGATACTCCCAGAAGGAAGGCATTGACTTCAGCGAAGTTTTCTCTCCGATCGTTAGGCATACATCTATTAGGATGCTGCTGAGCATCGTTGCAGCTTAGAACTTGGAATTGGAGTAGATGGACGTTAAGATGGCATTTTTTTATGAACATCTGGAGGAGAGCATCTACATGCAGCAGCCACTAGGGTTCATAAAGCCTGGAACAAAAGAGAAGGTATGTTTGCTACAGAAGTTGCTGTATGGACTGAAGCAGTCATCAAGGCAGTGGTACAAGCACCTCGATACCTTTGTGAGGAGCATCGGCCTTTCTAGGTGTGAATTTGATCCTTATGTATATGTTCAATCTCTAGAGGATGGGTCTAGGATATTCTTACTCTTGTATGTAGATGATATACTGATAGCATGCAAGAGTAAGAAAGTTGTGCAGGAACTGAAGGCTGTATTGTCTCTAAAGTTTGAGATGAAGAATTTCAGACCTATGAGGAAGATCTTAGGTATGAAAATTTTTAGAGATTGAGATAAGAAGGTGATGCATTTATCCTAGGATGGTTACATTCAAAAGATCTTAAAAAATTTGGGATGAAAGAAGCTAAATTGGCAGCGCTGCCACTTGCCGGTAATTTTAGACTTTCAAAGACTATGTCACCATAAACTGAGAAGAAGAGAGTCCCATGCACTGCTGGTGTGGAAAGTTTGATGTACACCATGGTGTATTGTAGGCCGGACATAGTCCATACAGTGAGTCAGGTGAGTAGATTCATAACGCAACCTAACAGGGAGCACTAGCAAGCACTGAAGAACATCTTTGGATATTTAGTAGGTACAGTTGGAGTAGGTATCATCTATGGATAGCTGGATGGTGTCGAAGATTGCTCCAACATGTCAAAGAAAGCTCAAGGGCTGATAGAAGGATTCATGGATGCTGATTTTGATGAAAATGTGGACACCCGATGTTCGACAATAGGATTCATGTTTTGCTCAAATGGAGATCTCATTTCATGGAGATCATGCTTGCAGCCCATCACAGCCTTATCCACCACTAAGACGGAGTATATCAGTATTATAGAAGCTGCAAAGTAGGCTTTATGGCTGAAGGGATTGGTATTGAAGATGGGCCTTGCTCATAAGACCATTAAGGTGCACTACAACAGCCAAATTGCACTGTTATTTGCTCAAAATTTAGTCTACCATGCAAGGACGAAGCACATCGACATCAGGTACCATCAGATCAGAGAGCTCATGAAGGATGGTGAGGTGGAGCTGGTAAAGATTCATATGAAGGAGAATCCAGCTGATGCACTAACAAAGGTTCTTCCATGGGACAACTTTCACAGATGTGTGGCACTGTTGCATTTATAGGACAGAAAAGAGTTGCCCTAAGCCTTAGGACACCAAGGTGGAGATTGAAAGAGCAATGATGGTTCTCCCAAGACTTGGTAGATCATGAAGGAGTCAAGGTGGTGGCTCCTAGAGGCTTAGATCGCCTGAAGTTGTATCAACTGAGAAAGAGGGCTGATATACTATCGAGCTAGCTCGGATACAGGTCGAGTCGGCTCGGGCCAAAATCAAGCCAGCTCTCTTAGACAAATAGTAAACATATTTTCGAAAATCTATGGCTTGGCAGGCGGCTGAGCCGGCTCGAATGTTCGATGAGCCAGCTCGGACAGGCGAACAGATGAGCATGAGTTTTCTTGTTTGGTCTTGGATTGAATCTAATCCAAGGGATCTTAAGGCCAAAATTTAGAGGTCTTAAAATGGCTAACTTATGTATAGGACTGGATATTTAGTCTTAGGAATGAAAGCATACAAGATATGGACTTGGGTGAGTACTTTCTTATATGAGTTAGCCTAGAAGAATTTTTTAGGATGGAGTCATGTTGACTCAGGACTTTTATATATACTTTATATATGTAATATTTTTAACTAGAAGAAAATAGAAATCTCTTTTCTTCCATAAAACTCTACTCCTCTCTCTCTGGATTTGCCATTCATCCTTCTCTTGGTGTCTATTCATCAGGGCTACCGCCTCCTTCTGCTTAGAAGTTTTCTTGGTTGTTGATCCAGATCTTATAATCTCCAATAAATCAATTATTACATCGAGTGCCAACAAAATTACTTGAATTGAAAATTCTAGAAGAACTTTGGAGTGACAAATCCATAAATTATTTTCATTTTTGTGTCTTCAGATGTGACGCATATGGGTAGATCTTAAAAGAGAAGAGGATAAAATTGGACAGGAACTCTCGGAAGTGCATCTTTCTTGGCTATGCTAAAAAGGTAAAGGAGCATCGATTATGGGATCCTACTATCCACAAGATCATTGTTAGTCGAGATATTATTTTCAATGAAGAATCTTTTCAAGGCACTAAGAAAAAGCAAGATGATGAAGTCATTACTCATTGAGTTTTTTGATACACGTGATGAGGTGCAGACAGAGCAGGCATAAATAAATGATGAGGTAATTGATGATGAGTCAGGTGTAGAGTCTCCACAATCACTTGAGAATGCTATCTTACTAAAAAAGCCACCAATCGAGTCTGAGCGGCCTAGGGGGTTATTAGACCTCCTACGAGGTATGATGACTATGTCACTTTTTTATTTCTTTGGATAACCATATTTGTGCTTGTATTGCTTTAGCAGAAGAGGATGAGCCGATTTCATACAAGAAGGCTTGTGAGTCGAGCAATGCTGGAAGGTGGCATTATGCCATGGAGGAGTGGAGTCACTTTGAAAGAATAAGACTTGGAAGCTTTAGTTCTACTAAATGAGAGGAGTCCGATCGGATGTCGGTGGGTGTATAAGATGAAGAAGGATACAAATGAAAATGTGGAGAGATTCAAAGCATGCTTGGTGGTGAAAAATTATGCTCAAAAGTTAGGAATTGACTTTGATGAGTCTTCCCATCAGTGGTTCATCTTACTACTATTCGAGTTATTTTGGTAATCGCGGCAGTCATGGACCTGGAGCTTAAATGAATGGATGTAAAGATGGCATTCTTGTATGATGACTTGAAGCAGGAGATCTATATGGCACAACCTGATGGTTTTGTTGAAAAAGATAAAGAGTAGATGGTTTGTTGGTTGAATGAATTATTGTATGATTTCAAACAGGCGTCAAGATGTTGGTACAAGCAATTTGGTTTCTTCATCATGAGTTTGAGATTTGATCAATTGGAGGTAGATCATTATGCATATTTTTGTGGTTATGATGATGGAAGCTAGCTTCTGTATCTAGCTATTGTATGTCAACGATATGATAGTTGCGAAGAATAGCAAGAGTCGGATATCAAATCTGAAAACTCAATTGGTTTGAAAGTTCGAGATGAAAGACTTAAGAGCTGTGAACCAAATATTTGGGATGACGGTATTATGGGAGAGGAAGGATAGGAAGGTCTAATTTTTACAAAACAGATATATAGAGAACGTTCTGCAGTGCTTCAATATGCAGAATGCAAAGTCAGTATCTATCATGTTTCAATAAGCTAAAACTGTCGGTAGAGCAATCACCTAGCATAGAAGTGAAAAAGATTGACATGGCTCGAGTACCAGATTCATCAGTAGTAGGAAGCCTTATATTTGCCATGGTATGCACAAGATCAGACATTGCACAAGCAATGAAAGTTGTGAACCAGTATATGACGAATCTAGGTAGTGACCATTGGATAGCAGGAAAGTAGATCCTCTGGTATCTAAGGAGGACTACTGATTATTCACTCTATTATGGTTCTATGGGTTTGGAGTGCATTGGGTATGTGGATTCTAATTTTGCAGGAGATCGGGACAAGAAAAGATCTACCACAGGCTATATGTTTTCTATAGGCGACGGTGATATAAGCGAGAATTTAAGCTTCAGTTAGTGGTGGCATTATCAACGACAGAGGCTGAGTACTTTGCGATGGCATATGCATGTAAAGAAGCTATCTGGCTCAAGAGGCTTAGAGAATTCAAGGTGAAGCAAAATATAATAAGGGTGAATTGTGATAGTCAAAGCATTGTACTTGATGAAAAATCCGACATTTCACTCTCGGATAAAGCATATTAATATTCACTTTCACTTTGCAAGAGATGTGGTAAAATATGGTCTATCTCGCCGTTGAAAATTCACATAGATGCAAATCCAGCGAATGTATTAACAAAACCAATGACTCAAGAAAAATTTAATTGGAGCAAAGTTTTTCTCGATCTTAGAGCTACGTAAGGAGTGGGAGATTGGCAAGGCCTCCAAAGATGATATTCTTTAGAGTTTGGCGCGGGAGAATTGATGTTTTTTGAAGCCCATGTTGCACTAAAAAATACTAGGAGGATCACTTGTGGTGAAGAGAAAGCGGAGTTGAAAGAACCCAGTTTCCCCGGCCCAAAAAGCTTCATCTCCACTCGAAGCACAAGTTAATTCAGATGAAAAGGCTAGCATGCCATGCTACATTGTTAGCGGAGGCCCTTCTGTTGTCGAACATCCTATCATTCTTAGCCATCCATATGTGGTATATCCAGTGCAATAGATGGGATTGCATCGATCCATGAACTCAGAGCAATTATGATCGCAGTGAAGGCTGTGAAGTAAACCATCAAGTCAAGGAATGCAATTCATTACCATCAAAGAAACCTGAAGCTTTCCAGATCTTGGCAGCAGCCAGGCACTGAATAAGAACATAAGAGACAGATTCCATTTTCTTAATGCAGTGGTCATATCATTCCTTTAGATTCAACTGATAGAAAAACTTATATAGCTTTAATCTTTTCTAATTTCTAATTTACACTGACCAATGAGTACCTCTTACTCGCACCTAACTCTCAAATTCTTTCACTTATCGGCCCATCAAATTTATATGGAATTTTTTTCATCAATTTCCATTAAACTCATATTCCATTAGCTTATCAACATGACAGGTTTGTAAATTTAAATAAATATCACCCATTCTCTAATAAATCATCTTAATCTGCAATATCTATTCAATATTTTATACAGGTGAAGAAGCTCGGTGGATCGGTTCGGTCATTCTCATAGAATTATCTAAAACTACCCATAAAATTTGATAAACATCTTCAACTCTTCCTGTTTTATATACCATTCAACTCAACTAAGCTCAACCCAAGCTTAAATCCAAAACTAGTTGGGGTTGGCTATATGGATCCTTTTCCTTCATTCCAATTGGTTTAGGGCCATATTTTCTGAAAGACGCTTCCTGTCATGTATGAAAACATCTAATTAGATCTCATGTAGAATCAGATATAAGACTCAAGAGCTTTCTTTCTTTCCTTTTTCTTTTTTTCTTTTTTTCAATCTGTAAAGTTTATTGGTAAATATAACAAATAATGCTATTAAAATCTAATTTTGTACTTACCAACTCCAAGCATATCTAACCCCAACGCTTAAACCTCCCATGTATTCCTTGTCTAACCAGCTCCCACAATTCCATCAAGCCTTCCTTTCTATAAACCCCTCAAACTTAAATCCCTGTTCCCATCTGAATCTCATAAGAGGAAGTTGAGAATTGGAGCAGAGACTGCTCCTACCTTGGAAAGTAATTGATTGCAGATGCTTGCTTGGTTGGCAATTTTAAAATATCTCTCTCTCCTTTTAAGAAAAGGATATCAAAAATCCAAATGTCTCTTCAGAGTCATTCCCTTCTACAGCTTGAGTTTGGTATGTTGGTCTTCATCATTTACTGACATGGAGGAAAAATTTTCATCTCCATCAGTGATTATGCTCAAATCAACTTCTTTGGTGCTTTACGAGGCCTGTCACAGTTGTAGATCTATACTCCTTTACGTGCAAGCTTGAACCAAACTCTCTCTACAAGCAAACTTGAATCCTTGTGATAGAAGGAGGAGCAAAAACATGAAAATATTTTGACATTGGAAGAAATACAAATTGATATGTGGATTGAAACATTGGAATTGGCTTAATTTGCACCCCAAGGTCAATCCAGTCCTGATGTGCCAACCTTGACTGTTAGAAATAGAATTCTAGACCCACAAAAAATTACATTGTCTTCTAAATTAAACAACTGTTTGAACCCCACATCAAATACTACAGGGGTCGAATCGACTGCATAAAATAAAATGCCATTAAAGTGATTCAATATCAAAAACAAAGAGTAAAAAGCATTCTTCCTCGATAACTTTGATTGCAGGATCATTTTAGATTAATCCAATGAGAAAGTGTTACTAAAAATTACAATTCCATAGAAATAGCACTGCAATCAATCTTATTGGACAATTCCCACAAGGGATTGGTTTCAGAAACATCAAAAAATGGGCAGAACAGAACATTCTGCAATTGTTCCATCCAAATTACACCATAAACCGTGAAGAAATAGAAGAAAGAACCCCAATTCATATTAGAATCAAGATTCTCCCCAACCCAAAACCGCCAAAATACCCAAGAACTCAAAAGAGTTCACCCCCAACCAAACTCTTAATCACAGAGCACAAACCTTGTGAGTCCTAAAACCGAACAGGAGAGTGCGATAAAGACCATGGTGGTGAAGTCCCTTACCGACCACTTTCTCACAGTGCCGCCCTTGGCCTCGACAATCCTCAAGCTTTTGGCCCTCCTCAGCGCATCGACTTCCTTTAACAGATCGAACTCCACCCCTTTCTTCTTCAACTCGGCGACGCACTTCATGAGGAGTATCCCGTCCTCCTTCTCCCTCTCCAGCAGCCTCTGGAGGAGGCTCTCAGTGTCGGTCTTGTAGCGGATGGCCCACACGATGGCCATGGAGCAGAGGAGGGAACAGAGGCAGGGGATCCAGGAGCGGTGGCAGGCATGACCGGAAGGACCCAGGGCGACGGCGGTGCTGTAGAGGAGGAGGAGGATGATGGAGTGGAAGAAGAAGAAGGTACAGTAGAGGGTGGTGATCTCCTTGCGGACGGCATCAATCCTGGCCTCCTTGAGGGCGACGCGCCGGGAGATGAGCTCCTCTTCCTTAAGCCATTGCTTCAAAAGAAGCTTGTGAGTTAAGCTCTCGGCAATCTGGTGGAGGGGGTGGTGGGAAGGCTTCTGGGCTTCTCTTGACGACGGCTCACCGCTCATCTCTTCTTCTTCTTCTTCTTCTTCTTCTTCTTCTTCAGAGAGAGAGAGAGAGAGAGAGAGAGAATTGAACGGGCAAGGAGGAGGACAAGGAGAGAACAAGAGACGGTGTAGAGGAATGAGGGAGCGGAGGTGCTACTATTTCTTCTTGGAATTTTTATAACGGTCGGATCTTGGAATTTTAAACGAAATTCGAAAGATCGCCCCTAGAGTTGCGGGAAATTTCCGAATACGCCAGCGGCATCACAACGGTCGAATTTCGAAGCCTGAAAATTTGGTCTGTTTCTTGGAGAGAAATTACCAGATTACATCTAGAGTAGAGCCAGTTTTGAATCAAATGGCTGTCCACTTGAATCAGTGGAGAGCCGACTGAGAGGATGTGACCGGAGGACCAGAGAAATACTTTTTGGACTCATTTGTAATTTTGAATGAGAAATTCAAGGAATTATGACCATCATACTCCTCTTGAAGTTAAAATCACAAGTCACAGTTCCTAGCCTTATATACATTAATAGTTACCTAATTTGCTAAATTAATGCAAATACCAATTCATATGATCAAAAATACTATGAATGTAATATGAACCAGTAAGATGATAAGAACTCTATGCAAAGGTGTTCTTCTTGATTTTGAACTCCTAAAACACTACTCTATTTTGATCTCTTATTCATATTTTGTAGATCAACATAATAAAACAAAATGACTGTTTCTTTCCAAAAAGTAGTATATAATTTGATGTTAGTTTATATACTTTAATAAAACAATAAAAATTCTCTCATCCTATCTTGGATGGATCTAGTTATTAAAAAGAGCAAATGGATGAGACAATTAACAAATAAGGTCATCTCTCTTAGTCTTTACATCAAATGAATGCTAAATTATTCTTTGCAATTTTCAATACATGGTAATGAAATGGTTGGGATGGAAAAGGAATAAAATATAACATCCATGTATACTTAATCCATAAAGAAGATAGTTGTTGCTGCATTCAACTATTGAAATAATTTCTTTTGTTCTAATAAATAGTTTAATTTACTTTTAGTATAAGAATATATATATATGTCTGAGAACTAACAAATCAACAAAATGAGACGCTATGTTTATGCTTAGCTTTCTAATATAATTTATTCTAAGTGTGTAGCTTCTCTATAATCACAAACTACTAATAAATTAGCTTTGCATAGCTTGGTCATCATTT
This sequence comes from Cocos nucifera, assembly GCA_006176705.1. NCBI lineage: Eukaryota > Viridiplantae > Streptophyta > Magnoliopsida > Arecales > Arecaceae > Cocos > Cocos nucifera. Next base: position 2,292,405 of record QRFJ01000108.1, on the reverse strand, counting down.
ATATACATGGGTTGTGCTGCGGTGCTCGTTAAATATATTTTATAGAAAAATTAGAAAACATCTTGTCTATTTTATAGAAAAATTAGAAAACATCTTATCCATTGATTACGTAAGGTTGGTAAGAAAATTTGATCCAAGAAGTTACCAACCGATAACTCATAGTTTTTTTTTTCTTCCATGATGTCCCTCACCATCCCCCCATTCCTTCAGCGCCCTACTTCCCTTCAACACCCCCCTCCCCTTGCTCGCTATATCCTCTAATTAAAGGCTTTCCTATGCCGGTAAAGTCACTACCCTCTCCTCTCGCCTACCACATTCGGGTGTCTTCCAACATCGGACCCTCGCTCGCTACATCCCCATACCTGTAGCCTCCCCACACCATGGCCTCCTTGCAATGACAGCATCGCCGCCCCTTTCTCTCACTAACCACCCCCTCCTCTCGATTGCCGCATCCGAGCATCTTTCTTCCTGTATCGGCAAATGTTCTCCTTCCCTTTGACGCCTCCCTTTCCTTCGTCATCCCCCTCCCCTTGCTTGTTGCATCCATATATCGGCGGCCTCCCTGCACCAATAGTGTTGCCACCCCCTTTGCCCACTGCGTTTAGGTGTCTCTCACCCTCAGACTCTTACTCGTGTCCCCATACTGGTGGCCTTATCATGCCATGGCCTTGATCACTATTGTAGTCGGTCTAAAATAAAATCTAACTCATTACTATATAGATATGATGAGTCGGGATTGTGTTAATTATATTTAAATACTTTAGATTTAAATTGAAAGCGGAATAAAGATTAATTAAAAAATTATTTGATTTAATTAAAAATAAATAAATAGTAAATTAATTAAAAAGTTGAGTTGCAAGTATGGAGATGGATTCTCGGAATCTCAACTACTCTCTTATTTTAACAGGTGGTATCATTTTTAATATATTTTAATTAATATCTAATCAATAAAGATATAATCTATTTTAGAGAGCATGATCTGTATCCTTGGATCATAGTCCGTCCTTTAAAGTTATAGACTAGTCTAAATTGAATTAGATATAATAAAAAAAATTAATCTAAAAATAATCTATCCCAAAAGTACGAACTATATCCATAGATCACGGCTCGTTTCAAGGATCATAAATGTTGGAGATAAACTCCGCTCCCACCGAAGTCCAGTCGGATGCTCAGCCGACAATGCAACCGGTAGTCACGGAAAAGCTTCAGCGGACGAGCCTTAGCCGAGCTCCTTCAGCCGGCTGAACTCATTAGCAGTCGAGCGCCGGCCGAACTCCTCAGCGATCGAACTTCTACGGAAGCCGAACTCCTTTCGGACTCCTCCAGCAACCGAACTTCTACGAAAGCCGAACTTCTTTCAGACTCCTCCAGCAATCAAATTTCTATGGGAGCCGAACTCCCATCGGACTCTTTCAATTAGACTTTTATGAAAGTCAAACTCCTTACAGACTGTATCTTCAGATAGATTCCTACAGACGATTTTACTACTGAACGGTTATAATTATCACGACAATAATGACTGTTATTTATCAAGATAACACGATCGGCATTTATCAAGTCAATCATGATCAATATTTATCAGGACGGTTACGACAGTCATTAATCAAGGCAGTTACAACAAGCTCCATCAATAAAAAGGGATCCTCCAGATACGTTCGCTCTAATCTCTCCTCTCCTTCTCTAAACTCTATTGAACTCATTCCAGAGCACTCCATTTCTATTGACCAGAGCTAACTTGACCGTCAGAGGATCCTATCGGAGCTACCTCCACCAACTCTGGATGGGAGTTTATTTTGCAGGTCACCGACGGCGACCTCATCCTCTTCCACTCCAACTCAATCCGACGTCAACCAGATTCTGTACCAATAGATTTGGCGCTAGAGGAAGGGCGCCTCTATTCCTAAGGTGATCTTGAGGCCTCTTGTTCTTAAAGGAGTGCTCAACGACGATCTCTCTCCAGAGATCTTCCTCCTTCCTCTTCAGAGTTCTTTTTCAAGAGAAGATGCCTCCCAGGAGAGCTTCAACCCGACAATCGATGGCCTCCATGGTCCGATTCCATCCAGATCCATCTGCTCCTACTTCAGTCTCGGTAACTCAGGTTCCACCTGTACCCATGGTAGATGCATAGCAGTTCAAGTTGCTTGTCCAGCAGGTCTATGACCTCACGGAGGCAATGCAGGCCATGCAGCGACCCCCGACGGTGACTCCATCGGGATGTTGGGAACCGACCCCAAAGAAGAGTACCTGGGCTAACATACCCATCACCCCTGAGAAGAAAAAATAGAGAGCAGAGGATCCATGTTCGGATCATGGTTCTCCTTTGAAGGAGACCTTTTTTGTTTGTAGCCGAAAGCCCCCTAAGATTTGCAACCAAGATGACGCCCTCGATCACAGGCTGCGGGAGATGGATCGACGAATTGAGGAGCTCGACCACGTCGCCCCGACTCACCTTGACGATGTCCTCACCGATCCTCTTTTCTCTCACCGAATTATGTAAGAGTCCATCCCACCGAATTTCGAGCTTTCTTAATTCAAAAGCTATGACGAAACTTCCAATCCAGTTGATCATCTAGAGGCCTTCTGGATCATGATGCTACTCCACGTTGCTTCAGACGCCATACTATGCCGAGCCTTCCCATCTATCTTAAAGGAAGCAGGGAGATATTAGTACTCGACATTGAAGTTGGGTACGATCTTCTATTTTGATCAGATGAGCCATCAGTTCGTGGCTCACTTCAATAGTAGCCGACATCTGCACCGAAGTTCAGATTCCCTGATGAATATCAAGTAGAAGCAGGAAGAATCCATCCGGACTTATGTCATCCGATTTAATGCTGTAGCATTGGAGGTCCGGGACCTGGATCAGTCCATTGCGATGGCCACGCTCAAAGGCGGCCTTCAGAAGAACGACTTACTATTATCCCTGGAGAAGAAGTATCCCAAGGACTTCACCAATCTGCTGGCTCGGGCCGAGGAATATGCCCGTGCGGAAGAAGCCTTCAAGTTGAAGGATGAAGAAGTCACATGAGAGCGACGGACGAATGAGTCTGATAGATCCACCATCGATAGAGAGTCGAGAGAAGTTTGGCCACGCTCGCAGACTTTCCTCCGAGCGCAAACGAGCCCAAACTCCTTGAGCTCGTCATCGAGGAAGTCCCGATAAAGGGACACAAAGTTCTCCCCCAAGGAGATTTCACGGGAGGGTGGAATAAAGTTCGATCGAGCTTACGAACTCCCTCCAAGCGGAGCAAGGCCGAACTCTCCCTCAAGCTTGTCATTAGAAAAACCCCGACAAAAGGGCATGAAGTTCTCACCCAAGAGGTTTCATAGGAGAGCCGAGTGAAGTTTGGTCGCACTCACGGACTCTCCGTAGGGTGCAAGCGAGCCCAAGCGAGCCCGAACTCCTCGAGCTCGCCATCAAGGAAGCCCCGATAGAAGGATGCAAAGAAGTCCTCTCAGAAGGTTCCACAATTATGCCCCTCTCAGTGCTTCTAAGGCTCAAGTTCTGATGAAAGTTAAGAACCAGCTACCAAGACTAGGAGTATTACGATCTCCCCCAAACAAGCGCGATCGAAGCAAGTACTGTCTCTACCATCACGATCATGGTCATGACACTGAAGAATACGTTCGCTCCAAAACGAAATCGAGGAGCTCATCAGAAGAAGCTAGTTGGATCGAATCCTCAGACACCAGTCTGAAATATGAGAAGATTGGCCAAGGGCGCTGCCGTAGCCAGGAATAATAAAAAGGTCGATCACCTCCCATACCATCGATGCCACGATAAGCTCGCTCCAAATTGAGAAGACCAGCATGAGATGGAGGAGGTCATCCGATCCGGAGCTTATCGCCTGAAGAAACTAGGAGAGACAACGCTCCCACAATCTTGAAATATAAAAAATCCAGGGATGCGCTACTAGTAACTTTCTTTCAATAAAATTCTTCCATTTTGATAATATTATTTTTTGGTACAAAAACTACGTGATGACGAAGAAGAAGCAGTCGATAGTGGCCGTGTTAGGAACAGGAGGAGAACCTCATTTTAACATGAGCCGGTCAAAGTCCTTCAACCTCAGTCGTAGGAGATAAGATCTTTCCTGAGCGATCGGGCCAATCTCGACTATAAGAGATAAGATCTCCTCCGAGGCAACCTCGGTCGTAGGAGATAAGATCTCCCCCGAGGGTCTGGGCCAACCTCGACTGCAGGAGATAAGATCTCCGTCGAATGCCCGCATCAACCTCAGCTACTAGAGATAAGATCTTCCCTGAGGGCCCGTAATTAACTTCGGCTATAGGAGATAAGATCTTCCCCGAGGCAACCTCGATCGTAGAAGATAAGATCTCCCCTGAGGGTCTAGGTCAATCTCGACTGTAGGAGATAAGATCTCCGTCGAGCGTCTGCATCAACCTCGACTACAGGAGATAAGATCTCCCCCGAGGCAACCTCGATCATAGGAGATGAGATCTTTCCTGAGGGTCTGGACCAATCTCGACTGCAAGAGATGAGATCTCCTCCGAGCATCCGTATCAATCTCGACTGTAGGAGATAAGATCTCCACTGAGGCAACATCGATCGTAGAAGATAAGATCTCTCCCGAGGGCTCGTCTCAACCTCGGCTGTAGGAGATAAGATCTCTTCCGAGACAACCTTGGCTGCAGAAGATAAGATCTCCCCTGAGCTTCCGTGCCAATCTCGATCGTAGGAGATAAGATCTTCCCCAAGGGCTCATATCAATCTTGGCCATAGGAGATGAGATCTCCCCGAACCGACCTCGACTGTAGGAGATAAGATCTTTTTCGAGGTAACCTCGACCACAGAAGATAAGATCTCCCCCGAGGATCCGGGCCAACCTCGACTGCAGGAGATGAGATCTCCTCCGAGCGCCCGTATCAACCTTGGCTGTAGGAGATAAGATCTCTCTCGAGGCAACCTCGGCCGTAGGAGATAAGATCTCCCCCAAAGGCTCATCTCAACCTCGACTGCAGGAGATAAGATCTCCCTCGAGGCAACCTCGACTGTAGGAGATAAGATCTCCCCCGAGCTTCCGTGCCAATCTCGGCTGTAGGAGATAAGATCTTTTCTGAGGGCTCGTATCAACCTCGACCATAGGAGATGAGATCTCTCCAAGCCACCTCGACTGCAGAAGATATGATCCCCTAAGCATTGACTTCAATAGGTGCAGAGCTCAGAAACGGACTTCGGCAGTCGTCTATTTTGGTACTCCCTTCCTTTGAATTTCAAACTCGAAAGTGAAAAAACTATTATTGGGGATAAACCCCACTCCCACCGAAGTTCAGTCGGATGCTCAATCGATAATGCAATCGATAGTCACAGAAAAGCTTCAGTGGATGAGCCTTAGTCGAGCTCCTTCAGTCGGCCGAACTCATTAGCGGTCGAGCGCCAGCTGAACTACTCAGCGGCCGAACTTCTACGTGAGCCGAACTTCTTTCAGACTTCTCCAGCAATCGAACTTCTACGGAAGTCAAACTCCTTCCGGACTCCTCCAGCAATCGAACTTCTATGAGAACCGAACTTCCACCGGACTCCTCCAATTGGGCTTTTATGGAAGCCAAACTCCTTCCAAACTCCTCCAGCAACCAAACTTCTGTGGGAGCCGAACTTCCACCGGACTCCTCCAATTGGGCTTTTATGGAAGCCGAACTTCTTACAGACCATTCCTTCAGATGGATTGCTACAAGCGATCCCACTACTGAATGGTTACAATTATCACGACAATAATGACTGTCATTTATCAAGACAATACGATCGGCATTTATCAAGTCAATCATGATTGGCATTTATCAGGATGGTTACGATAGTCATTAATCAAGGCAGTTACAACAAGCTTCGTCAATAAAAAGAAATCCTCCAGATACGTTCACTCTAATCTCTCCTCTCTTCTAAACTCTATTAAACTCATTCTAGAGCACTCCATTTCTATTGGCCAGAGCTAACTTGACCATCGGAGGATCCTATCGGAGCCACCCCCATCGACTCTGGACGGAACTTTGTTTTGTAGGTCACCGACGGCGATCTCATCCTCTTCCACTCCAGCTCAATTCGGCGTCAACCAGATTCTACACTAATAGATTTGGCGCTAGAGGAAGGGCGCCTCTATTCCTAAGATGATCTTGCCCCTTATTCTTAAAGGAGTGCTCAACGATGATCTCTCTCCAGAGATCTCCCTCCTTCATCTCCAGAGTTCTTTTCCAAGAGAAGATGTCTCCTAGGAGAGCTTCGATCCGACGATCGACGGCCTCCGCGACCTGATCCCATCCAGATCCATCTGCTCCTACTTCAGCTCCGATAACTTCGATTTCACCTGTACCCACGATAGATGTGGAGTAGTTCAAGCTGCTTGTCCAGCAGGTCCGTGGCCTCACGGAGGTAATGCAGGCCATGCAGCGGCTCCCGACGGTGACTCCATCGAGATGTCAGGAACCGACCCCAAGAAAGAGTACCTGGGCTAACGTACCCATTTCTCCAAGGAAAAAAAAATAGAGAGCAGAGGATCCGTGTTTGGATCATGGTTCTCCTCTGGAGGAGACATTCTCCATTTGTAGCTGAAAGCCCCCTAAGATTTGCAACCAAGATGACGCCCTCAATCATAGGCTGTGGGAGATGGAATGATGGATTGAGAAGCTCGGCCACGTCGTCCTGGCTCGCCTTAATGATGTCCGCACTGATCCTACTTTCTCTTTTCGAATTATGTAAGAGTTCGTCCCGCCGAACTTCGAGCTCCCTCAATTCGAAAGCTACGATGGAACTTCTGATCCAGTTGATCATCTAGAGGCCTTCCGAACCATGATGCTACTCCATGGTGCTTCAGATACCATACTGTGCCGAGCCTTCCCATCTACCTTAAAGGGAGCAGCGAAAAATTGGTACTCAGTGTTGAAGTCAGGTACGATCTTCTCTTTTGACCAGATGAGCCATCAGTTCGTGGCTCACTTCATCAGCAGCCAACGTCTGCGTCGAAGTTTGGATTTTCTGATGAATGTCAAGCAGAAGCAGGGAGAATCCATTTAGGCTTATGTCATCCGATTTAACGCCACGGCATTGGAGGTCCAGAACTTGGACCAGTCCATTGCGATGGCCGCGCTCAAGGGCGGCTTTTAGAAGAACGACTTGCTGTTCTTTCTAGAGAAGAAGTATCACAGGAACTTCGCTAATCAACTGGCTCAGGCCGAGAGATATGCTCGTACGGAAGAAGCCTTCAAATTGAAGGATGAAGAAGTCACAGAAAAGCGGCGGGCGAATGAGTCTGATAGACCCACCATCGATAGAAGGTTGAGAGAAGTTCAACCGCGCTGGTAGACTCCTATCCGAGCGCAAACGAGCCCAAACTCCTTGAGCTCGTCATCGAGGAAGTCCCGATAGAGTGACACAAAGTTCTCCCCCAAGAAGGTTTCACGGGAGGATGGAATGAAGTTCAGTCGAACTCACGGACTCCCCCTGAGCGGAGCAAGGTCGAACTCCCCCTCAAGCTTGTCATTAGAAAAGCTTAGACAAAAAGGCACGAAGTTCTCCCCTAAGAGGTTTTACGGGAGGGTCGAGTGAAGTTCAGCAGCACTCACGGACTCCCCCTAAGGTACAAGCGAGCCCAAGCAAGCCCGAACTCCTCGAGCTCGCCATCAAGGAAGCTCCAACAGAAGGGTGCAAAGAAGTCCTCCTCCCAGAAGGTTTCACAACTACGCCCCCTTTAGTGCTTCTAAGGCTCAAGTTCTGATGGAAGCTAAGAACCAGCTACCAAGATCAGGAGCATAACGATCTCCCCCAAACAAGCACGATCGAAGCAAGTACTGCCTCTACCATCGCGATCAGGGCCACAATACTGAAGAATGCGTTCAGCTCCGAGATGAAATCGAGGAGCTCATCAGAAGAAGCCAACTAGGTCGAATCCTTAGACACCAGTCTAAAATATGAGAAGATCGACCAAGAGCGCTACCGTAGCCAGGAACAACAAAAAGATCGATCGTCTCTCGTACCATCGATGCCACGACAAGCTCGCTCCAAATTGAGAAGGCTAGCATGAGATGGAGGAGGTCATCCAGCCCGGAGCTTATCGCCTGAAGGAACTAGGAGGGACAATGCTCTCACAATCCTGAAACATAAAAAATTCGGAGATGCGCTACCAGTAACTTTCTTTCAATAAAATTCTTCCATTTCGATAATGTTGTTTCTTGGTATAAAAACTACGTGATGACAGAGAAAAAGCAGTCGATAGTAGTCGTGTTAGGAACAGGAGGAGAACCTCGTTTTAACATGAGTCAGTCAAAGTCCTTCAACCTCGGTCGTAGGAGATAAGATCTCCTCCGAGCGACTGGGCCAACCTCGACCGTAGGAGATAAGATCTCCCCCAAGGCAACCTCGATCGCAGGAGATAAGATCTCCTCCGAGGGCTTGTCTCAACCTCGGCTGCAGAAGATAAGATCTCCCCCGAGGGTTCGGGCTAACCTCGCCTATAGGAGATAAGATCTCCACCGAGCGTCCGCATCAATTTCGATTGCAGGAGATAAGATCTCCCCCAAGGCAACATCGACCGTAGGAGATAAGATCTCCTCCGAGCGATCAGGCCAACCTCGGCTGCAGGAGATAAGATCTCCCTCGAGCGTCCGCATCAACCTCGACTGCAGGAGATAAGATCTCCCCCGAGACTTTAGGACAAGCGCCCGCATCAACCTCGGCTACAAGAGATAAGATCTCCTCCGAGCGCCTGCATCAACCTCGACTGCAGGAGATAAGATCTTCCCCGATGGCTCATCTCAACCTCAGCTGCAAGAGATAAGATCTCTCCCGAGGCAATCTCGGCCGCAGGAGATAAGAACTCCTCCGAGGCAATCTCGATCGTCGGAGATAAGATCTCCCCCGAGTGATCAGACCAACCTCGGCTGCTGGAGATAAGACCTCCCCCGAGGGTCCGTAATTAACCTCGGCTATAGGAGATAAGATCTTCCCCGAGGCAACCTCGACTGTAGGAGATAAGATCTCCCCCGAGGGTCTGGGCTAACCTTGGCTGCAAGAGATAAAATCTCCATCAAGCGCCCACATCAACCTCGGCTGCAGGAGATAAGATCTTCCCCGAGGCAACCTCGACCATAGGAGATAAAATCTCTCCCAAGTGTCCGGGCCAACCTCGGTTGCAGGAGATGAGATCTCCTCCGAGTGCCCGTATCAACCTCGACTGTAGAAGATAAGATCTCCTCTGAGGCAACCTCGATCGTAGGAGATAAGATCTTCCTCGATGGCTCGTCTCAACCTCGGCTGTATGAGATAAGATCTTCCCCGAGGCAACCTCGACTGTAGGAGATAAGATCTCCCCCGAGTTACCATGCCAATCTCGACCGTAGGAGATAAGATCTCTCTCGATGGCTCGTATCAACCTCAGCCACAGGAGATGAGATCTCCTCGAGCCGACCTCGACTGTAGGAGATAAGATCTCCCCCGAGGCAACCTCGACCGTAGGAGATAAGATCTCCCCCGAGGGTTCCAGGCCAACCTCGACTGCAGAAGATGAGATCTCCCCTGAGCGTTCGTATCAACCTCGACTGCAGGAGATAAGATCTCCCCGAGGTAACCTCGGCCGTAGGAGACAAGATCTCCCCTGAGGGCTCGTCTCAACCTTAGCTGTAGGAGATAAGATCTTCCCCGAGGCAACCTCGGCTGTAGGAGATAAGATCTCCCCCGAGCTCCCATGCCAACCTCTACCGCAGGAGATAAGATCTCCCCCGAGGGCTCGTATCAACCTCGGCCACAGGAGATGAGATCTCTCCGAGCCAACCTCAGCTGTAGGAGATATGATCCCCCGAGCTTCGACTTCAATGGGTGCGGAGCTTAGAAAAGGACTTCGGCAGTCGCCTATTTTGGTATTCCCTTCCTTCGAATTTCAAACTCGAAAGTGGGGGGACTATTGTTGGAGATAAATTCTGCTCCCATCAAAGTTCAATCGGATGCTCAGCTGATAATGCAATCGGTAGTCACGGAAAAGCTTCAGCAGAGAGCCTTAGCCGAGCTCCTTCAATCGGCCGAACTCATTAGCGGTCGAGCGCCGGCCGAACTTCTACGGGAGCCGAACTCCTCCAGCAATCGGACTTCTACGGAAGTCGAACTTCTTCCGGACTCCTCCAGTAACCGAACTTTTACGGAAGCCGAACTCCCATCGGACTCTTCCAATTAGGCTTTTATGAAAGTCGAACTCCTTACAGACCGTTCCTTCAGACGGATTTCTACAGGCGATCCCACTACTGAAGGTTATAATTATCACGATAATAATGACTGTCATTTATCAAGACAACACGATCGACATTTATCAAATCAATCACGATCGGCATTTATCAAAATGGTTATGATAGTCATTAATCAAGGCAGTTATAATAAGTTCCGTCAATAAAAAAAGATCCTTCAGATACGTTCACTCTAATCTCTCCTCTTATTCTCTAAACTCTGTCGAACTCATTTCAAAGCACTCCATTTCTGTTGGCTAGAGCTAACTTGACCATCAGAGGATCCTGCCAGAGCCATCCCCGCCGGCTCTGGACGAGACTTTATTTTGCAGGTCACCGACGGTGACCTCGTTCTCTTTCACTCTAGCTCAATCCGGCGTCAACCAGATTCTGCACCAATAATAAATTATTATAAATTAATTATAAAAAAGTAAAGATATAAAAATATAATTAAAAAAAATAATCTTTATTATATATTAAAGATAATAAAAGATGAAAAATAGAAAACACCGTTAAAATAGGATTATATTGATACCCTGAGAATAAGATGAACTAGTCAGTCATTAAGAAGCTTCTCGCTGCTCAGAGTTTTGAGAAAGAATCTGGACAGCAGCTGGATGGATGCAGAAATCAGGAGTAAGAGAGAAAAAGATGATCGCCGCTGTTTGGAGAGAGAGAGAGAGAGAGAGAGAGAAGGGGGTGGATGAAGAGATGAAGAGACCATGGAGGCTTGATCGGCTGCAGGTTCAAAAGCCGCCTGGGAGAGGAATAATAGAGAGGGCTATGACTGCTGCGTTATTTATAGAATAAGGGGATGCGTGAGGGAGAGTTTGAGTCGAGAAGGATGTGGCGTAAAAATCAAACTGCTCCAGCCTTAGATGAACCAGGCTTGCTCGCCTGCTCGCTCGAACGGGACCCATGCGGCCGCTTTGTCGCCCTCTTGGACTGCACTACCTAAGCTCCAGTGTGAACCCTCGCACCCACGATCAGCGACGCTCAAGAAAAACGCCTCTTTATAATTTTTTTTAAAAAAAAATAATTATTTCTTAAAAATGATGCATACATCCTATAAAGATCTTCATTCCCTATAATATCATATGCATCATTTTTTTATTTTAAATTTTTTTTAGATTCAATTTATTTTTAATTAAAATTTTTTTGATTTATAAATTGAATTTTTTATACCGACCATCACCTTTCCTATAAAATATAAAAAAATATTAAATTTTTAATAATTAATAATTAATTAAATATAATTTTATGTTTTGCCGACCCCGGAAGGGGGATGCCCATTTGTACTTGTTGCTGGTGTCGGCCTTTAAGAGAGATCTCATAAGTCAGCTTCCGAATGATACAATGCTTAATATAAGCCTCGACAGCTAGAAATAAATAAACCAACATAATGTTTAGAGGAACTTGGACGGGCACGACAAAATGATTTCAGAATGATCTGGTGCTATTTGGACTTTAGAAGACCTTTCCATTAGGTCGGTTGTGGGATACAAACAATGTAACGGACGTACATGTTAGAGAAGTTTGCGTGTAACATTCTATGATGATCTAGCCTGGTAGGATGTGCCGTGCACCGCATGCGTAGGTACGAAAAGCTGTTCCATGAATATTGCATGCACCTCTAATAATGATCCATCTGGACAGAATAAAAGCTAAAAAACAATAGCAAGTATCAGAATCCAGTAATACCATAGCAGAAATCAGAATCCAGTAATAGTTGCCATCCGATACCACAATCCGGTAAAAATGAAGTAGCTAGATGGTAAGGGTTCTTTTCTTCTAAACCGAGCTTTGGCTGATACAGATGAGTCAACACTGCAGCAACAATGGCAGGAAGGAAAATAAGACTGGTGATGGGGCAGATTTCAGCAAACAACTTATTTTTTTTTCAAATGATACGCTTATGTTAAATCCTAAAAAAAGTTGCCCTTAGAAAATTAAAGACACCCAATTTCAGGTAGATTGAACAATGGATTTTATTACGCTCTTCTGTTATGAATCAAAATCCTATCAAGCCTATTAGCCCAAAATAATCAAAAAATGATACACGAAAATTGATATATGAGAAGCCATTGACCCATGCACAACAATTTTAGCCTTTTAATTCTGCATGACACCTTATCAAATAGCTACTTTTTAATTAGCTAGACACTCTTAAAGTTCGTACATAACATGATAGCTTCATACATCATCCGAAGTAATGCTTTGAAAGATTATATATATAAAATCTACCATCCATGTAGAATGCATAAAAGTAAAATTACTATTACCAATATTAACAAGAAAATGAGACATGCATTATATCTACGACAAGCGGGAACAAGCCACCTTCTACAAAGTTGATCATGCCTGTTTTGATCCTGTCATATCACATCATTTGGCTGAGCAAGCTTTGGTCCATGACAATCATCTAACTAAACAAAACTTCCAGCACGATTCTATAAAATTTCAATCATCACATGGGTAATAGACCATTAATTCAAAATCTATTTGCAAGAAGAAGAAAAACAAAATTTACTTACTTGCCAATCAGGATAACAATTGAAGTAACGCCCATATGTTGCTTGCTTTTTGGAAATATAAAAATTCATTACACCTCTTTCACAATAATAAAGAGGCCCTTCATTTTTCATTTTTTATCATCAACCTATAATAGCCATAAAAATTATGAATCGAGTGGCCCTTCATTACATCTACAGCCTTTTTTTTTTCTTTCTCAAATGTTGGTACCATCTATCGTTGCCTCAAGTATTTGGAATTAGCAATCATCTATGGACAATATCAGCTTATTGTATTTATATTTTTTAACATTTTGGGTACCAATATATGATTTGTTGAACAACAAATGCTAAAATGAAGCCAATAATTTATTAATTTTGTTTTATATAAAAAGCATAGCATGTAACAGCAGAGAGTATTTCCATAGACCACACAGATTATGATGAAATTATATAATCCTATGTACTAGCAGCAGAAAGTTAAATTTGCCTAACTATATCTTGCTTTTGTATTAATACCTCTTAATGCATGCACACAAATAAATTATTCCTTCCTATTTGATGATCTACATGGTTTATAATGATTTCCGCTTCTCTTAGAAAGTGCACTTCCATAAATATTTGAATAAAATTCATCACCATGTGGTTAGACAAGAGAATAAATTGCACTCTATAAAACAACTAACATAAAATCACTATGGTTGCATGCAATCAATTGCAAAAAACTTTGGCTTGATCTGAGAAACAAAATGAAAGAGCTCACTACAATATTCTATAAGAATATATATACATACAGACACACACATATATATAGAGAGAGAGACAGATTTAGATAAGATCGATAAGATTTGAGCTTAGATCCGATTAGGTTAAAATTAGACAATGGAGATCCTATATTGATAATCCAAGCTGTTGGATGCGATTTATTATCTCAAATTGCTTATGCACCGAATATTATATAATTTGGAGACCCATAACCTATACATCAAGTGATCAAAAAATATATCTAATTCAATTTTATTTAGGCTGTCTAAATTTTAACTACTTGATGCATAGGATAGAGATCTTCAAATCATATAATTTTTTATGTACAAGCAATTTTGAGGTAGTAGATCATATTCAACGGTTTGGATTATTGATATAGGACTCCTATTATAGAATTTTGACTTGACCGGATCTGAATCCAAATTCGATTGACCTGATTCTAGCCTGGCTCTCTTTCTCTCTCTCTCTCTCTCTATATATATATATATATATATATATATATATATATATGCCATTTTCAATTCTCATCATGTTCACCAAATCAGTCTTGTGTTAAACATCCATCACTTGTGTTCACCAAGAAGAGGAGAGGGAGATGGGTCATCGAGAAGAGAAGAGGGAGGCTGCAATGCCTTTCGACATGGAAATGGAGGGAGGCTGCTAGCATGGGGAAAACGATCTCAAAATGGTAGAACAAAAATAAAAATCTGTATATTAAGAAAAAATTAAAAACCCTAAGGATCCGTTTGGTTAGGATATATCAGATTATAGGATAATCTGATAATTCATGAAAATTATTTACTTGAAAATATGATTGCGGAGAAAAAAATATTATGTTTGGTTGGTGAAAAAATTACTCCAAAAAATGATACTAAAAAAAAATTATTACGTTTGATTGAAGATAATTTTACATGAAAATATGATAAAATTTATAAATACATCCTTCAATATAAAATAATTTTTTAATACTAAAGTAGTATTATCATCTTCAATTAGTTTTTATATGATAACTATAATCACATACTCCTTTTCATAATGTCATCTCCATCTTAATTTTTTTACAAAAGCTTTTTATTGAATAAAATTTGAAGGACATTAAAATAAAGTCAATAATTACATATATAGCTTTATTGGAGGTATTTTTGTCAAACACGAATTACTATCACTAAAAAATTTGTCAAATACCAACTCTTTCATGGTATTTATTTTACCATCTCTTTCTAGAAAATAAGCATGAGGCCCACCAATTTTTTTACCATCTCTCTCTTTTATTTTTCATACCAAACATGATAATTTGACATGGAAATCATTTTTCCATGCCAAATTATCCCTAACCAAATGGCTCCTAAGGAATGGAGAAGAGTAGAAATGGCTCATCGAGAGGAGTAGAGGAAGATTAGATCAAAATCTTGAGAAAGAGAGAGAAATGGCTCACCAAGAGGAGGAGAGGAGAAAATGCTACTGGTCATAGAGGAGAAGATGGGATGGAGTGGAGGAGAGGAGGATAGGGGATGGAGTGTAGGATAGAAGTGGGAAAAATATGAGAAACTCTTACGATTTTGGGTTATTGTAGTAAAAAAGTATAGAGGTAATAATAATAATATAAATTATCATTAATCAACCATGCAATCCTCATTAGACATGATATTTGCTCTCCATTGATATCAACATCGTCTATGAACACTATTATTTTTTTAATGGATGATACATAGAATTTCATATTTCTAAGAGAGGTTCTCTTAAGTAATGTAAATTTTATTATTGTTGGATATGTTAGAGCCTTAGAGCTAAAACAAACTTATATATTGTCAACTATCATAACAGGATCATTGGGCATGGCTTCATTCACTATTGTTGTTTTTTTTAAATTGCTTCTTGATGGTGAAACTCTACCACTGGCACAATCTAATTGATTTTCTTTTGATACTTTGGTCCACTTTTTGTCTCTACTGTTTGGATTCTACTATCTAAGAAGATCTTATATATGAACCAGCCTTCCTTTAGTACCTTTTTTTACTCTATAAGCAATGGTAGATGACAAAATTACAGTAATTCTATGAGATAATGGTTTTCTCTTTCTCTTTCTCTTGGATGAGATTGGCATCACTACTAACACAGTAGTCTTATGGCATGCCGAAGAAACATCTTGCCATAACTCTAAACTAGAGTGTATATTTGGTACATGATTTATAGGTTGACTTTTCTTCTTGCCATCTAGCCTCTTCAATATCTCTTATGAAGCAATAAATTGAATCCATTTAGATTTTAAAATTTTTTCACTAAATATATTTAATAATTAAGATATTAAACATTCTATAATACCTGAAATATTTCTTACATTGGTAAGATCCCTTGATCAAATTTGCTCTCTAAGTGATATTGTTGTTGTTCCATGCATGACAAACATTGTGAAAATAAAAAAAATATTTTCTATCGATATAACAACTATAGCTACTTTTTATCCCATCCATTGATGAAATCATGATAAGAAATAAATTCAATTATAAATACCTCTGAAAGCTAATAGTGGCCTTGCGGCTTAAACTGCTCACTTCCCTCACAATTGTGAGGACCCTCCTTAATGGTAACTCTCAGATTAAAATTATGTGGTAACTTATTTGATCTAAAAAAAACATGCTTTTTCTTTTGTATAAAGTCTTATTAGCTTGACATATATAATAAATATACAAACTCATAAAGTTTATTTAGACATTACCTTAGAATCTATAACATTCGCTATTATACTTTCTAGTCTCTTTCCTAACCAGAAGGTTTTTCTCTCTCGAAGAGCCTTACTACATGATCACCATCCCATTGCCCCATCCATACTCCATCTCATACTCCACTCTCTATCTATAATGCTCCTCTATCTAGTAAGCCATGAGAAGATATGCATGAAAATAATGACAAATCTAAAGAGAGAAACCTAAATATGCTCATAGTACTAGAACTACATATAGAACATTTCAAGCTAAATAATTAAGTGAAATCAATTCAGAATAATAATAAGATTACTTGAATATTATGTAAAAGTTCAAACCTAAAGAAATATAAGATACTTTTATAGATGTTTTGCCTTTCCAGACTGCACCTTTATAATATTTAAAATAAAAAAATCTAAGATGAATTTTGCTTAATTATATGTACGAATATTGTTAATATCTTTAATTATATTTAAGTAGTAGATAGGAATATCAGCCTTTGTGCTTGGGGCTAGAAAGACTCCTATTAGTAAAAGCATGAACCTTCTTTTAAAATATTCATCTCCATCATTACTATTCTTGATATATAAAATCAAGTAATTTATAGTGATTTATCTTGTACCACCTACAACATACATGTCCACTAAAACTTGATTGGGTTTGTGCTTTTGACTCAATATCTCTTTTTCTTTATTACTCAACCCTTAATGCAATGTAAATCCCATTCTTTCGTAGGGATACCCACATTGTTGATCTAGATCAATCTTTTATTTGGATCACATCTTTTCAACAATTAAGCTAAAAGAATTCAATGAAGCTTGATGGTTGATCAATATAATATACCACCAAATTCCATCTCTTTCACCATATCCTTTTGTGCACTATTTATTATCAACTACACTAGCCAATCATCTCAGAGAGCACCTTATATCATTGCTAAGTCAATATCTTACATCAAACTTATATCTTGCATGAAACTCATTTTCTACATAGTTTATAAATAAAGATTAATTTATTTTATATCATAATTCTATAGTGCAATAATGTATTGATAGGAATTTTAATCTAAACACACCAAATTAGATGAAGGTACTTCAAAATGTGTCATTTGAAATACATAATGTTAGTATAGATGTGCCATTTGAGAAATCTACTTCACAATTCAAAGTCCGAGAAACTCGCAGGCATGAAAGCTTCAAAATCTAAAAAACATAGTTTATTTAACCATTTCATACCATTGGTCAAAAAATTAATTATTTAATATCTATAAAATAGTTAAAAGATAAATTTGATTGCCAAAGGTTCAATAGATTACAAATTGAGATAAATTATAGCTTGAAGATAAGTACATCTTACTCTCTTTTTCTTTTGGATAGAAAGGCATAATCTTTATTTATAGTAAGCATACAAACTAAAAGCAAAAATAGGTTGCCATATAAATATAATAGCAACACATTACAGGTATGAAAACTAAAAAAGATTGGATAAAAAGGCCATTACAAGAAAACAAACTATCAGCAATGGCTAATTACTATCATTAATAGCAGTTTTGCCGTCGCTAATACTATTAACGATGGACTTCCATCGCTAAAATTTTATCAAAAATAATATCATCGCTAATTATCATTATTGGCAATGATAAAAACTCCATCACTAATAATTTAAATTTTTTATTAATTAAATTTTAAAAAATATTAGCGATGATGATTATCGTTGCTATCACTATCGCTAATAATTTTTTAATTTTTTAATAAAAATTTTAAAAAATATTAGAGACGTCATTTATATCGCTAATGCTATCCTTAATATAATACTTTTTATGATAATCATTGATATAAAATTAATTATATTATATTAAAAATATAAATTATATAATTTTATAAATTTATACAGCTTTATAAATATCAAGATTATATACATATCCAAAAAAAAATCATATGAGATCCTCCTCGTTGTCCTCTTCATCCTCCTCCTGCTTCTATACATCGTCTCTAGCAGCTGGTGGGTGAGAACCAGGTATTCCAGTATTCTATAATGAAGAAAAATAAAATACCATTAATAAGTTTTGATACGAAAGCATATATATTAATATAGAGACGTATATTTTGATATACGAGTCCGATTCTCGAATAGATTGCTCATACATATTCCATTCGATGATACGGAGCTATAGACACTCCCGATTCATTAATTAGATGGTTAAATTAAATTTTTACTCCATAGATCTTTTTTAGACTCAACCCTAAATATGTGAGCTTCTAAATATAAAAATTTAAAATAAGTAAAGAAAATTATAGCTAGACTTAGCTGCTATGATGGCTATGATAATGAGCCCAGCTGATCATACAAATATGGATCCCGAAGAATTTCAATGATTGTATCATGGATGGCATCTCGGAAGCTCTGAGATCGCTGGCTTCAAAGTCTCTGCACGACCTTCTCCACATGTGTCACCCCATATCTAGGTCGTGGAGGCCTGAGAGGGGGACGTCGAAGAGTGTCGAGTTATTGGAGGGTTGAAGTTATGTCGAATTTCATGATCCAGCTCCTACTCACCCCTCCCATGGCCCTGAACCATCCCTCAAGATCAAGAAAAGGCTGAGAGGATGGGTCCTCATCATGCCGCGATATGAGATACTCCGCATAATCCCCCTATATAATTTAAAAATTCATTAGTATATACATATTAGTATATATAAAAACTTAATAAATAATATTTTAAGTTTGTTACCATGATCAGTCAAGATCTAGAATTTAAGTAATCACCAGTCCTCCTAAACTGGTGTGTGGTCTTCCATCTCTGCAACTGCTTTGGTGCATGACCCAGCTACCATATCTATAATAAATAATAATAAAATTAAATTAATTAAAATTATATATAATTAATTTAATATAAAATTAATTTAAGTGTAGAATTTTTATTAATTTATCGGCCATAATATGTGTGCCAATGAAGCTACTAGTATGTATGATCAGATGCTGCTGGGCGGATCAATTCTGTCATACCCTGTGCTGCCTATCAAAGTACTTTTTAATATATTTAGATGGATGTAATTCTTATTGTGTGGATTGATAATAGCTATATATCTTTTAATATTCAAGTTTATCTGTCTTATGTATAGCATGTACAAGTCTTTTTCCTTATTTAGCTCTAATTTTGCTTCCGGAGTTAAGCCCAGTGCTCCGACTTCTACCAAAATATAAAAGAAGACAGACAAAGATGAATGCATATAAGTGGGGTAGGAAGGCATAATCTTTGGGTAGAAAATAATTTTTCAGCAACAAGCAACACATAACTTATGCTTTTTTTTTTTTTGGGTAGAAAGATGTTATAAGCCATTTAACAACATAGCAGCAAGCATGAAGCATAAAAGACTTAAGTTGAAGATAATTAAGCTGATGTGATAAATATAGTTGTAGTTTAAGTTTGGAAATATAATAATAGTCATTAGCCAAATGATGTCTTAAAATTGAGATGACAAGTAACAAAAAATAATTTACTTAAACAAAATTTAACACATAGGATTAAGCATGGGCAAGGAGTTGATGCATTCATCAATAAAATCTAAAAGACGAGTGGAAGTATACTATTCTTTTTACTGTTTGATGAACGAAGTGGATTTGAGAAAAATGATGGTCAGGATATTGCCTTGAAATTTTATCGAACATTGGTCGGTAGAAAATAGAAGAAGATATTTTATGGATTATTGATGAGAAATATGTGCTCCAGTGAAGAAGACCAATTCGGCAAAGAACAATTATATCAGAAGATAAATAAGGTAACTCCAAGACATCCTTTCTACCGTTGCATGCCATTGCCTCTAATATTTTTATTACTTACCATACCAGTTTTTTCTATAGACTATTGCCCTTGAATGTTGATAAATTTATAATTTACATGCACTAGCTGTGATTATCGAAAATAGTATCTTAATCGGACGATCAACTTTCTTTAAATGAGAAATGATGATTATAAGCTTTGAAACACTGTAGCATTTACCTTATATATGCATATGGGTATTTGAGTCTTTTTATCATTATTGTATCTCTGACCATCTGATCCTATGTGCAACACTTCCACCATGCTAAAATAAAGCAGGTGTCGTAAAATTTAAAATAGCATAGTCTTTTTATTTTTTCTCCAAAAAAATCATTTGATTGAAGATAATTTAGTATAAAAAAATAATATTTATATTAAATTATTATATTTGATATAAAAATTAAAAAAAATATAGTAAAAAAATTGATAGGCTCATACTTATTTTACGAAGAAAGAAGGTTAAACAAATATCATAGAAGAATTAGTATTTGATAAACTTTGGAGTAACGATGATTCATGCTTGACAAAAACACTTTCAATAAAGCTGCATATATGATCATTAACTTTATTTTAATATCTTTTAAAATATATTTTATAAAAAATAAAAATAAAAATAATATTATATAAAGAATTATGTGATTATATTTATCATATAAAAATTAATTAGAGATTACAATACTATCATATTATTAAAAAAATATTTTATATTAAAAAATATATTTATAAATTTTATCATATTTTTATATAGAATTATTTCTAACTAAACGTAATAATTTTTTTTTAATATTATTTTTTAAAATAATTTTTTTATCAATCAAATATGATAAATTTTTTTTTATAATTATTTTTTTTAAATAAATAATTTTTAAAAATTATTAAATTATTTTATAATTTAATATATTCCAACCAAATGGATTGCAAAGAAAAAGAGATAATGTAATAATGTTACTTGATATCAAAAGAATTGAATGCTCCAGTGCAACCTTGCGTTCCATCGAGCTAGCTCCATGGATCTGATATATTTACCGAACCAATTAATCTATTCTTCACCACATCATGTCGTGAGGTGTTTTGTTTAGCGTAGATGAAGATTAGAAAAATTATTAGTTAGGGTCATCCTATAAAAAATTGTCATATCATGCCAAAAGAAAGAATGTTTTTTCAAAAATTATCAGCGAAGGGTTAATTGAATTTTTTTTTCAAAATTTTTAATTAAATTTGAATAATGATAATTTTTTTAATAATAAATAATATAATATATTTTTTAAATAATTTAAAATATATATAATAGAACAATCCTAATATATATATATATATATATATATATATATATATTTTTTTTTTTTGAAAGACCAACCAACCGACCTCATACGAGAGTGTATCCTCGCCGTCCAAGTTAGAAGTGCACATGTATCAGATATAGAGGCCGGCCATGAATTAACCCATCCAGTTCACAAAGCGTCGGCGCCCGAGTTCGACCCAAACTCGGAGTTCCAGAATCTCTCACGCTCTCGACGATCCTCGTCGAAACATTTAAACCAGTCAGGAGAGAGCACACGGATCGCGTGTTTCTTCAAACCCATCCTGGCCCGTCCGTTCCCCATCAACGATCCAAAATCTCCCGCATAGGTAACCGCCCTTCCCACGTCTCTCCTTCCTCCCTCTCTCTCTCTCCATATAAGTCCGCCAAGACCCAACTTTTTCCCCATTCGCCAACGTGGTTGAGAGAGAAAAAGCCGAAACCCTAGCCCAAACACCAGCCTTTCTCCCTCTTCGATGGCTCGTACGAAGCAGACCGCCCGGAAGTCCACCGGTGGCAAGGCCCCCCGGAAGCAGCTCGCCACCAAGGTATCATCGCCTCGTCTCAATCGATCTTTGTTTCCAAGATTTCCTTAGAAATCTTTTCCCCTAAATCTTGATTTTTTCGATTTCTTCTTGAAGGCGGCGAGGAAGTCGGCGCCTACCACCGGCGGAGTGAAGAAGCCCCACCGCTACCGTCCGGGAACTGTTGCCCTTCGGTGATCTTCTATAACCCTCAATCCCTAATCCTCTACTCATTTGTTTTCTTCGATTCTTCTCTAATTGATGACGATGATGAAAATTTCAGAGAGATTCGGAAGTATCAGAAGAGCACGGAGCTGCTGATAAGGAAGCTGCCGTTCCAGAGGCTGGTGCGTGAGATCGCGCAGGACTTCAAGACAGATCTGAGGTTCCAGAGCCACGCAGTGTTGGCCCTGCAGGAGGCGGCCGAGGCCTACCTCGTCGGTCTTTTTGAGGACACCAACCTTTGCGCCATTCACGCGAAGCGCGTCACAATCATGCCGAAGGACATTCAGCTCGCTCGCCGCATCCGTGGGGAGCGTGCTTAGATCGTGCTGCTTTCCTTAATATTTTGGTTCTTAGTGTTATTAGATCCGTCAACTGCTTGGACTAATCTTGTTTTGTTTTAGACGTATAATGGTTATTTTTGGAACCTATTTAGTGACTTAGTTCTGATGTATATTCTTGGATCAAAATCCTGAAATTTGGAATTATGATAAAGGATTTGTGATAATTTTGGTTGTGCGGGTTTTTTTAAATATAAATTGGTTTAGGATTAAGATGGGATATTGGAGAGGTATAACAATTGGGAACTACGAAGAATTTTAGCTCAAACTATGATTGTTGTATTTTTGTGTTATTTGTGATCATATGTTTTGTTTTAATGATTCCTGTGATTGCCTAGTTTCCTGGAATGTTCAAGGATACGATGGATCAGTCTTTGTTAAGAATGGCAGAACTTGCAAGGGTGGAGCATGCGGGCATGGGATTGTGGGAAATTCGCTGGGTGGTGGCTTTGTGATGATTCTGAAAACGATGTTTGCAAAATCTTCCCCAAATGTGGGATTGAGGGGAAGGGGGAGGATTTGGGATTATATGGTGTGATGTGTTTTTTACTTTATGCTCTGGTCTTTGGTCGATGCTTTATGGTTCCTGTGTTTGGTAATATTGATAATGCGTGGTGGTCCTTCCCATTCCCTTTCATCCCTACTTAGGGAGTGGATGCAAATGGTTCGGTTAACCAAATTAAATTGTTAATTATTTTGTAATGTAGTTTGAATTGATTCGATTTTTAATTGGGTAATTTAGATTAATTGAAAATTTTGATTTTTATTTAGATAATTTTGATTAATTGAATATTGAAGTGGGTTGGTCGATGATAAATAATATATTATTAGAGATTATAAGAAGTTTGAAATAATTTTATTGAATTAAATTGTTTTATTGTCGATTTAAATCTAAATAATGATATCAAGTTCAAGGATGATTATATGATTAAAGAATTTAATAAGTTTAAATTGAAATCAAAAGTCTAGTGGAGAGATTTAAAATTAAAATTGAATTATGGGAAGAAATTGTCCAAATTATTTTGATTAGGGTTGTTTGTTTTTAGGTTATTTCTGTTCGATTTTTGATTCGAAGTTTGGTCTTTTTAAATTTTGGTTTGATTTGAATTGAAAAATTGAATGCTGAGTTTTTGAGTTCTCTCTTTGAGGTCTTTGGAATTGTATGCACCAGGGGTGCGTGCAATTGGATCCCGGTATCCACCGTGGGCGCTCTTATATTCTCCAAGATTTCCCCTGGTTCGCTTGGACCTTGCTTTGGCGGCATGATGATTGGTGGATGATGTTTTGGCTTGTGTCTTATGAGTGGAAAACGGGTACTTTCTTGAGCACGGGTAAATCCAGAAAGGCCAGCTGATGTTTTTGGCAAGGAAACATTTGCAGCTATTTTAATTTATTAGTTAGGAAGTGGAGTGAGTAGTGAATTTTAGCCTCTCTGTATTTCTAATTTTTAGGTTTTGTGGGTTAGCATTTTTGTATGTTTAGAGTTTTTAGTTCCTTTGCTATTGCTGTTGTGCCTTGCTTTTGTGCTGTCATCCATGTATTAGCGTATTCAATAGAGATTTTTGGATAATAAGTAAGATTTTTAAATATTATAGTTCTTAATGATGTAATTTTAAGAAGCTTATTAGTTTATTAAATTGTGTTAAATGAAAATTTTTTATTAGTTTTATTAGTAAATTATTTTAGAATTAGTGGCGAGGTTCCACGCATCTGTTATCTGGATGTCCAGATTAAAACAATATTATCAGTTGAAATTTTTATTTTTGTTAATAAGGAGGACTGTATGTAATATTATTAATGAAATGTCTATTAGTTCATTGAGGTGTATTAGATAAAATTTTTTGTTAGTATCACTAAATAAGTATAAGAATTAAGGATTTTGTTAATAGTTATATTTATTTAATATAAGGTAATATGTATAAAAGTATTTTTCATTAGTTTATTCTGTCCATTAGATTACAATAATATTGTGATAGTGTGTCTAAATATTAATATTATGATAGTGTATCTAAATATTAATATTAATAATTGAATTTTTATCTGTTATATTTATTTTATATTATATTAATTTTTAATAAAAGTTAGAAAATAAAGAATGTGCGCGCGTGTGTGGGTGGGGGCGCGTGTGGGTGAGGGTGTGTGTGCACGTGCGTGCGTACGCGGGCACATGCGTGGGCGTGCGCGTTTGCGCGTGTGTGATTTTGCGATAGTATATCTAAATTAATATCGTGATAGTGTACGGTAATTGTGATGGTGTATCTAAATATTAATATTGTGATAGAGTATAGTAATTCAAGCATGATTAGACCCACTGGCTTGTTTGGGCTTTGGTGGGTTGAAATGTTCGGATCAGAGTTGTGACGTCCTTGTTAGACCCACCGGCTTGTTTGGGCTTTGTCAATCAATTGTTTTCATGATGCGGTGTCCTTGTTAAAATCCGCTGGCCCGTTGATTGGTAGAACCTAAAATATTTCCACATGCCAGTCTACCTTGTTTTCTATGAGCAACATTTAAGAGAAATATTTTCTACTAGCTTCACGGATATCATCCATGATAATTAGCTGTCGTATTGGGCTTAAGCTAAAAAATAATTTTTTTTTTGGCACATATGAACCAATTACTGTAGGTGATATCCACAGAACTACACCGTCCGCGGTGTAGAAAAAATTTTCCTTTAAAACTCATTTGATTCATGAAAAGTGGAGGAAGGAAGATACAATCTTTAGAAGAAAAATTTTTTGCTCACCATAGAAGCCTAAACTCACCGTCTGTGGTAATTAACTCATGCATGAGCTCAGGTGCAAAAAAAAGCATGGCACTTCATAAATTTTTTTTTACTCGAGCCTACATGTGTCAATCGCCGCAATGTGGAAGCTTACTGTCTAAAATATTTTCCTCAGAAAGTGGAGATGGATTTAAGAATTTTTATTTGATTAAAGTTTTAAGAAAGAAGAGCATAAAAAAATAATTTTTATAAAAAGATATTTTTTATATTTTATAAAAATAAAAATCTATAAGAAAATGAATTTTGAAATTTCAATGTGATGAAAATTGGTGGTATTTTTTTTCTAAAAATAAATTTTTAAGATTAAAATTTTATAAAATATCAATAGTTATAATAGAATAGTGAATAGTAATATATATCAAAATATTTATTTAAATATTTTTTTATAAATATTAATATAATATAATATTAATATTATTTTAATACTTATATAAATATAATATAATATTAATATTAATATTAATATAATAATATATTAAATATTATATTTATATTTATATTAATAAATTTATTATATTAAAATATTAATATATTAATATAATAAATTATTATGATTTAATTTGATATATATATACATAGTTTTGAGACGAGAGGAGAAAGGCACGTGGAATCGCTATTTCAGTCGCTCTGAGCCTCCCATCAAACTGCCGAGAATTGAAAAAAAAAAAGAAAAGAAAAAAAGAAGCAGCCTAACCCAAAACCCCTGTTCGCACCGCTCCAAGCCTGCCACCCAGTTGGAACTCCTGAGGACCGCTCGTGGTGGTGGTGGGGGCGGGGGTGGTGGGTATGAAGGGACCGAGCTGGAGCGAGGAAATGGGGGCGGTGCGGAGGAGTTGCAGGTGGCCGTGGTGGTTGCAGAGAAACTGTGGGCGGAGGAACTGCGGGTAGCCGGGGGGATCGCGGAGAAATTGCCGGCGGAGGATCCACCGGTACGCGGGGCCGGGGGGTGGTGGGGTTAGCCGGAGAGGGGAGGTCCATGGCGGCGGCGGCCTGGACATCGCGAGGGGGGAGGCGGTGAGGTCCTGCACTCGCTCCTACTACGCGGGCAAGCGGGCGTGGGGGCGGGGTGGAAAGAAAAAACGAAAAAGAAGGAAAAAATATTACATCCCGTGGCACGGAATTATAAGCAAGTGTTATATTATAATTAATTAAGATTGAAATTAAATTGAATATAGATCGAATATTAATATATTTATAGTTATATTTATTTTATCTAATGATTATAAATATGAATATAAATATTATTTAGATATAAAAATTTATATTTTATTTATTTTAAATGGTTATAAATACGATTCGGATGCATAAAATATGGATATAATTATCGATATAATTTAGATAATTAAAATTTATAATTATAAAATTAAAAATATTACTAAATAGATGATAAATTAAGTTAATAATATATTTATATGATTATATATTTTTTAAAAAATTAATAAATATTATATAAAATTATATAGGATTACATATAGATTTATTCGAAAATGGATGGAATAGTTGTCTATCCATATCCATATATGGATAAGGATAGTAGTTGAATCCTTAAATTTCTATCAATATTTGAATTAATTCGGATATGAAAATGAATTTGAATAAATAATATCGATACCATTTTCATAGCTAATTATAATATATTTATATTATATTTATATTAATATAAATATAATATTATTATTTATATAAAGTTTAGGAGCAAAAAGATATGGTCTTATTTCTATTAAGGATATGTTGATTATTCTACATAGTTTTTTTAAAAAAATAGGTACTCAATCAAATATAAACCACTTCACAATAAATTATTTTTTCATAGAAAATGCCAAAATTTTATTCCTAAGAAATAACTTTCTAGAGGAAAAAATCTTCCCATAAATTAAATGAGTCCTTAGTTTTCCATCTGGCTCAACAGAAGCTTCCACGATAAGTTCCAGAGCTTCTCTATAAGAAAGTTTGGCGGAGCTTATCAATGCTATTTCTAAGAAATAATTTTTCAAAAAGTAATTGTTTGAAAAAAAAAAAAAGTTCTTCTCATGAATCAAATGAGTTTTCCATCTAGCTCAGCCATGGCAAGTTTTGGGGCCTCCCCATAAGAAAGCTCGGTGGAGCATATCAATGTATTCAATGACCCAAGAAGATAAAGCTAGGGTTGATATTCAATATGTTGGGATTGCTTGGGTACAACATTTGCTAGAAGAGTCTTCCTCCCGAGGATAAGGTTTCACGCTTCCAACCAGCAAACTTTTTGCTTATCTTGTTGGTGAGAAAGATTGGCGCGCATGGAGGACCCCCTCCCCACCCCGCACACCTCCACTTTTTTTTTTTTAAATTTTAAATTTCCTTTTGTTTTAGTTATATTTAGGTAAGAGATCATCTTGATTGCACTAACAAAACTATCATAGATTGATCTTCCTTTAGCGACCACCGATTGGGAGTGTGAAATGAGATTACCTATGACCTTGGCTAGCCAGTAGGAGAGAAACTTTCCCCTGTTGATGAGACTAATTGGTCTGTGATCCATTATTGATGTCCGCTCAGATTTCTTTGGTATCAGCAAAATGCAAGTGTTAAGTCAATCTTTCTAAACCTGCCATGCCATCACAAGGTCCTTTAAACAGATTTAGAGAGATCTTTCTTGAGTATGTCGAAGAGGTGTTGATAGGAGGACACTGGATATCCATCCAGGCTGGGTGATTTAGCTCTTGCTGGATTGAAAATTGCCTCTTTAATCTCCTCTTCAGTGAAGATCTGGTCGGGTTCCTGCTTTGGTAGTTGCACTCTCTGAAGTTTCCGGGAGTTCTTTGTACAAGGAAGAGAATGCTTGATTGATGTCTGCAGGCTGGTTTACATTCAGAGGAAGGAAAAAAAAAATTTGTCTGCAAGCCACTTTAGAGTAGTGCCATGATCTGGGAATTGGAAGATTCTATTTCTTGTACCGTCGCTTGGAGATGAAAAAATTTTGTATGTCCGTCACCTTCCTCAAGTCATTGTTGAGATCTCAATTGCTACTTCCATTAAATCTATTCTTGTCGGAAGTAGTTCTAGTCGTGGTTCCAATTGACTGCGTCTCTCCTTTAATCTTCAGTGTGGGCTCTTATTTCCTAAGTATCTAGCACAAGACTCTAGAGTGAATGAAGGTTCTCCGAAAGATTACACCAATAGAAAACTTACTCCAAGACATGAGTTTAGAGCACAACACCAACACTCTCAATTTTTGGACCAGATTAACGGCCGAAACTTGAGAGGGGGGAAGCTTTCCATCATTTTGAAATTAGGTCACCGAAGTTTCGAACCATGTACCGATTATTGCTTTTGGATGGTCGGATGTTGTACCTGCCAAAGGGGATAACATGATTGACCCTGGTAACTGTTTTATGAAACATGGAAAGAAAAACATTGGCTTATCAAATTGTCAATCCAGCCATAGAAAGGAATCAACAAACATTGAAGTCTCCATGAACATGACCTCACTGCTATGAGTTCTGGATAGAATTCATTCTTTGTGAGAAGCCATTTAGTGCCATTTGCTTCCAGCATTAAAGTAACACTAAGGGAGAATATAGCAGTGCTAAACAAACTGCCATCAACTGCATCAGAACGCGAATACTAAGTTAGAATCACTCCTGCTGAACCGATGGCATCCACTTCTTGCCCGCAATCGAAGCGTGTTTCGCATGTGGATTTTAGGAGTTCGGAGTCGAATGTGTTTACTTTTGATTCCTGCAAGCATTGTTAAAGCTCTTGGAGGTTTTCACTGTATCCTGGATTGTTCTTTTAGAGGCCTACCGAGTCCACTGACATTCCGACACAAGATTGCATTTTTGACATGAAGCAAAAACCCATAGGACCGAAACATGCTGCAATAATATAGCTAATGAAGTAGATCATAAGATGAACCAGCTGCAGTGAACTAAGCATATTAGATTGACATCTTGTATGCCAGCTCCAGACAGAACAGGAACAATAGTTGTTGGAGAATACAGCTAAAACTTTGCCGATACAGTGAACAACAATCACAAAACATTAAGGCTAATTGCTAGAGAAGCAGTTGGAAACAACAAAAAGTGTCTGAGCCAGTAGAGCTCCAAAATGAGGTGTGAACTTCCATTTTCAGACCTGATCCATGCAATCCTTCAAAAGACTGGACTTGATGCACCATTCAAATTCCAACTTCTTAAGTTTACCATCTTGAGAGAGGATGAGGCCACATTTTTTTGCCAAGAGATGTTAAGTCTCTGAAGTGAGGGACTTAAAGAAGAAGATACTGTCCTCTTTCAGCTCTTTCTCCTCATTGACATCCCTAATTACAGACATGATAGTTTCATCTTATGAAATTTCCCAGCAGGCCAATATCTCAATAACCTCGACAACAGTTTTCGAACATCGATCCTCAGATGGCTCAAAATGATTTTATAATTTATCTAGCCAACTTCAATCTTGGAGTCCATCTCAAGGCAGAGCTTGATGTTATGGACTTTAATATATGCACCCTTAAGGGCACCAAAAGAAACTCAATATATGGAAAAATGACAAGTACTGATAAATATGATTGTGAAGACAAAAATGGTTTCACCGTTTTCCATATATTGAACAATTATTATTAATGGAAACATTTGTGATCAATTTTGGCCAACCACGAGGAGAAGGTTTGCATGAACAAGTATAATTTTGGAAGGTTTTAAGGCTGACATGGACCATGGCATTCACAACTGGCTGGCACTTCAGGTTTTCTTTTCCCAGTCATGAACTCTTATTCAATTAGAAATGTTTGCACTTTGAAATTTGTTTCCTTAAAAAAGAGAACTATTCTACCGTGCTCCTACCACATTTCCCCAGCTGTTGGTGAAAGAACCCATCTCAGACGAGTGTGATCCTTAAGAGAAAATTGACTCTTATCGGCTTCCATTTTCTTGCATCAGAGAACGATGAGATTGGCCATGCAAGGTTTCTTGTGAAAGTGTTGAAAGCACAAGATGTTTTGTTTTTTGTGGAGAAACTCTACGAAAGGCTACATAACATATATAACCTAGAGATATTTCCAAAGCCCAAGTAAATTTAAAAAGCAAATCGATATCATATATGGTATATTTGTGCCTTACAGGTACGGAATCTGATTTTTTTTTTAAAATAAAGAATACCTAATAATTTTTCTATTTTACATCAAGCCAATAATTTTTTTAAAGTTATTACACTGTCTACTTTAACTATCATTATAATTATTTAAATTTAGGAAAACATCTACGGTAAATCGATTAAACAACAGTTAAGCTCATGACCAGATCAATGTCTACCCAAGGTATGATAATTATGCATTTTGGTACTGCTACATAAGCATCCTCTATATAATGCGTGTTGAAATCATCACATACGGCCAACAACTTAACATAATTGGTTGACACCTTATCCCTAAAGTCTTGCTTTTCCATAGACTCGGGATTCAAATTCTTGGTGTTACCAAACAGATAAATAAATAAATAAAATTAAATGTAAGATTTTGTCCAATATAGGATAAAATAATATGATGAAAAAGGATCAATATACATGATTAAGCATAATTACTTAAGTTTTTATATCCGGCTAGGTCCCTGCATGTACTGGACTTTTTATCTCTCAAACATTTGGCATTAGAGCTAGATGTTGAAGATCTAGGGCAACCATCTAGAATGTAAAAGTGTGTCAAAATAATGGCTCTTGTAAAGAACAGTAATCCATATTGGACTAGAAAAAATGCTTTCTACACCACGGACGGTGTAGCTCTGCAGACATCGTCCACGGTGATTGGCAAGCATGCAGGCCCGAATGAAAAAAAGCACGACATCTGATAATTTTTTTTCTACCTGAGCCCACGTGCTCGTCAATCACTACGGGCCATGTTTGTGGAGCTACACTGCCTACGGTGTAAAAAATATTTCTACTAGAGTCAATAGAGAGATACAGACTTTATCTGAGAAGGTAGAGAGTATGTAGACAGAGATGAGATTTATTTTTTTGAGGTTCACTGCTCTAGAGCAGACACATGATACACGTATTGACCTCTCCAGCATTACTAAGGAGATTGCTTATCTCAGGGAAAGAGTTGAATCTGGTGGGACTGAGATGATGGCAGCTACTAGTGGACTGGATCAGGCATAGCAGCAGGACATTATTTTAGTATTTGGAGCTATGGGCAGTTAGATTGAAAAAATTGAGAGATTTACTCTAGGTGCGATACCAATAGCAGTAGATGCAACCGCCAGAGCAGTCATGCCACATCCTCCACCTCCTCCACTTATGTCTCCTGTTCAATCCACTCAGGTATCCGTTGGCGAGAGTAGACCACCACTGAGAGTTGACACTCGTGTGGAGCCTACTTCTTCCCAAATGGCTGGGCCATCAGCTAGGACCAGGAGTAGGAGAATTAGGCCATCTTTATTTCGTGCCTCTTCTTTTCAGACACTAGAGATCCTTTCAGATGATGAGTAGCATCATAAGGAGTTGATATCTAGCCACTTGATGTTTTATGTTTATGTATTAGAAGTATATGCTTGTACTTGTCTCTATGTTAGGTACTTTCTAGATACTTATCTATAATTGCTTGTCATGGTTTGAACTTGTTATATCATTGTATCCAGGTGTGTTAAGATCAATATTGGTCTAACATATTCATTTTGTAAATGTAATAAAGATCATATATAATTACTTATCTTTACATTATATCCTTTTCCTGCTATGATCTTGTATGATGTTTATTTATGAATTACCTTTTTTGATCGATGAAAAAAAGGAGCAAGATGTACATAAGTTTGTGTCATGATACATACTCTATGTGAGCTTGGCACATGTAAAATATGACTGTTCAATGAAAGGATTCATGCTTGATACATATAATGATAAATTACCATTCAAGCAAGTACAAGCAGTAAATTTTAAATCTGAATTGATAAGCTATATTAAAAATATAAGCATGAACTAAGGAGGAGCTAAATATGAAACTATGAAAAAGTTGCACCTTCATCTTATTAAAAATATCTCCAATATATTTATTTTATATCTCTTGCTCATATACTTAAAGTTCTATCATCATCAAAAAGGAAAAAAATATTAACCCCAAGAATTAATTTTGATAAATAACAAAACATTTGAGTATATATTTGGACTAATGGATTGGTTGAGATCATGGTTCAGATGCATTATAGAGTATCAAATAAAACATTCCTAAAAATGCATTTGAAAATCGATAAGGAGAAGTTGGAGGCTTTTGAAATATGAAACACACCTAAAGGAAGGCTTAAAAAAGGTATTTCAAGATCAAAATTAAAGAAAAATTTAATTAGATAAATTAAAATTTTTTAGTATTGAAGCCCTCAAGTCGATTCTTGAAGATTGCTATTCAGCTCGAGCTGAAATGTAAGGAAAAAAATTCTGGCATGCTCAAATTTAGCCGGCATGCTCTTGAGTCGACTCATGATTGAGCTTGAGTCAACTTGAGTGAATAGTGGTAGAACAATAATTTTTTAATACAAAAAAAATATCGACTCGAGTAGAGGACCAAGTCGACTCAAGAAACTCAAGTCAAAGTCTCAGAAAAATACAAAGAACATGATTTTCAGGACAAAGTTTGGGCTGGTCTTGAGCAGAGGGCCGAATTGACTCGAGTTTTTTGAGTCGAGGTCTCAGAGGAATACAGAGAGTATGATTTTCAGCACAAGTCGGTCGGATCGACTCAAGAAAAATGATAAGTTGACTCGAGCTCCAATAGCTAGTTTTCTGTAGAAATTTCAGAACAGTGCAGTCCACTTCCAAATGACTAGAATCAATCCTTCAATAGTCAAAAACCCCTCTTCAGTCTACCAAATGTTGGAAAAGAGCTACAAAATATCTGGAAGAAGTAACTTGACTAATTAATCATTAAGATGAATCAAAAGAAAAGTGAAAAAGCCTAAATAGCATTGAAAAAGAGAGCATTCCACCTCCAACTCTAAGAAATATTAAATCAAAAGATTCTTTTCAGCAAGAAGACAAGCTCATCTTCTCAAAAGCCTTCATCAAAAAAGATTTCACAAGCTTCATCGACGTTATTGCTCATTAAAAGAGCTTTTATGTTTAGTTTATTATTTGATCTTTGTACTCCTTGTAACTTAGCTTCAATAAAATTTTGAAGCTAAGAAGAAGACCTGTCCAAGCCTGAGAATTGGATTGTAAGCTAAGGATTAGTTTAGAATTTGATTGTGGTTGATGAGCCGGTATAAAATCAACTAGATTTTAGATAATGAGCCTAGAAAAACTATCCAACTATAATCTTGGAGAGATTATAGTAAAATTTTTAAGTGGATCTTGGAGAGTGGACGTAGATGCAACGAGCATCGAACCACGATAAATTTTTTTATATTTGTGATTGCTTTGTTTCTTGTTTTTCATTGTACTTTCATTTTTGCATACTTAGTTGCATCAAACTAGAACACACATCAACACTTCACTAATTTTTTAAAATATCACATTATTTACTTAAATTTTGAAAAAAAAATTAATTCATCCCTTCTCTTGGGTTGTCTTGTTGGGCAACAGAATTTTACTTTATGAAGTCGCATGTCATCCTCTCGAGTCTCTCGTCTCATGCCTGATCCATCTTTAACTAAAGCTCTACCTTACATAGGGCTCCCCGCCATGAGGTAATATGCTCCATACTTTTTTTCTCTAATCACCACCCTACTATCTTGCATGATCTTTAGGATTTCTCCATCAACTTTTCATCTGAAGTCGTTTGAATCCAGTCTACTCAGTAAGATTAGATTTTTCTTAAAGTTGGGTATGTATTAAACCTCCCCTAACTTCTTTATTGTTCCATCATGAAGCTGCATGCTGACCGTCCCATTGCCCTTGATCTCACAGTTAGATCCATTTAGCAGAAACATAGTACCCTCACTAGTCTCCAGAGAGTTAAACAACTCTTATCTACAATATACATGATAAAAATAAGTAGAATCCATAATCTACTAGGAGAAAGAAGTAGATACCTCGTCAGTAATCAGAAAAACATCAAGAAGAGAACATCCACTCTTAACTTGCTGTATACAATTCTCTCTCAACTAAAAGCTATCCTCACAAAAGTTCTTTCAGAATCTCCAAGAAGATCCTCAACAGCTACAAGATGATTTGCCCTCACGACCTCCATGTCGGATGCTATGCATCTATTGCTTCTCTCTCACAGACAGCATATACTTGGTGCTCTACCAAGCTCCTCTTGGTGGCTATTAGAGCCTCTCTGCATGCCACACCTTGCTACACACATCATACCTTGCTCCACAACATCTCAGGTCTTTAAATAAGATTGAGAATCTTCACATCAGCTATTTATGGGAGTCTTAACATGACTCTATCTTCCAATATGAGTCCAGCAAGACTCTGATTGTGTCCATAGCGTTCAAATCATGACCACTACTCTTCATGGCCACTGGATCCTATGGTCCACATGCAATTCTCGTAGACCTCTTAGATTAATCATAATCTGAGTTCAAATAGAAAATCCTATCCTATTCTATTTGCCTCTGTCGAGCTTGGCTCTGTTAGAGGTCGAGCTGGTTTGACTGTATCTTATCTGAATACCTACTTTCTGTCTGCTTGAGAGGGCCGGCTCGATTGCAGTCCGAGCTGGCTTGATGTTGAGTTGGCTCGAATCCATATCTAAGCCAGCCTGATTATTATGCTGATATTGATTTTTCTCTGCTATGGATCGAATTTGAGGCATCAAATTCTAACATTTTTTTACATAGCTGGAAGAATAAGTATTTTTTTTAATTTCTTTGGATTAGCCTTGGGGCTTTGGGATCCAGGCTTAAGTCGAACAATAGAAGGGATCCTCTTGAAGAGGACCTAGAAAACTTTCGAAAACTGCTTATTGTCCATGTCCCTAAGCTCAAGAACTTGTTGACCGAGGAGGAATTGTATGATGCAAGCATCAACCACATCGCTCTTTACCATATGTTATTGTTCTTCATGCTTTCTTATTATTTCATTTTTCCTTACTGCAAGCTTCTAATCCCCCCTCCCTTCGTTTTGTCATTGCAAACACTGATAATTCAAGACATTGAAGCCATGCGGGGGAGTAAGGGCAAAAGGAGATCAGGCTCGCACCCAGAGGTTGAGCCTTCAATGAAGAAAAAAATGGGTTCTTCCACTCCACCTCGGCCTCAAATGAGATCTCCTGTAGCAATGGTGGCCTTGTCAGATTAGGCTCCGAGGTTGGTAGCTTTGGATGTCTCTCAGATTGAAGTGGAGGTCATTATACCGAAACTTTAGGGGATTCGGTCCTCGGTTCTTCAACGCTACCTTGATCCTTCAATGTCTTGCTAGTAGCAATAGACACATCAAGAGACGTTTTGATGATGCTGACATACGTGTCTGAAGGAGCATCCCAAACTTCATGGCACAGCTCCTCGGCATCAATGTTCGTTAAAGTCAGGAATGCAAGATTGATATTAGGAAAGAATTCCTTTATCTTGGAGATGCACTGGTTGAAGCCCATCTCGTATACCCAGAAGAACATGTTTGTGCTCTCGACAAGTGCTCTATCTTGATCGGGATGATGGTTGCCTTCAAGACCTTTCCCTCATCTTCAAAGTACACTAAATTTTCACAAAAGGGATTGGCCTTTCTGATTGGCTGTAAACATAGAAGAAGCAAAAAGACGACCAAAGAAGATAAGCAACATCGAGTGAAAATTTTCAAAAAAAAAAAAATTTCATTTCATTATAAGATTTTTCATTACAAGCTTTCAACGAAGGATGAAAGCAAAATAAAGATAAAAGTATATAAAATTATGGATTGAAAGAAGATTCGCCAGTAACATTTAAACTCGGTTGGTTTTCAAGTAAGTCCTTCTCGAAGTCTTTGGCTGGAGCTGAAGAAGGGACATTAGTAGGAGTTTCGGAGTGAACTCCTTATGCCTGGTTGAGAGCAAGGGTCTCAACATTGGTGGTAATTGTAGCCACGGCAAGAGCAACAGCGTTCGAAGGAGTAGCCGCTTTGGAAGGAGCAGCTTCATCCTCTGTCTTAGACATCCATCAGCTTCTTCAACCATGGGACGATGAGGCTGACATTGACCTCACCGGAGAACTCATTCACCTTCCCGAGGCGCTCCTTAAAATCGAGGTGGTAGATGGAGATGGCATCCTCAGCGACTTCAGACTTGAAGTCGATTGATGCGTTGTACTCAACCCTCTCCTCGACAGCAAGAAGGGCTGCATCGATCTTTTTCTTGTAATATCGATGATCGGCCAGCTCCCTCCACTCTATCTGCTCCCTCTCGATATCCTACTCTATAGTTTTTATTCTACTTTGAGTGTCTTTGAGGTTGGCCTTCAACTAAGTCTGGTCTTCTTCAGCCTTCTTTGCAGCCATGCTCAATTCTTCCTTGGCTCTCTTGGAGATAGCTTTCAACTCCTCCTCGGCTATCCTCAACTTTTTCTTAAGAAAAATCTTAGTCCAATCACGTTCCCCTAAGATTTTCTAATGAAGAGAATCGAGTGCATCATCTGCATGAGGTACACAAGTACACAAGTTAAGAAAAAAAAAGGAAGAATAAAAGGGGAGAGGAAAAAAATAGAAGAGGGAAGGAAAACATACTTCAATGATGTTGATTGGACTGACATCCATGATATTTTTAATTAAAATATTCTTTTATAGTATCCAATCTGCTGGAAGAATAATATAATTCATCGGCTTACTAACAAGCTGACCATCCATTAATACCAATGCATCTTTCTTAAGTATCTTCATCAGCATCATGATTTTCTCTCGAGCATCAAGGTTGGAAGAAGGTCGATTGTAATATTGGTGCCCATCACAAGACATGCCTTCTTCCCACGTACATAGTTCTTAACTGAAGGAGCTACTATTATGGGAGGATGATTTCTTTAGTTTCATATTGATTATGAGTTAAAAAAATTTTTAATTTATATGATATCGAATTTTTTTTTTTTTATGAGATATTTTTTGAATGGCAAAACAATAAAATTCTAAATGACCAAAATTTATTGAAGTTATTAAAAAATAAAATCATAAAATACCAAATGATCAAGATTTATTGAAATTCAAAATATTCAAAGTCAAAACGAACATTATGTACACGGGCACGAAGGTATACGCCAATCATTTAACTCCTTTTGACCACAACATTGACATGATTTGTAAAAGCTTCCT
Organism: Cocos nucifera; assembly: GCA_006176705.1. NCBI lineage: Eukaryota > Viridiplantae > Streptophyta > Magnoliopsida > Arecales > Arecaceae > Cocos > Cocos nucifera. The sequence continues at coordinate 2,255,041 of QRFJ01000108.1, read as the reverse complement.
GCCCATGTATATATACTTTCTTTTTACTGAAAAGACTTTTACATTAATTATAAATTATAAAAAATATAACTTATATAGAATAAAAATTTTATTTAAAAAATAAAACCATAAAATCCAAAATATCTCACACAACTCCCGAATTATATACCACGGACCAAAACATACAACCACCTCCGAATTATATACCACAGACCAAAACGTCCAACCCTCGAATTGCATACCGCATACCAAAACAAATAATAGATCGAATAATTATCTATTCATATCTATTTTTTAAAATATATATAAAAATAAATATAGATATTAAACGAATGTTAAAATTGTTATCTACATCCTGATTCATGTTAAAAAACAAAAAAAGAAGGGTTGAACGAACATGATCTGATTCATTTCTACCCATAAATCATTCATCACTTCTCTCGTCAACTCGTTTCCAATTCCATTAGCTATTTCGCATTATAACTCGTACAAAGATGCCAGGACCTCTTGATTGGCAATTGCCATAAGCAAATCTCAAACACTCCCTTCTGTCCCCTTGTCTTTCTGCTGCCAACCCCCACGCTCCCGCCCACCTCTTCACCAACCACCTTGTTGAGGCCAAAACCATCAATACACCCAAACCTATCGACATTACCACCACCATCACTAAAACCAGCAACCGCAAAACTATCAACCATACCAAGATGAGACCACGAGGAGCCGTGCAGCCCCACAGTTAATAATTTAGTATCATCATCAATGGATTTCATCCACTTAAAAAAGGACTTGGACCAATTCAAATGAATCCAAACCAAACCCAATTTGCCCATTAGATAAGGTTGATAGTAGATAAACTTAGAACGGACCAACAGTTACCTTGGTCGGCCACAAATTGAATTGGATTAGTATTAATAGAACCTGCACCAAGCTCGAACCTGATGCCAATCCAATCAGACTCCAACCAAATCCAACCAAAAAAAAAAAGAAACCATGAATAAAACAATCTAAGTTACTTTTATATAAAATATACTTTACTAAATTATATGTTTAGCAAGAAACAGTATCGGTTTGCTCAAGAGAATGATTGTGCTGAACAGGGAAATTCTCGGTCAAAGTTCAAACTCCTTCAAGAGACACCAACCCCATCCCTCAGTTTCCAAAAACAAACACAAACACAAACACAAAATTCTAAATTTCCAGATCATGAAAACCATGAAATTTATACAGGAACTGTGCATATTACCGACCTTCCATATCATTAGTCACCAGGGCAAAATAAGGCACAAGCTACAAGAGCAAGGCAACCAAAACATAAAGGGCCAAGTACACCAAAAACTAAACCGGGTATTTATACAAGGATGAACAGAGTCATGGAGACCATCTATCTCCACCATCAAACAGTTGCCTTCTTAGCCTTCTTGGCCGCCGGGGACTTGATGGACTTGGGCTGCTTCGGCTTCGCAGGGGTGGCCTTCTTGGTCTTTTTAACCCCCGGCTTCTTCTTAGCCTTCGAAGGCTTTGACGACTTCTTCGAAGCAGCAACAGGGGCCTTCTTCCTCTTGGCAGGGGCAGAGGTAGCCTTCATCGCCGGCTTCTTCTTCTCCTCCTCCTTTCCTGTCTCCGATAGCTTGAAGGAAGCCTTCACCTTCACAAGCTTGCCCTTGGCGGTGAAATTCCTTAACTGGATGGCCAAGACCTTCTTGTAGTTCGCCGGCAAGACCCCTTTGTGCTTCTCCTCCATGTGCTTAGCAATGGCGTAGGAGCTGGAGCCAGTCTTCTCGTTGAGAGCCATGATCGCCTCTTTGATCATCTAAACCAATTCCCGGGAGATCAAAATTCGAACTTTTTAACATAGGGATCATCCAATTGGAGAGGGGAAGAAGAGATTTTTACCTGGAAATACGGAGGGTGGGAAGGGGCAGAGGGCTTTGGAGCCTTGGGCTTCTTCTCCTTGGGAGCTTTCGGGGCTCTAGGCTTCTTCTCCCTCACTGGCCTCTCCTCGGTGGGCTTGGGCTCCGGCGGGACCTCCACCGGTGCCTCCGTCGACGCCTCCGCCGGCGGTAACTCGGCGGGGACTACCGCGACCTCGGCTACTTCGGCACTCGACATGAGTGAAAGACGATTTTTCCCCTACCGCGAACACCCCTCGGATCGCTCAGGCAAAGAGGGCGAGGGAATTCGAAGGGATTTTATAGGAGGGGGGCAGGGTCCCGGCGGGGAGACGTAGGAGCGCTGTGATTGGCTGGAACGGAGGCACACGGATCGAACCCCTTGGTGGGCTGAATCGTGGCCGTCCACGTGTGTGGTGATGCGGGCGGACACTGCTCTCTTTTGTACGACGTAGGATTCTCTGGAAGATGCTGGATGCTGTCGACGCCGGAAGGTGTGTTTGTGTGTGTTTTTGGCAAGCAATTCGAGGGCAGACATTCGGCTGGGAAATGAGGTTTGTTTTCGATGTCATGACGTCGGATTGGAGATTAGGAGCAGAAGATTATGGAGAAACCGGAACGGGGAAGAATGGTTGCGTCTTGGCTGAGATTTTGTGTTTCAAAGCAAAATCCCAAACCCATGTTTGTGAGTGTCTTTGTTTTTTTTTTGTTTGGTAACAATGAGTGCCATGTTATTAGATTGATGAGTGATAACCTCAACTCAAAAGTGTTATTTTTATTAAATAAAATAATAGTTCGTTTCCGTTTAAGATTCTTAATTCTTGTTGGGAATGTGTTTTGAAGCATGTCCCGTGTTGGAGCGATTAAGACCATCCGGTATTTGAATCTTTGTGAAGCATGAGATGGCAAAATCACTATTATTATTATCTTTAAAAAAATTAGCTACAAAATTCCTGACGATAAAAATGGTAATAAAGAGAAGAATGAGGCAGAATAACCGAGTAATTTAGGATTTTAGTATTATTCCTCTATGGACTATATTGAGCTAATTGCAACATAATGATCAAAGTTAGACTAGTCTAGGGATAAAGATACTTGATTCAACTTGAAACCTAATCTTTTCGCTTCTTGTGTTTTAGGTCTCGAACGTTTAAATTTGGAAGAAATATTGCTAAGGTTTTTAGCTTGGTTTAGGTATAAGTTGGAGCTTCCAATTGATTTGCATCACCAGGGTATAACTTCAAGTTCAACCAACCAACTAGACCTTTATGAGCAGTTGGTCACTTTATTTTAAGTAGTTGGTTCTCGTTGAGTCAGATCAAGTTGAAAGGGTGTGGACATAGTGGAGCTAGATGTGTGTTCAAGGTATACTGGAGGTTAGGTCATAAGGTTATTTTTTTTTTTAAACTTCCCAACTTTTTTTTTTTTTTTTCCGAAACCTAAGATATATTGATGCATTGCTGCCTGAATTTTATAGAAATAACTAAAAAAGTCAGTCATTTAATGTTACTCCCTTAGTAATTTTATTTTAGAGAAAAAAACTCTAGGACCACAAAAAATGAGCTAGAGTCCCTTGTCCCTTTTGCTATAATATATTCTTATGGCCTAATTTTAGGATTTCTCTAATTATGTACACTAGTAGATAGGTCTACCATCTCGCAGACCTAATTATTCAACTCATTTTTCTCTTGTATGTTTTTATTATCCTTGAAGTCCTAGAGAAATATATTGTTATTGAACAATCCATATTTTCGCTCAAGGAGGCCTAAGAGACGTACCATTAATGTCTCTATAAGTAGAACAATATCTCAATGGATGAGGAGATATAGAAAAGAATAGGATGTTAACATTCTACACCGTGAATACTTTCCTTTGCTACTCTTTTTCTTTGTATCATTTTAATGTCTTGAGCTGGACTTTATACTTTGTAAATGAGCCCTTTGTAGGTTGAGGAGTTGACTGTGAGCCGTCTTCTCTATTAGTAGTCATATGAGGATATGCTATTGAGCCTACTAACAAACAATAATTTATACTTAAAGACTTCACAGCTATCGGCTTGTATTAAGATCATTTTAGAAGCCGGGACTTTCGTCTGCTCATCCTTTATTTCATCCCCATCTCATTTCCTTTGTTCAAGACCTTAGCTCCTCTTCTTGATTCTTGTATGTGGGAAATCATCATCATTGAGAGCTATAGAACCTCCTGTTCCTTGTCCACCATTCCATTTAAAGAAATTCTCAACTATCCTTCCCATTGGTCACCAATAGTAAATATCTCATCCTCGTCCCCTTCTCTCCCCTACTGCCCATTGCCGGTACCCCATCTTATCTTCATCTCATGCTATTTTTGTTGCCACCTCCACACTCCATCTTTGTTGGTCACCGTGGCATCACGATCCTTTTGCTCTACCTTTTCGCCGGCCATTGACTTATCGAGATAAAAACCATCAATAGACACCAGTTGATCAATGGTAAAACCACCATCACTAACACTGGTAGCAACATAACTAACAACAACAATAGGATGAGATAAAGAAAAGCTTTGCAACCATCCAATTAAATCCATCATCCATTGACTTGATCTGGTTAAAAAGAGTTGGGCAAATTGAATCAATCAGCAAATAAAATCCAAGTTGATTTAGAGGTGCAACTTGGTCTAGGCTCAATCCAAACCTAACTAGTTTAATTTGCCTATTAGATAAGATTGAGTTAGGTACAAGTTGAAGCTTCAAACAGGAATAACTATACATTCTTTTGCAGATAAAATATTTATATAAAAAATTATATTTTTTTAAATAAATATTTTTTAGATAATATTTTGATAAAAAATATTTTATTTATATTCTTTTATGCATGGATAAGTTGCTTCGAAATTTATTACTCATGTTCTTTTACATTACTATTTTTTGGAATAAGTTGTTAAAATTTATTCATATTTTTTATAATATTTCTTATGCTTTTTATATTTAAAAAAAAGTGGATGGCTAAGTTATTGAACATTAAATGATGTGAATATTAGAAATGAGGATGTGATGTTTTAGGTATAAAATTAAATACCTACTTTACTAGCTCATAGAAAAATGATTTAGTCACCTCCTAGGTAGGTAAAACTTTTCACCATTTCATGGATAAATGTTATTCATGAAAAAATATTTTTTTCATCTTGAAAAATATGAAAATGCAGATAAGTTGATCAATAAAAAAATAGGTTAATTTTTTCATGACATTTATCCATATGAGAGCGAATCCTGAAAGGTAGTTATTTGTTATTGTTCTTTTTCTAATTTTTCTTTATGGAATGATTCCCTGGGATAACATAGGATGAGGCTTCATAGTTTGGATCACCATCTTTTGTTGCAATCTAGGCTTGTAGCCTAAATTACTCTCTTGCTACAACCTAGCCTTGTGGCCTAATTTTGGAACCACCCTAGTTAATATACACAAGTAGACAGGCCCACTATCTCTAATCTTTTTCTATCCAGTTCATAACGATACATCTTATTTTCCTTTTATATGTTTTTGACATCCTTGAAGCCCTAAAACAGTAATTTATTGCAATTAACACTCCGCGTTCCCACTTAAGGAGGTGTTAGAGGCACGCGTCATTAATGTCTCCACAGGACAAAATACATCTTGGATGCTAAGGAATCAAAATCCTAATTATAAGTGATGTCTTCATATGCATCGATGGATGGCAAGATGTAGAAAAGATGGACTGCTAATCGTCGGCAAGTAGTGGCCTCATCTGAGGGATATGAAATATTAATATCCTACGCTTTGAACATTTTCTTTTTCAACTTTTTTTTTTTTTTTTTTTTGCGTCAAGTTAATGTCTTGAGGAATACTTTGTACTTTGTGGGTTGAATGGTTGAACTTGATCACAAATCCTTTCCACTTTTAGCAACCTAGCCGATTGGAGATCTACTGTTGAGCCCTCTAATAAATAATAATTTAAACTTTAAAGACTCTACATCTAATATGTATTAAGATTATTCCAAAAATCATGACTCTTGGATCCTTTTGCTGCTTTTTCTATTTGGCTGTTGAAAGGCATTTCTTCGCTTGCTTGGGTCATGTTTGGGATATTTTTACATTAATCAAAGACGTGAGATGATGGTTTTCAATTAATATCTTGGCATTCGTATCATTTTGAAAATCATTAACTTTGGCTTCCGACCATGGGTACCCATGCTCTCCGCATGCATCCTGCCTCGGCCTCTGATTCTAACATCGATTCCCACTCCTAATTTAGTTGTTAGCCTCCGGAAGGACTCATTTACTATAAAAATTTTAAATATTAATAATAAAAAAAAATTTATTCACTAATAATGACTTTTTGTTATTACAATATCGATGAAAAAAATCACCATCGCTAATAGCATCAGTGACAGCAACTTGATTATTAGCAATGATAAATAACATCGCTAAATATATATTTTTTTAATATTTAAATATTAAAAAATTATTAACGATGGTAAATTTGGTTTCTTAGCGATGACAATCTTGTCATCACTAATAATAAACTATTAGCGATGGCTTTTTGGTTATTAGCAACGACTTTCTGATTATTAGCGACGGCAGGCACCGTCTCTAAAATTATTTAAATTTTTTTATAATATTTAAATATAAAATAATTATTAGCGATGATTTTATTAGTGATAAAATTTTTGTCATCGCTAATATTTTTTTAAAAAATATTAATAATAAATTAAAAAAAATAATTTTATTTAAAAATATTATTAGTGATAGAATTAGCGATGGATATATTTTTCTGTCACTAATAATCCAGAACATCTACTCATGTTCAATTCAAATCTAATTCGAACCTAATTCGAATCCAATTCGAAATTTTGCTAAATCTAATTTAATTAGGCTTTAAATCTAAATTCTACTTAGATTATAAAATTCAATTAACCTCAAATTAAGTCAAGATTAATTAAATTAAATTAAATTAAAATTAATTAGAATTTTTTTTTAAATTTGAATTCAATTCGAATCTAGTTTGAATTCGATTTGAATCCAATTCTTAATCCTGTCAATACTAATTCAATTAGATTTTAAATTCAAGTCCTACGTAAAATCTAATTATCTTTAAATTAAATCAAGTTTAATTAAACTTAATTTGATTTAAATTAATTAAAAGAAAATGGTTTTCAATTTAGGTTCAATTCGAATCTAATTTGAATCCGATTCGAATCTAATTTAAAATCTTGTCAAACCTAATTCAATTAGACTTTGAATCCAAGTCTTAATTAGATTATAAAATTTAATTAATCTTAAATTAAGTTAAGTCTATTTAAATTAAATTAAATTTAAGTTAATTTGAACTTAATTCATGATTTCATTCGAATCTAATTCGAATTCGATTCGAATCCAATTCAAAATTCTGTCAAACCTGATTTAATTAGGCTTTGAATCCAAATTCTATATGAATTATAAAATCTAATTAGCATCAAATTAAATTAAAATTAATTAAATTAAATTTAATTTAAATTAATTAAGAAAAAATGATTTTTAGTTTGGATTTAATTCAATCCAATTTGAATTCAATTCGAATCTAGTTTGAATCTGATTCAAATCAATTCGAAATCATGTCAAATCTAATTCAATTAAGCTTTCAATCTATGTCCTATATGGATTATAAAATTCAGTTAGGCTCAAATTGAGTCAAATTTAATTTAATTTAATTTAAATTAATTAAAAAAATAATTTTTAATTTAGGTTTGATTTGAATTCAATTCGAAAACCTGTTAATCCTAATTCAATTAGACTTTGAATCCAAGTCCTACTTGGATAATAAAATCTATTTTTTTAAAAATTAAGTCAAATCTAATTAAATTTAATCTAATTTTAATTAATTAAAAAATAATAATTTTTAATTTGAATTCGGTTCAAATCTAATTCAAATCCAATTCGAATTCAATCCGAAATCCTATCAAATCTAATTCAATTAGACTTTGATCTAAGTCCTAATTAGATTGTAAAATCTAATTACCCTTATATTAAGTCAAGTCTAATTAAATTTAATCTAATTTAAATCAATTAAAATTTGATCCATAAATTAATTAAACTCAAAATTTTAATAAAATCTAAAATTAATTTTTAACCACTCCAAAAATGATCTAGGAGAAAAAATTAATATTAAAATATAATTTTTAAAAAAATTATGATTATCAATGATAACTTTAGCGATGGAGATCTTGTCATCGATAATAATTTTAAAAAAAATATTATTTTAAAATTTTAATTATTAACGATGGTAAAATTATTATCGATGGTGATTTGTTATTGCTAATAACTTTTTAGTATTAACGACAGAAAAATATTATTAGTGATGGTAATTTATTGTCATTAATAAGCTTTCCATTCTCATTTTTTTCATCCCACCATGTGCCCTTGTTTTCTTCCATCCTACGCCCACCATCCCCTCATTTTTCTACCCACCTCGTATTTTTATCCCTCACCGCCACCCCCTTTCTCTTCTAGTCGCCTCCCTGTGGCTGCCTCCCCCCAACTATACCAAGCCTGCCTTCCCAAGCCCCCGGCTGCCTTCTGCCTCCCCAAGCCCCTGGTCACCTCCACCTCCCCCGACCTGCCTCTCCATGGTTGCATCCCTAAGCCCCCGGCCTCCTCCCCCCAGCTACACCCGACTCGCTCCCCCTGGCCCTCAACCTCCTCCCACTCCCCCTAGCCACCTTCTCGAGCCCTCAGCCGCCTCCCACTTCCCCCAACCGCCTTCCACCTTTCTACCACCCCCTCTCTCCCTCACCTCCCACCTCCCCCTGGCTCGTCTCTCTGCAGCCACCTCCCCGAGCCCCTGACCTTCTCCCTTCAACTACACCCGGCCTGCCTCCCCTTGGCCACCTTTCTGAGCCTTCGGCTACCTTCCATCTCTCCCCGACTCACCTTCCCTCGGCCCACCTCCTATCTTCCTGCCACCATCTTCTCTCCCCCGGTCACCTCCCATCTCTCCTCATCCCACCTCTCCACAGCTGCCTCCTCGAGCCCTTGGCCTTCTCCCTCTGGCTACACCTAGCCCATCTCTCCGAGCTTTTGGTCGCCTCTTACCTCCCACCTATTATGAATTATTTTCAGACCTATGGAAATCCTTATACCTTCTATCAACTCTGAGGAAGCAAGTTAGAGACGATATCAAGAAAGATAAAGATCAGATGATAAGAAGATGAGATGGTGGCATAGTGAGAAAGAGAGAAAGCTAAGATTTCAGGAAGAAAAAGAGATTCAATTCATTCTCTTATCTATAATCTACATATAAAAGTATATATATAGATACCCTGAGTCAACACGACTTAGTCCTAAAAAACTCTCTTCGGCTAATTCATACATGAAAACACTCACCCAAGCCCATGTAAATCCATGTCTTGCATGCCCTCATCCCCTGAACTAAAAACCTAGCTCAATACATAGAATCAGCCACCTTAAGACCTCTCATACCAGGCCTTAAGATCTCTTGGATTAGACTCAATTCAAGACCAAATAGAAAATCCATCCAGCTCTGTTCGCCACCATCGAGCCGGCTCCATCAGAAGTCGAGCCGGCTCGACTGTGTCTCCGTAAATCATATCTTCTGTTTGCTTAAGATAGCCGGCTTAGCTGCGTATCCGAGCCAACCCGACTGTGTGCCAGCCTCTTTATCTTTGCTGATACATCTCCGACCAATCCTATCCTTTAGGAGCCACCATCTTGACTCTTTCACGGTTTCTTAAGACTTGGGAGCACCAGACTTGCCCTTTTAATCTCTACCTTGGTGCCCCAAGGCTTGATGCAAGTCTATCCTGTCTATCAGACACATTGATTTCATACATTTACGAAAGCTATCTCGAGGAAGAACTTTTATTAGTGCATCCATTGGATTCTCCTTGGTGTGGACTTTCACCAGCTTTACTTCATCTTCTTCCATAAGTTCTCTAATCCGGTGGTACCCGATGTCGATGTATTTCGTTCTTGCATGGTAGATAGAGTTCTAAGTAAGTAACAGTACACCTTAACAGCCTCCTGTATGAGATCTATCTCCAATGCTAATCTTTTCAACCATAGAGCCTTCTTTGCTGCCTCCGTAATACCTATGTATTCCACCTCAATTGTAGATAAGACCGTGATGGATTGCAAGCATGATCTCCACGAGATTGGACCTCCAAACAGGCTAAACATAAAGCCTATCATTGACCACCAAGTATCCATGTCTCCACCAAAATCTACATCCACAAATCCATTTATCTACCTCCGAGCTTTCTTGGACATGTCGGAGAGTTCCTCAGCACCATCTTGCTATCTATAGTGGATGCCAACTCCAACAGTATCCGCCAAGTACCTGAAGATCCACTTTAGTGCTCCTTACTAGGCTGTGCCATGAACCTACTGACCTGGCTCACTGCATGGGTGATATCTGATCTATAATACACCATGGCATATATTAAGCTTCCTACACCAGAGGCATACGGTGTTCTCTTCATCTCCTGAGCCTCCACCTCAGTCTATGGTGATATCAACTTTGAGAGTCTAAAGTGTTCGACAAGTGGCAGCTCCATCGGTTTTGCTTCCTTCATCCCAAATCTCTCCAAGATCTTTCTGATGTAGCCTTCCTGAGATAAATGCAGCATCCTCTTGGCTCGATCTCTGAAGATTTTTATGCTTAAGATCTTTCTTGCAGACCCCAAATCCTTCTTCTCAAACTCTCGAGACAAGGCTGCCTTTAGCTCTTGCACAACTTTTCTACTCTTGCATTCTATAAGCATGTCATCCACATACGAAAGTAGAAATACCTTAGACTCATCTTCCAAAGATTTAACATACACATAAGAGTTATACTCGCACCTGAAAAATCCAACGCTCCTCACATATGAGTCAAATCGCTTGTATCATTGCCTTGGCCATTGCTTCAGCCAGTACAATAATTTCTGCAACAAACAAATCTTTTCTTCTGCTCTTGGCTCTTGAAACCCTAGTGGCTGCTCTATATAAATGCTCTCCTCTAAATGCCCATGGAGGAACGCCTTCTTGACATCCATCTGCTCCAGCTCCAAGTCCTGAGCTGCCATAATGCTTAGCAACATTCTGATGGAAGTATGCCTGATGACAGGAGAAAATACTTCATTGAAATCGATGCCTTTCTTCTGGAAGTATCCCTTGGCCACTAACCGCACCTTATACCTAACACCTCCCTGCTCTGAAGGCCACTCTTTGCATTGGTAAATCCACTTATAATCAATGGATTTCTTTCCTCATGGTAACTATATCAAACGCCACGTCTCATTCTTGTGGAGAGCTTGCATCTCCTCGGACATTGCTTGGACCCACCTCTCTCTAACCTGGCTATCCATAGCCTCCTCGTAGGTGTATGGATCCTTGTTTGCTATCACCAGGACATATGACAGTATATTTTTGAAGCCGTATCGTTTTGGTTGCCTAATATTCTTTTTGGGCTTGTGCATCGCAATCCCGATATCCGTCCTAGGTCCAGCTTGCTCCTGCTGAGCCTCCTAGCATTCATTACCTATCTGAGCTCTCTCCACCTATGGAGACACCTCTAATGAGTGTTTCATCTGAATACCAAGTCCTCCTGATGTACCTGCAAGTGGTAAAATAGAATAAGATGTTAACTGTCCGGCACTGTCCTGCTGGATCTCCTGCTACATCTGTTGCTCCTTCATGCCATCTCATCTTTGGAGAATTAAATTTTCATCGAAGGTGATATCCCTACTAATGATAACCTTCTTCTTTAAGGGATTCCATAGCCGGTATCCCTTAACTTCTTGCGGATATCCCAAGAACACCATCTTCCGTGATCTGGCATCCAACTTGCTCCGATCACCAACACCGATGTGCACAAAAGCCGTGCACCTAAAAATCCTTAGATGGCTTAGTCCAATCTTCCTTTTCGACCATCTCTCTTCTAGAATATCATCATCTAACTTTGTATGAGGTGACCGATTCATCAGATAACAGGCTGCACCCACTATATCAATCCAAAATGCCTTCGAAAGCCCTGCCTGTAGCCTCATGCACCGTGCCTTTTCCAAAAGGGTTTTGCTAATTTTTTCAGCCATCCCATTTTGTTGAGAAATTTTTTTTACCGAGAAGTATCTTTTGATACCACACTTCTTACAAAAGTCTTAGAACTCTTTGCTGGTGTATTCTCCACCATTATCTGATCGTAGACACTTCAAGTTCTGGCCTATCTTCTTCTCCACCTCAGCTTTCCACATCTTGAATCTGGTGAACATTCTGATTTTTTCTTCATGAAGTAGACCCATACCTTTCTTGAGAAATCATCTATAAAGATCAAAAAGTATCTCCCTCCATTTCTGACTGAAAATGGAGCTGGCCCCCACACATTAGCGTGAACCAGTTCCAGTGGGGCTGCACTATGGGTTGAATTGATGGCAAACTGTACTCTTTTCTGTTTATCCATCTGGCATGGTTCACATACTTCTATAATACCTCCATCCAGATTTAAAATCAGATTATATTTGCTCAGCTTTTTCATCCCACGGTCACCTATATGGCCTAGATGGTAGTGCCACAACCGATAAGTCTCCTACTAATCCTGTGCTGCCACCGCTGCATCAGATTTTTCGATCACCATAGATCCAACCAACTTGTAGAGATTGTTCTCTATCCTCCTACCCCTCATCACCATCATAGCATCTTTAGAGATATTGAAAACTCCACTCCTAATATGACTGCTAAAGCTACAGCCGCTCCGCTCTAGATAGCCCAGTGGCATCTTCAAATCTAGGACGTGTTTCACATTTATGAGAGTTCGCACCATCCCATTAAACATCATCATCTGGATGCTTCTAATACCAGCGACTTTACATAAGTGATCATCTTCAAGTGTCACACTTTCCTCATCAATCTTGGTGTATGAGACAAACTAAGACCGATTTGGGGTGTAGTGATGCGAACTGGCTGAATCCAAAATCCATACATTTGTGTATCTTCTATGACCATCTGATACAACCAAGAGATCATCCTCCACCTCACTATCAGCCATTGTACTCAGCACATCAGATCCACTCTTTTCTCTCTTCTTGTTCTTTCATTATGGGCAATCATGCCTGAAGTATCCGATCTCGTTGCACTTGTAGCATCTGGCTTCCTTCATTTCTTGCTCTTCTAGAACTTTGATCGTCCTCTTGACTTGTCTCTCTCCTTTGATCTTCTAGGTCTCTCCCCCACGGTCAAACCCTCCTGGGGAACACCTTCCTTGATCAACTTCTTCCACTATTCATTGGTTCGTAATATCGAGACCATGTCTTTATACTCCAGGGTCTCCTTACCATAGAGCAGCGTTGTCACCAATGGATCATAGGATGAGGGTAACGAGCATAACAGAAGCTTATCTTTTTCCTTCATCTTCACCCCAATATTCAGCAACTCGTTGCACATCTGATCGAATTTCTAGATGTGTCCTAAGACATCTCCACCTTTCTGCATCTGAAGACTGTACAGTCTATTCTTCAACATCAACTTGTTGCACATATTCTTATCCATATACATGGTTTGCAACTTCGACCATAAGCCCTTAGTATCCTCTCCTCTAAAACTAAATAAAGTGTCACATTCGACAAGCATCCTCTGATCATAGAGCAAGCATTCTTTTTCAGAGATCCACTGGCAATCTGACATCCCTTCAGGCTTCTCTTCCAATGTCTGATCCAATTCAGCTTGAATAAGAAGATCTTCCACACAAATTTTTTACATGAAAAAGTTTTCTTGTCCATCGAACTTCTCAAAATCAACCTTCATGTTGCTTCCCATAGCTTGATTCAAGCCAAAAAAATGCAACATAGATCCAAAAAATTTGAGAAATACCTTGACAGGACCTTGCTAAATTCACAGCACCTGAAGATCTTCAATTTTCAAGCATCTTCTTCTTTTTTCATACAACCTGGCTCTGATACCATTTGTTATGAATTATTTTCAAACTTGTGAAAACTCTTGTACCTTCTACCAACTCTGAGAAAGCAAGTTGGAGTGATAGCAAGAAAGATAAAGATAAAATGATAAAAAGATGAGAAAGTGGTAGAGTGAGAAAGAGAGAAAGCTAGGATTTAAGGGAGAAAAGAGATTTAATTCATTCTTTTATCGATAATATATATATACAAGTATATATATAGACATCCTGAGTCAACACGACTCAGCCCTAAAAAACTTTCCTCGACTAATCTATACATGAAAATACTCACACAAACCCATGTCTTATATGCTCTCATCCCCTGGACTAAAGATCTAGCTCAATACATGAATTAGCCATCTTAAGATCTCTCATACCAGGTCTTAAGATCCCTTGGATTAGACCCAATTTAAGATCAAACAGAAAACCCATTTAGATCTATTTGCCATCATCGAGCTGGCTCGATCAAAAATCGAGCTGGCTCGACTGCATCTTTTCAAACTATGTCTTCTATCTGTCTGAGATAGTTGGCTCGAATATGGGCCAAGCCAGCTTAATCTCAAATCGAATCGGCTCGACTGTGTATCCGAGCTAGTCCGACTGTGTGCCAGCCTCTTTATCTTTGTTGATACATCTCTGGCCAATCCTAGCCTTCAGGAGCCATCATCTTGACTCCTTCACAGTCTCCCAAGATTTAGGAGCACCATACTTATCCTTTCACCACCAGCTTGCCTCGCCATGGTCGCCTCCCCGAGCCTCTACCTCCTTCCCTCAGCTACACCTGGCCCAAGCTTCCGATCGCGAGCTCCCCGCCACCTCCCACCTCCCCTCGGCCCATCCCCATGCCCTCATTTTCGTTGCCTCTGCCCCACTATCCCTAGCTTGTGGCTTCGATCCTACGATCCCAGCCCCGCCAGCCCGATTATTGGAAAACATGCAGTATTTCATGCATAGATTTCAAAACTTTTTCAAAATTGATTATAGCAGAAGATATAGATTAATCTAATTAACGTATTAATGCATGTGATCTAATCACTAAATTCTACATCTAGGACTTATGACATATCATGATGCAAGCATAAACCTGAAAAATAAAATGGTTTGATATTGATCAAATAATACCCTAAATCTAGAACACTTCTAGATCCCTAGATCACATCTAGGTCAGAATAAGAGACGATATCTCTCACCCTTGCATGGGTCGATAACACCGTAGTTGAATCCCATTGTTGTTCTTGTTGCTTGGAGCCGCACAACGTATCCGACCTCTATAGGTTGTTCACACGAGGATGTCATTCTAATCGGAGATTCGTTGAATGAAGATCCACTCGAAGTACTAACTTCTTGCGGATCCCTTTTGATGGTTGACTTAAAAAATTATCTTCGGATCTCTTGGATATTCCAAGAGATGAGATCGTCCAAGAGATGAGATCTAGAGGAGGATTAAGAGATTCTTCTCTCTTATTTTTTTCAAAAATAAGATTAGAAGAAAATATAATAAAAACGAGAGAAGAACCTTTCTTCTCTACAATCTCTTCTCTCACTAGGATAAATCCTAGATTTGTCCTAAAGAAGAAATCACGCCCCAACTAGAGGAGACCCTCCTCACTATTTTTTCATGCCTCATCTCTTTCTCTCTCTAATTTTTCCCATGGAAAAACTTACAAGAGATGGACAAGGAGAAGCTCTTAAGGAGAGCCTAAGAGAAGACCTTCTTCTCTTCTCCTTATCTCATCAGGACATCAACTATTGATGTCTAAAAGAAAGCACCAACATCCAACAACTTTGGATGCCAACCTTCCATGCCCCTCAGCTTCTCTTTCTCTCTGATATGTGTAAAAAAATCTAAGGAAAAAACTCACAAAAGAATTAGGAGCAAGAGGCTCTCAGAGAAACCCTAGAAGACCTCCTTCCTTTTTCATCAGGACATTAATCATTGATGTGCAAAATGAACCTCACCCCAACCAACTTGGAGCACCCATCATTTCACGCCCTCTCTTCCTCTCTTTCTGATTTTCATAGTTGTTAAAAACTATTGAAAAATATGCAGGATTTCATGCATAGATTTCAAAATTTTTTCGAAATATAAACCAGCGGAAGACATAGATTAAACTATTTAATCTACAACATGCATATAATCAAATTACAAAATCCTACATCAAGAATCTATAACATGTTATGATACAAATATAAATCTAAAATTAAATTAATCATAAGTGATATTGATCATATTAATACCTAGATCTAGAATAATTCTAGATCTAATCCTAGATCACATCTAGATCACCAAGAGATCAGATCTCTTACCTTTGTATGGGTTGAGAACTCCGTGGTTGAATCCACTATTATCTTTGGAGCCGCATAAGCATCCAGTCTCTATAGATGATCTATATGAATCTGCAACACAGATTGAAGGTTCGTCGAATGAAGATCCGCTCAAAGTGCAAGCTTCTCACGGATCCTTCTTGATGGTTAATCAAATACATATTCTTCGGATCTCTTAGACACTCCAAGAGATGAAGAACACGAGGAGAAATAAGAGAGGAATCTAACTCTTGGATCTCCCATAAATCAAAAAATAAAATAAAATAAAATAAATCCTAAGAGAAGATAAATCTTCTCCTTTAGGACATCAACGGTTGATGTCCTAAAAATATCTCTATGCTAGGACAAGAGAAGACCTTCTCCTCTAGAATTTTTCTTAAGTTTCCAGATCTAATATTTTTTATTTTCATCATATAAAATTTTCACAAAAAATAGAGAAGAAAGGTTCTCCAAGAAGCCCTAAGAGAAGACCTTTCTTCTCTTCTCCTTCTCTCATCAAGACATGATCAGATCATGTCTAAAAATAATACCATGCCGCAACAACTTGGAGCACTCATCCCTACACCCAAATCCTCTCTCTCTCAAATTTTTATCATATAAAAATTATAAATAAAATAGAAAGAGAGAAACATAAAAAAAAAATATAAGAAAAGACAATCTTCTCTTACCTTATCTCTTCAAGACATCAATTTTTGATGTCTTAATTGAGGGCTCTTCTTCAAGAATCTTGACACCACAAATCCTCCAAGCCTTCTTCTCCTTCTTCTCTAATTTTTTATGATTTTTTTAGAATTTTTCACATCCTCAAACCATCTGAAAGGAGGCACCCAAAATATATATGGATGACTAGGTCAAACCTAGTCTTTTTTCCCATAATTATTTTCGTGCATCCTCTGAATCTCATGCAGAAAAACTAGGGGAGAAAGGGTGGCACAAAAGAATTGGCATGAAAAAAGTGGGCACACAAGAGGAGGGAAGAGTTTAGGTCAAAGAGGGCTCTTCTAAGAAGGAAACTAATCCTAACAACTTCCTACTTTTGACCAAGTCAAAATTTATTCCAAATAATCTGATATGGGGCATGAGAAACATTTTATTAGGCATGGAAAAACATAGAAAAAATCTAAAATTAAAATATGGCATGGGCTTTCTTAGGTGCAAGTGAAAGAGAGAGAGAGTTCCGGTCCAACTAGAACTCCTCTTGTTTGATTAGGTCAAAATTATTTTAAACCTAATTTAAATTCTATTTAAATTAGATTAAATACAATCCAATTAAGGATGATTCTAGTTTGACTAGGAGCCTAATTAAATCAGATTAAATTAAGATTTAAATCTGATTTAAATCCTAAGTCAATCAGATGCACCCAAATCCTAGTCAAACAAGAAATTATTCTTTCCTTGCAATTGGCTTATCCAATAAATCAATTATACTTAATATAATTAAATCTAAATCAATTCTAATTGAATCTAATTCAATTAGACTTGATCTCAGTCCGATTGCTCAATCAAATTGAGTCAATTAGCAATTCAATTGCTAATCGATCCTCCTGCAATACTTGCAGTAGGTCAAACATCAATCGCATTGAATGTTTGACCTCAAAATGATTCTTAATCATCGATTAACCATCTGATCAGATTACATGCTCTAATGTGTATAACCCCATAGGTTTGAATCTAAGCCGATAGCATAGAAACTAATTTCTATACCAATCAAAGTTACCATCTAGCAATGGTTTCCGACGTTCGGATAGATCGAATGTATGCAAAGCAACATTCTTAGAACCCTAGCTCATGATTATCATATAATTAATCCCTTTGACCAATAATGCTCAAGATGACTTTGAGTATGCTGTCAAATACTTATACAAGTCATCTTTATTGTATCTCAAAATTTTGCAAATTTTATGACACCTCACGAGGATTACCCAAGCCTAGATTTTGCAAAATTGAAACATAGCGAGTCATTCTCTTTCTAAAGTTAATCAGAAGTGGTCAATCCCATCTTTACTCACACACCGACTTTACAAGTACTTGACTGTATCCAAAAATCTTTCAAACCTATATTAGAAATACAGGCAATCTGGCATCAAAGTATAGTGAATTGCTTGCAAATCACCGTGGTGATCTCAGATCGGAGGAACACTTATATCCATTGGCCTTAGCTAGCTACTCTTGACAGTAGAGTACTACATTGGTCACATTCAGTGTAGATGTACTCTTACATCTCATCCGGATGCCATATCAGTGTCTCCATACCACTTGGTTATGAGGACAACCAACACATATGGCATACAACGACCTACATTCGATAAATTATCATTCTTGTTAATAACTTATAATTTGATCATGAATAATTTAAGAACCATCCAATAAATCCTTCTTAATTGATTGATTGTGGTCTAAGAACTTCATCATAATTTAGGAGTTAATTTAAGAAAGATAGAACTTTTATGATGAACCAGCCAAATAACTATTATTATTAGATAATTCATATACTAATTTCAATCATCTACTACTTAGATGATTGGCTTTAGGACACATTTTTTAATAACTCCTACTTGGACTAAAGCCAATTAAAATGATATCAAATATCCTATCTTTCACTTGAGTTCGTAGAACTCCTTAGTTTCGAGGTCTTAGCAAATGGGTCGGTCAAATTCTCCTTTTTCATCGATCTTCTAAAGATCGACGTCATTCTGATAAAAAATCAAAGATGATAGCAATGCAGAATATGTTGGTTCTTCGGTTCTTTAGTTTAAGCTATGGCTCCAGTGCTACGATAAGATTGGATCATCGATGAAGGATGCCACTTCCAACCTGCTAATGAACCTCGGCAACTATACAACTTACATGGGAGCATCATATGCCATGATATCTCTACATCACTAACTGAATAGGCTAAAGTATTCTGCTTGAAATCTTTTCAGTAAATTGCTCCTATAATTAGGATATGAGCCGACATTATCTAGTTGTCATCTTATTCTGATTGAAATTAAAATATCCACATATTTTAAGTTAGTATTTCTATATTTGAGTCACTGAATCTTAGTATTTTTCAAATACTTAAGGATTATTTATACAATCTTTCAGTGGCTCTTACTTAGATTAGATTGGTATCTGCTCACTATCTCTAGTGAGTATACCATATCTGGTCACGTACATGGAGAAATAAGATGATAGCTAAATCTTTATTCTTTGCAATGCTAGGATATCATTCTCGATTAAGAGAATTTTATCTACAGACAATATAAAGAATAATACTACAGAATATTTTATCCAATTATAAATGCAGAATTTATCTTTATTCATAACAAAAGCATACGTTCAAAATATATGTTCTAATTTTGTGGTAATAGTCAAACGGTCTTTAAGGTCTTTACCTTTCCGTCTGCACTACTTTGATCCTTTTGAAAATTCATTTACACCCAATGGATTTTATCCCTTCAAGTGAATCAACTAGTATCCATACATTATTGATTTTCATGGACTTCAATTTGGATCATGTGGCTCTAGATCACTGCATTGTATCCTTATAGGTGATCAGCTCCTTGTTGTTCTCATCGAGCTCAATAGGATCGCCATCCTAAATCTAGATACTGAAGTATCTATCCAGCTGATGCGGTACTCTACTGGATCTTCTTAAAGGTGACACTTTAATGGGCTCCAGATTTGATCTAATCAAATTCGGTTCTATAAGTTTACTAGATTACGTCAGTTTTTTTTCTACCAGTCAAACTTTTTCAAGTTCAACTTGATAGACATCAGTTCCTTCTCTAAGAAACTTCTTTTAAAAAAGAATGCCCTACTGCTGATGAATATCTTATGTTCTTTAGCATAGTAGAATTAATAACCCTTAAATACTTATTGCACTAGGATCCAAGTTTATCTGTGTGCAAATATATAACATAGATCGATCAACTCCAAATCCGAAAGTAAGAGAGTCTAGGTTTACGCCCGATCCATATCCCATATGGAATCTATGCGATAATTTTATTTTTAGAGTAAAACTAGTAGCCATAAGAGCACAACCCTGAAATAGACAGACAAGTGAACCCTATAGTGGATTGAACCATGTCTAATAAAGTTTAATTTCTTCTTTCAAATACACTATATTTCGAAAAGAAATCCACTTGAGAGAGAATCCAATTCTCTCCTAGATATGTCAGAAACTCATTGAATAAGTATTCGCCTTCTCGATCCAATCGAAGAGTTCTAATATCTTTTCAGTTTATTTTTCTATTTCATTATTGAATCATTTGAATATTTCAAATAATTCAGATCAGATGCACTCATACCTAGATAGGTCGTCTGTAATGAAATATTAGTATCTTCCTTTGGCACTTAAGTTCATAAGTCTACATACATCACGATGTATGAGACTTAGAACTTTATCGGCTCCTTCACCTTTTTCAGTAAAAGGTGACTTTGTCATTTTTCCAAGAAGACAAGATTCATAAGCTATTAATGATTCACAATCATTGATATCAAGATTTTTCTCTCAAGCTAACCCATTTATCCTATTCTTATAAAGATGACAAAGTCTATAATGCTAAAGATAGATATCCATGATATTATCTAACTTGGATGTGTACATTATACTTAACAGGCTGTATAAATATTAAATATTATTTTTTATTATCCATGTATTACTATAATATTATTCATAATAATATCACAACAATCTCTTTTATTGATAAATGATAACCATCTCTGACCAAAAGGCCATCAGAGATCATATTTATCATAAATGATGGACAATAGTGACAATCACTCAAAATGACATCTATTAAAAATAAGCTTGACAAATTCTAAAGCAAGAATTGGAATAAGATTTCCATCCCCAACGTTCAGGTATTTCTCATCATTTTCAAATATCCTACTTACTTGCAGTCTTTGCAACAAATTGCATAAGACTACCAGCATCTAATATCCATATAGTAGAATTATTTATAGAAAAAATTTAAGGTATTATCATATAACATCTTTAATGAGCAATTTTTGCTCCTTTTTCTTGTTCAGCCTATTATGGTCAAGTGAAGCAAGACAATTCTTCTTCCTATGACCCTGCTTCTAACATTAGAAGCACTATGCCTGATTTGGATTAACCTTGGACTAATTATTTTGACTGGGCTTAGAAGCCCCATTATGAATTCATTCGTACTATCGAACCAAATTCAACTCTCAATACTAATTATCGAAGTTGGATCCCACAAGTCATCACTGTCTAACGGTGATAGGAGTAGTTAGGGTTTAGCCTTAATTTGAGAAAAGAGATCATTGACCTAAGTATATGGATTATATTAAGCCTAAAGACTTAGACTTTAGTCTAAAGATTCTTCCATTATTTTATTCGAATTGGTAGCCTCTACTTTCAATTTGGAGAATTACTTTAATTTTCTAATAGGTACTAGAATCCACATAGACTGCACATAAGCCCAACTATGGTTGGTCAATTCATGTACATCTAAGGATAGGTTCATAATTAATTATTTCTCCAAACAACTTCTAGTAATTTAATTTTATCCTAGAAACCTAATCAGTAGGCTAGGGCCTCCACTGTAAGAATTTGGTTAGGTTCAACCATTAACATGAGCATACTTGGTGCATCTAACTAACGAATGATTAAGCCCAACTATGGTTGGTCAACCTAACCACCATTAGAGAGATACATCCAAATCGTTATATGATGAATGATAATTCTATTAGTCAACAAGCATCAGACTTATAGGCCTTCAATGATTATTGAGTTAATGGACTCATTATCAAACACCTTAATAAGAGGCTATGACTCGGTTATCTCCATGACTTCATCATTTTAAGGATCTAATAATTTTAAAAAATTTAAATTATTAGTGATTTAAGGATAGAAAGGATATGGACCAATTTGCTTCCACTGACTCTACCAAGTCAGGTCCTCCCACTGACTTCATAAGTTACTAATGAGAATTATGATCAATTTTGATCCATGGGCACCTAAATTAGTCTCACTGAATGAAATTAGTCTCATTGATTTTCTATGTGACATGGGTTAGCATGAATCAATGAGCAACCTAATCAAGATCTGATTAACTACATTGGCCAGATAAGTGAGATCAGTGGGAGGGTCTGTCAAGGCTTGTCTTAGACACCATAAAAAATGGCAAGATAAGCGGACTGCCAATTAAAAACCATCGATCTGGAATATCAGACTTACCTTAGACATTAATTGGTTTGTCAATTTTGATTTGGTCTGCCTAAAGACTCGGGCTCGATCACTGAACCATGATCAAGTTCATTTGTTAGATATATGGACTTTGATCAACTACAACTATTGAATTGATCTATAAAAAAGAAACGACCTAATTCTAATTAACTATTAATTAGGTTTGATTAATTTTTTAACTAAGTCCATATTTAATCTAACCTTAGGTCTAACCCAATTAATAATCTGATTAAAACTAACCCATTTAACCTTTAACCCAAGTTTTATGAAATTATCTTAGGATCTTTAAATCACAAACCTAGATCCTAAATAATCACTTAATTCTCAATTAAGTTCAAAGTTTGGATTTATGAAACCTCAAAACTAGTTTTTAATTTTATTATTTAAAATATTTTTAAATTATAAATAATTTACATTGAATCATATTTAATACATGATTTTAGATCTAATTTATTTTATTATTTAGATCATATCCTAGGATTTTGAATCTAGGATTTTATAGAAAGTAAGTTCTCAATTTAAATTCTATAAAATAAATATGTCATACATATACATTCTAGATTCAAAATAAAAATTACATATCTACATATGCAATAAGAGGATTTAGATCTAAACATAAAATACATCATATGGATTAGATCATAAACCATTTAAAATTAGATTTAAAATCTAAAAATAAATCATAAATTACTTTAGATCTCATCTAACGCATTTATGACTTAGGTTTCTCGGATTAGCACATATTAGGACAACCTTTTCATTGTAAGGGGTTAACCTTACAACAGGACAATCTTATGGCAGTATGTACAATCCTGATATTATTTAGATCTAATCTAAATAATTTAAAATAGATCAAATATTTATTTAATTTTAGATTTAAATCAAAAAATTGAATCATAAATTTTTTTAGATCTAATCTAAATTATTCATGATTCAGATTCAGATTAGCATATATTAGGATAACCTTTTCATTGTAAGGGGTTAATCTTACAACATGACAATCTTATGGCAGTATGTACGATCTTTAATTAATTTTAATTTTTAAATTTAATCTAATATAAATATGATCATGTTATAAAAGAATCTAGATGCTCTGATACCACTGTTGAGAAATATTTAGGGTTTCATGTATAGATTTCAAAACTTTTTTGAAATATAGAGCACAGAAGATATAGATTAAACTATTTAATCTACAACATACATGTAATCAAATTATAAAATTCTATATCAAGATTTATAAATCACTGTAATAGATCAACCTATAGCAGCGGTTATGTAACCACTACCATAGTTAATCTATAGCAATGGTTACATAATCGTTGCCATAGGTAATCTATAGTAGTGATTTCTTAACTACTGTCATAGATCTAATGCAGTGGTTGACACCATTTGCATCAAAAACTTATGGTAGTGGTTGGCACGGATATGATAGCGATTATAAAACTGCTGCCGTAGATCTTAAATAATTAAAAAAAATAAAATTTTTATTTTTTTATATATTTTATCTAATAAATATAGATATATAACATAAAAAAATATAATAAATATAAAAATTATTCTAAAATACTAAAATTTTATTATCGAATAAAATTTATTATAATATTTTTTTTAAAAAAATAAAATATATCAAAAGTTTTCTAAATCTACATCATCATCGTCGTCATCGGGAGCTAGAGCCGGAGCTGGAGCTGGAATGCATGCCAATATATCCTTGAAGCCCGTGACTCTAAAATATGTGTTGAGTGTCGATATCATATCTCTCATGATGCCCTCCAGATGAGATGCACGCTCCTCAGCCCGATCTGCCCGCATCGCCACATGATCTGCCCGTGCCAATGCCTCCTCAAGCTCCTTCCGATTGATAACACCGAAAGTCTGTGAGAAAATGCTCACCTCAGACCAGTAACTCATCGGCGTGTATTCGAGCTTGCATCGGATCCTCTCAGAGTGCTCAGGCCCTAAGACCTAAGATAGATGGTCATGGGGCCTAGAGGTATCTGTGCTCTCGCTCGTGAGCGTATCTAACTGATCCTATAATTATAAATTAAAATAAAATTTTATAAGAAATGCTATAATACTAATTATATATACTAATATATTTAATACTTATAAAAATATGTTCGATCACAGCATTCATCAGTCTGTCCGTCTTGTCCGTGCGATTGGATCGAAAGATCTCGCTATGACTGGGCATCACTCCATCTCTCATCAACTATAATAAAGAATAAATTTTTTAGAAAGATGATAAAAAATATAAATTTAATTTATCTAGTAAGATTTAGAATTAATTACCTCTCTATGCACATGACTGGCCATAGACTCGCAGCCTAGAGTATGCGTATACTCCTAGGCTGTACGGTTCTCCTTATTCTGATGGAAGATAGCCTAATAAGTATTTAAATAAATAATAAATATTTTAAAAAAACTTTAAGTATGTTGAAAAATTTAAAAATTAAAAATTTTATCTTGAACTCCTGGCTTCTTCAGTGTCTAACCATCCTCTCCCACTGACTCGGAGGATAGTCCTGTATCCAAAGAACAAGCTCCTCCGAAGTGTCTCATTGGTGCTCGAGCCATCCTCTGTGGAGCTTGATCTTGTAACCCCAGTATAACTCTTTGATCTTCTTCAGTTGGGCATCTCGAGTCCTCTCGTGATCGAAAAAGTCGTACCTTCTTTGTACAAATTTATCAAAAATCAGTTACAAAATTATTCTAATCAAACATATATAGTGTAAATATATAAAATGCATAAATATAACTAAGATGCATGTATTTATCCATATCTTCTTGCATATCCGATCCCTGATGGCAGCATCCATCAAATGCCGATCTCTGGACTCTACGGGATTGATGTTCGACCGCCTCACAAGCACTCCAAAAAGAAAATGCATCTTCCACGCTGTCTCCCCTATCGACCTCTCCTCCGCATCGTAATCGACCATCACTTGATGCTGGCGGTTTCACACATGTACCATATATGTGGGACCATAAAATATTCGACTGAATGATGCACCTACAATACAAATACGTCACGCAAATATATAAGTATATAAATACTATATAAAAAATAAAGTTATGCTAATATAATAAAAACGTATACTCAGATGCCTGTGTAGTAGCATATGCCTTAGATATGGACGATGGTAGAAGCTCAGCTGTCGATGGAGTAGATGTCGATGGTGGAGATCCTTGAGCAGCCGATGTCGAGGTGGACGGAGTATGCTCCGATTGTTCCTCAGATGTTGAACTACGCATAACCCACCGAGAGATAGGGGTAAAAGCTAGATGGCATTTCGGTGCCATCGTTACCTGCAACATTAATAAACATTAATCAATATAACATGTTGAATAATAATATTAGTATAGCATCAATAAATAGTCGCTAATATGTACACTAATCAATTAACGAGTCTATCGTTATGCAATGCAATAAATAAAAGCAACATGATATAAATATTCAAAAAATGTTATACAATAAATTCTACAACATGAATTATATTCATAAATAATTAAGGATGAGCAACAGTCGTAGATTCGATCTCTTGCATGAACCTTGGTGTTAATCTAGAAATATGAAAGAAGAATAAAGTAGATGATGGTGGCACCTTAGGACTTAAAGTTGGAACCTTAGAGGGACATATCAAATTCTATTCGCTCGAAAGTCGAGCCGGCTTCATGCCTGAGATATTCGGCTAGGGTTCTCTCCCAGTTGGCTCGATCATGGCCCAGCCGGCTCGACTGCATATGCAAGCCAGCTCGACTGTGTGCCATCCCCTCGATCACTCCCTCTCTCCCTCTCTCGATCTCTCTCGCCGACGATGGTGGTGAGGCCGAATTCCTCCCTCCTAGCTTTTCCATCTCTCGATCTTCCTCTCTCCTCTCTCAATCTCCCTCGCCTGGCAAGGTCGGACCCCATCCCTCCCTCTCTCACTCTCTCGATCTCCCTCGCCGATAAGGCCGAACCCTATCCCTCCCAGTGATGCCGGTGAGGTCGGACCCCCTCCCTCCCTCTCTCACTCTCTCGATCTTCCACTCTCCCTCTCTCGATCTTCCTCGTCGGTGAGGCTGGACCCCCTCCCTCCTAATGATGGTGGTGAGGTCGGACCCCCTCCCCCCAATGATGGCGATGAGGTCAGATCCCTTTCTTTCTCTCTCAAATACAGATCCATCGGGTATTTGGATTCGGATTCGGTACCAGTAATTAAAATTGAATCTGAATCTGAATATCTAGATTTCGATCCAAACCTAATCCATTAATAGATCTAGTCCACAGCCGCCGACATGGCATGGCCCAAGGCTACCACCATGGTACGGCCCAAAAACTATGGCATGCAGATAATTATAATATTTATAATAAATATTTATAATATTTATTATAAATATTCTATAAATTATTATAAATATGCATGATTAAAAATAATATGATAAAATTAAAAAAAATATACCTACAGCTATAGAGAGTGGGTTGCATCGAAAGCTCCGAGGGTCGCCAGTGATGGCGCTAGAGGAGGAGGACAGCACTAGAGGTAACCAACGAAATAAAAGCAAGATAGTGAGATAGAGAAGAGAGAAAAAGAAAAAAGAGAGAGAGCAGGGGCGGCCAGGGATGGGGGGCTAGGGGGAGGGGGCACAGTGATGAGGAGGTCGAAGGAGGCTTCGCATTCAACTAGAGGAGGGTCAGAATGGTGGTGGTGGGGATGGGATTTTGCGGGGGCTGAAGGAGGGTGGAGGTGGGCTCGTCGGAAGGAGGGTTTGGTTTCGCACCGAGGCTGGAGGAGAGATAGAGTGTGGAGGAGGGGTTTCACGGGAGCCGACGGAGGGTCGAGGGTGGATGGAGGTTCGTCGGAGGGATGGTTTCATAGGAGGTCGAGGGAGGGTCGGATGGTGGTTCGCCGGAGGGGAGGTTCGCAGGGGATCGAGGGAGGATCGGATGGGGGCGGGGGGGTGGGATTTCATGAAAGGTCGAGCGAGGGTGGAGGGGGTTCGTCGAAGGGAGGTTTCGCAGCAGAAGGTCGAGAGAGGGTCGGATGGGGGGTTCACTGAAGGAGGGGTTTTGCTGGGGGCCGAGGAAGGGTCGGATGGAGGGATGGGGGCTGGATGGGGGGTGGTGGGTGGAGGGGCGGCTGGGGGATGGAGGGTTGAGAGGAGGGGGGGAGGGGGAAGGAGGGGCGGCGCTGACCAAGGGGAAGGAGAGCGATGCCGGTTGGAGGGGAAAGGAGCCTCACCGACGATGAAGAGGAGTGGGAGAGAGAGAGAGAGGAGAGATAGAGCACGTAAGGGAGGAAAGAAAAAATTTGAAGATTTTTAATCTAACCTATGACTGCGATTATCGAACCGCTACCATTGATCTACGGCAGTGATTATCGAATCACTATCATAAATCTACGATGGTGATTTTTCAAAATCGCTGCCATAGATCTATGGTAGCATTTCTATAACCACTATTATAGATCTATAGCAGTGGTTTTTGATAACCACTGCCATAGATTGAAAATAATTTTTTTTTATTTTTTTCTAACAATTATATTATTTTAAAATTTAATATCCATCTTCATCATTTATTATCTAAATAATTATCATTATAGTGTTATCGTAAAAGGTCACCTCGATCTGATGGCCCTAGCTTCATCGATAAGAAAAATTTAATTTCGACGATCACGAATGATGATGTGATGATCTGATAGATGGAGATCTTCGATGGATCCAAAAATCTGCAATGATAATTTTGATGATGTTTATAGCATACTATCAAAGTTTTACTTCAATCGGATATCGTTATCATGATCAATTTAGTACGGAATGATTTCGGTCGTTAAATTAGAAACAAGCAATGAAAGGATTAAACGACGTTCGATGATGAGATAATTTTTTAGTTAAATAATTTTTATTATAATTTTATATATTTTATATGACGATGATAGTAAAATTTAAATTATTTTCATATAAATTGTTCATGTTAAGTAGATATTACAAAAGCACGAGCATAACAACCAGTGAAGTTTCAGAATGATTATCAGAAGATGTATAGTTTTAGATCGTTCTTCATCTCACGAGTTGAATTTTATAATCACCACTATAAAAAATGATTAAAGTAGTAGTCAAGATCATTTATAAAAAAAATTATCTCATAATTGGACACCATTTGGTCCTTTGATCTCTCGTTTATTATTTAACGATCGAAACTAATCTATACTAAATTGACCAAGATAACGATATTCGATTAAAGTGAAACTTTGATAGTATGCTATAAATATCACCGAGATCACCATTGTAGATTTTTGGATCCATCGAAGATCTCCATCTATCAGATCATCGCATCGTCGTTCTTGATCGTCGAAATTAAATTTTTCTGATCGATGAAGCTAGGGCCATCAGATCGAGGCAACCTTTTGCAATGATACTCTAATGATAATTATTTAAATAATAAATGATGAAGATGGACATTAAATTTTAAAATTATATAATATTTAAAAATATATATATATAGCAGTGGTTATAATTAACCGCTGTCATAAATCAGATTATAGCAGTGGTTCCTGCTAACCGCTGCTATAGATCCGACTTATGACAGCGATTACAATGATCCACTATTATAGATCGACCTAGGGCAGCAATTTTTTGTAACCACTGCTATAGGTCCGACCTACGGCAGCAGTTACAAAAATCACTGTCATAGGTCCAACTTATACTAGCGGTTAACGAAAATTGCTGCTATGGGTGCTATGGCAGCGATTTCGTAAATCGCTGCCATAGATCATTTTTGTAGTAGTATCTATTGTATCTCAAAATTTTATAAATTTCGTGATACCTCATGAGGATTATCCAGGCCTAGATTTTGCTAAATTGAAACACAGCAAGTCATTCTCTTTCTGAAGTTAATCAGGAGTGGTCAATCCTATCTTGACTCACACACCGATTTTATAAGTACTTGACTGTACCCAAAAACTTTTCGAACCTATATTAAAAATACAGACAGTCCGATACTAAAGTGCAGTGAGTTGCTTGCAAGTCATTATGGTGATCTCATATCGAAGAGATACTTATATCCATTGGCCTTAGCTAGCTACTCTTGACAGTAGAGTGCTATATTGATCATGTTCAGTGGAGATGTACTCCTACATCTCACCTGGATGCCATCCAGTGTCTCCATACCACTTGGTTATAAGGACAACCAACGCATATGGTATACAACGATCTATACTCGATAAGTTATCATCCTTGTTAATAACTTATCATTTGATCATGAATAATTTAAGAACCATCTGATAAATCCTTCTTTATGATTGTGGTTCTAAGGACTTCATCATAATTTAGGAGTTCATTTAAGGAAGATAGAATTTTTATGATGAACCAGCCAAATTATTATTATTATTAGATAATTTATATACTAATTTCAATCATCTACTACTTAGATGATTGGCTTTAGGACACATTTTTCAATAAAAATAGGATTCTCATGTCATATACAAATAAAAAGGAGGTGTCCCAAGGAAAAAGGCAAGAATAGGTCAATCCCTACATTTTAGGAATTTGATTTAAAGGAGTTTGGGGGGGAGTCCAACTCTTAGATGCCTCCTCTAAAAATAGGCATGAGAAACCATATTCGCACGCACACAACCTAGAAGAAAAGGGCGGAGAAAAATAAGAGTGCGTGGCAAACATGGGCACAAATGAGGGAGAAAGAGTTTTGGATTAAATGGACTCTTTCAAAAGGAAACTAAGTCATAACAAATTTGACCAAATTAAAATCTTCCCAAAATCACCAGGATGTGGGGCATGGAATCCCATATTGGCATGAGAAATCTCATGCTAGAAAGAAGGAAATAAGGTGTGGGAGTTTGAGGTGTGGTGCAAGGGAAGAAAAAGAATCCCAGTCCAAGTGGGAGTCTTTTGGTTTGACTAGGTCAAATCCTTTTAAAATCCTATTCTAATTAGATTTGAGTCAATCTAATTAAAAGACAATTCTAATCCAATTAAAAATTTAATTAAATTAGATTAAATTATATTTAAATCTAATTTAATTTTTAATCAAATTAGAAATTAGATGTACTCAAGTCCTAATTGAATAGGAACTTATTCTCTACTACAATTGGCTCATCTAATAAACTAATTGGACTTAATCCAATTAAGTTCAAATCAACTCTAACTGAATCTAATTTAATTAAACTTAATCTCAGCCTGTTTGCTTAATCAAATTGAGTCAATTAGCAATCTAATTACTAATCGATCCTCCTGTAATACTTGCACTAGGTCAATCATCAATTGCATTGATGATTCGATCACTGAATGATTCTTAATCATCAATCAACCATTTGATCAGGTAACCATCTCTAATGTGTGTAACTCCATAGATTCGAATCTAAGCCGATAGCATAGAAATCAATTCCTATGCCAATTGAAATGACTATCTAGTAATGATATCCGACGTTCGAATAGATCGAATATATGCAGAGCAACATTCTTAGAATCCTAGCCTATGGTTATTGTATAATTCATCCCTTTGATCAATAATGCTTAAAATGACTTTAAGTTAGCTATTAACACTCATATCAGTCATTCATATGGTATTTTAAAATTTTGCAAATTTCGTGACTCCTTACAAGGATTATCCAAGCCTAGATTTTGCTAAATTGAAACACAATGAGATATTCTCTTCCTGAACTTAATCAGGAGTGGTCAATCCCATCTTGGCTCATACATAGACTCTATAAGTACTTAACTGTACCTAAAAATCTTTCATTCTTGTATTAGAAATATAGATAGGTTGGCATCAGAGTATAGTAAGTTGCTTGTAAGTTACCATGATGATCTCAGATCGAAGGGACACTTATATCCATTGGCCTTCACTAGCTACTCTTGACAGAAGAGTGCTACATTGGTCATGTTCATTATAGATATGCTCCTACATCCCATCTAAATACCATACCAGTGTCTCTACATCACTTGATTACGAGGACAACCAATGTATATGGCATACAACGATCTACACTCGATAAGTTATCGTCCTTATTAATAACTTATCATTTAGTTGTGAACAATTTAAGAACCATTCGATAAATTTTTTTTTATCGATTGATTGTGGTTCTAAGAACTTCATTATAAGATAGGAGTTCATTTAAGGAAGATAGAACTTTTATAATGAATAAGCCAAATAACTATTATTATTTAATAATTTATATACTAATTCCAATCATCTATAACTTAAATGATTGATTTTATGACATATTTTTTAACAACTTTCACTTGGACTAAAGCTAATCAGAACAATATCAGATATCTATCTTCCACTTGAGTTTATAGAATTTTTTAGTTTCGAGGCCTTAGCAAATGGATCGATCAAGTTCTTCTTTTTTGTCGATCTTTTAAAGATCGATGTCATCCATATCTAAAATCTAGGATGATAGCGATGCAGAATATGCTGGTCCGTCAGTTCTTTAGCCTGAGCTATAGTTTCAATGCTATGATAGGACTGAACCATCGTTGGAGGGTGCCACTCTTAACTTGCTAATGAACCTTAGCAACTGCACAGTCTATAAGGCAGCATCAGATGCCACGATGTACTCTACATCACTAATAGAATATGCTACATTTTTTTGCTTGGAATTTTTCTAGTAGATATCTCCTCCAATTAAGGTAAATTCATGACCTGATACTCTCTTGCTATCATTTTTATCTGATTAAAAATTAGAATCAAAATATTTCACAAGTTTTAAGTCAGTTTCTCCATGTATAAATCACTGGATCTTAATATTTCTTAAATACTTAAGGATTATCTATAGATATCCACTCACTTTCTTTAGTGAGTATACCATGTCTGATCTCATATATGAAGAAATAAAATAATAGCTAAATCTTTATTTCTTGTAATACTGGAATGTCATTTTTGATTAAGAGAATTTCATCTACAAACAACACAAGGAATAATACTACATAACCTTTTGTTCATTTACAAATGCAGGATTTTTCTTTGTTCATAACAAAGACATATATTCAAAATATATGTTCCAACTCCAAGATGATAGTCAAAAGGATTTTATAGGTCTCTATCTTCCCGCCTATGCTACTCTGATACTTGTGAAAATCTATTCACACCCAATAAATTTTATCCCTTTACATAAATCAATTAGTGTCTACATACTTATTGATTTCCATGGACTTCAATTTAGATTTTATGACTCCAAGCTACTTCTCAGAGTCAGACCTTTGCATGGCATCCATATAGGTGATCAGATCCTTGTTTTCATCGAGCTCAATAGAATCACCATCCTGGATCTAGATACCAAAGTATTTATCCAACTAACATGGTACTCTATCGGATCTCCTTAATAGTGCCACTTTAATGGGTTGTGGATTTGATCTAATCAAATCCAATTCTATAGGTTTACTAGATTGTGTCGATTCTTTCTACCAATCGAACTTCCTCAAGTTTAATTTTTTAAGCATCAATTCCTTCTCTAAGAAATCTTTTTTCCAAAAAGAATGCCTTAATATTAATGAACATCTTATATTCTTCAGCATGGTAAAACTAATAACCCTTAAACATATATTGAACTAGGATCCATGTTTATCTATGTGCAAACCTTTGACATAGGCTGATCAACCCCAAATTCGAAGGTAAGAGAGTCTAGGCCTATGTTCGATCCATATCTCATATGGAGTCTTTGCGACAGATTTACTTGGTATAAATTTTTAGAGTGAAATAAGTAGTCCCAAGAACTTAACCCTGAAACAAGCACACTAGTAAACCCCATCGTGGATCGAACCACATCTAACAAAATTTGATTTTTTTTTTTCGATAAACTATGTTCCGAAAGGAGACCACTGTGAGAGAATCCTTTTCTCTCCTAGATATATCAAAAACTCATTAGATAAGTATTCACCTCCTCGATCTGATTGAAGAGTTCTAATATCTTTTTTAATTTATTTTTCTATTTTATTATTGAATTATTTGAACATTTCAAATAATTTAGGCTAGATGCACCCATACCAAGATAGATCATCTATAAACATAATGAAATATTGATATCCTTCTCTGGCATTTGAGTTCATAGGTTCACGTACATCACTACGTATGAGACTTAGAATTTTACTAGCTCTTTGATCTTTTTCAGTAAAAGATGATTTTATCATCTTTCCAAGTAGACAAGACTCATAGGTCGATAATGATTCATAATTATTGATGTCGAGATTTTTCTCTTAACATTAACCTATTTATCTTGTTCTTGTTAATATGACTGAGCCTAAATGCCAATGGCAGACATCATCCTTGACATTATCTAACTTGGATGTTTACTAGATGTGTACATCACACTTAATAGGTTGTATAAATGTTCAATGTCATTTCTTTATTGTCCATATATTATTGTAACATTATTCATAATAATATCACAACAATCCTCTTTTATAAATAAATGATGATCATCTTTGGTCAAAAGGCCATCAAAGATCACATTCATTATAAACAATAAACAATAGTGACAATCACTCTAAATGACAATATTTGAAAATAAGCTTGACAATTCTTAAAGTTAGGATTGGAACAAAAAATTTCATCATCAATGTTCAGGTATTTCTCATCATTTTCAAATATTGCACTTACGTGTAGTCATTGCAATAAATTATATTGGACTATCGACATCCAATACCCAGGCAGTAGAATCTCAAATAGAGAAATTTCAAGATGTTATCATATAACATCCTTGGTAAGCAACTCTAGCTCTTTTCTCTTGTTCAGTCTGTTAGGATCAAGGAAAGCAAGATATTCAAAATAATACTTCTTCCTATGACCCTACTTCTAAAAGTAGAAGCACTTTATCTGATTTGGGTTAACCTTGGACATTTATTTTTACTGGACATAGAAGCCCCTGCACGAATGCTTTCGTGCTGTTGAACCAAATTCAACTTTTGATACTAATTATCGAAGTTGGATCTCATAAGTCATCATTATCTAATAGTGATCAGAGCAATTATGGTTTAGCCATAATCTAAAGAAAAGAGAATAATGATCTAATATATATAAATTATTTTAAGCCTCAAGACTTTGACTTTAGTCTAAAGATTTTTTCACTATTTTATACAAATTGATAGACTCTACCTTCAATTCAAGAAATTACTTCAATTTTTTAGTAGGTACTAGAATCCATATAGATTGCACGCAAGTTCGACTTTGGTCGATCAATCTATGTGCATCTACGGATAGGTTCTTTAATCAATTATTTCTCCAAACAACTTCTAGTAATTTAATTTTGCCTTAGAAACCTAATCAGTAGGCTTTGACCTCTACTACAAGAATTTGGTTAGGTCCAATCACTAACATGACCATACTTGATGTATCTAACCAATGAATGATTAAGCTCAACTTTGGTTGATCAACCTAATCACTATTAGAGAGAAACTTCCAAGTCATCATATTATGAATGATAATTTCATTAGTCAATAAGCACCAGGCCTTTGGACCTTCAATGATTATTGAGTTAATAGATCCATTATCACCTAACTTAATGAGAGCCTATGACTCAAGTATCCCCATAACTTTATTATTTTAAGGATCTAATAGTTTTAGAGAATTTAAATTATTAGTGATCTAAGGATAGAGAAGATATGGACCAAATTATTTCTACTAACTTCACCAAGTCAAATCTTCCCACTGACTTCTCAAGTTATTAATAAGGACTAGGATTAATTTCGATTCATGGGCACCTAAATCAGTCTCACTGAATAAAATCAGCCTCACTGATTTTTTATATGATATGGGTTAGCACGAAATATTGAACAACCTAATCAAAAGTTGATTAGCCACATTGGCCAGGTAAATGAGATCGATGGAAGGGTCTACCAAAGCTTGCCTTAGACACCATCAAAAATGGTCAGGTAAGCATGCTATCAATTAAAAACCATCAGTCTGAAAATGCCAGACTTATCTTAGACATCAATTGGTTTATCGATTTTGATTTGGTCTGTCTAAAGACTCGGGCTTGATCACTGAGCTATGATCATGGTCTATTTATTAGATGTATGGACTTTGATCAACTATAACTATTGAATTGATCTATAGAAAAAAAATGACCTAATCCTAATTAACTATTAATTGGATTTGATCAATTTCTTAACTTAGTCCATATTTAATCTAATCCTAGGTCTAACCCAGTTAATGACCTGATCAAAACTAACCCATTATCCTTTAACCCATGCTTTATGAAATTATCTTAGGATTTTCAAATCACAAACCTAGATTCTAAATAATTACTTAATTCTTAATTAAGTTCAAGGATTATGGGCTTAGATTTGGAACATCAGAACTAATTTCTAATTTCAAGTTTCAAAATATTTTCAACATGTAAACAATTTATATTGAATCATATTCAATTCATGATTTTAGATCTAATTTATTTCAATGTTTAGATCATGTCCTAGGATTTCGAATCTAGAATTTTGCAGAAAGTAAGTTTTTAATTTAAATTCTATAAAATAAATATCACACATATACATTCTAGATTCAAAATTAATGCTATATGTCAACATATGCAACTAGAAGATCTAGATCTAAACATAAAATACATTATATGGATCAGATCATAAACTATTTAAATTTAAATTTAAAATTTAAAAATAAATCATAAATTATTTTAGATCTTATCTAATATTTTTATGATTTAGATTATTTAGGTCAGCACATACTAGAATAATCTGTCCACTGTAAGAGGTAAACCTTACAGTAGGACAATCTTATAATCAGTATGTATGAACCGATATTATATATATTTAATCTAAATAATCTAAAATAAATCTAACATCTATTTATTTTAAATTTAAAATTAAAAAATTAAATCATAAAATTATTTGGATCATATCTAACTTATTTATGATTCAAAAAAATTCAGAACAGCACATACTAGGATAACCTTTTTATTATAAGAGGTTAACCTTATAATAGGATAACCTTATGTCAGTATGTGCAATCTTTAATATTTTATTTTTAAATTTATTTTAAAACATGCATGATCATGTCATAAGAACCTAGATGCTCTGATATCACCGTTGGAAAATATGTAGGATTTCATGCATAGATTTCAAAATTTTTTCAAAATTAATCACAATAGAAGACATAGATTAATCTAATTAATCTATTAATACATATAATCTAATTACTAAATCCTACATCTAGGACCTATGATATATCATGATGTAAGCATAAATCTAAAAAATAAAATAATTTGGTATTGATCATATCAATATCCTAGATCTAGAACACTTCTAGATCCTTAGATCACATCTAGGTCAGAATAAGAGATCATATCTCTCACCTTTGCATGGGTATAGAAGACCACAGTTGAATCTTATTATTATTTTCGTTGCTTGGAGCCGCACAATATATCCGATCTCTATAGGTTGTCCACACAAGAATGCCACTCTGATCAGAGGTTCATCGAGCGAAGATCCGCTCGAAGTGCTAGCTTCTCGCAAATTCCTTCCGATGGTTGATCTAAAAAGTTATCTTTGGATCTCTTGAATACCCCAAGAGATAAAGATCTGGAGGAGGATTAAGAGATTCTTCTCTCTTTTTTTTTTTTTCAAAAATAAGATCAAAAGAAAACATTATAAAAACTAGAGAAGAACCTTTCTTCTCTACAATCTCTTCTCTCACCAGGACAAACCCTAGAATTGTCCTAAAGAAGAAATCACGCCTCAACTAGAGGAGACCCTCTCACTATTTCCTCACACCTCATCTTTTTCTCTCTCTAATTTTTCCCATAGAAAATCTTACAAGAGATGGACAAGGAGAGCCTCAGAGAAGACCTTCTTCTCTTCTTCTTGTCTCATCAGGACATCAACCATTGATGTCCAAACGAAAGCACCAATGTCCAACAACTTTGGACGCCAACCTTCCACGCCCCTCATCTTCTCTTTCTCTCTGATATGTATAAAAAAATTTATGATGTGGGACAAGATGGTGGGAAGGATCGTGAGTAAGCTAAGAAGTCACTTCGGATTAGGATTAAAAAAAAGAAGATAACTAGGAGATTTCTCCCATAAAATAGATGAGGATTGGGGTAAAGAAGAAAGAGGAAGAAGTTGAAAAAGTCCATCTTAGAGGAGATGAGGAGAAAGAAGTTGAAAAAATTCATTCCAGAGATGAGCAGCATAGGACTTGCTGGGGTTGAAAAGAATGGCACAGGACTTGCCGAGATGGAAGAAGGGAGGAAAAACCCAAGAAAGAGTAAAAGAGAACCTAAGTTCTTTACTTTAAAAATTTAACTCTTTTTTTGTAATTTAGATTTATGGCCTTATTTATAGGCCTCTAACAACCCTCTAACCATCCTAATAAATTCTCAAACTACTAATAAATTTCTAACAAACTTCAAACTTCCTAACTAATTTCTAACAATTTAATAGATTTCAATCTCATAATAAATTTTTAACAAAATTCTCACAAGCTAACCATCTAACAAACTAATCCACTTTATGCTTTAAGATATGTGCATGAGCTGGAAATAAGAAGACACACCCAAGTAAAATATAAAAATAAAATATATGTAAATCTACATCAATAATAGTGCTGGATAATGTCCATATTAATTTTTCTTGAGGTAGAAAAAATTCGATCCCGTCGAGTCTGGGTTGATTCCAAAATTGGTGCAGCTCAAACTGAAAGTCAATAGGAGGATGGGGATCTACTATAAGAAGTGTGCGGAATTCTCCAAGGGTAAGATGATGGAGTGTGTGATGGAGGTGGGGAAGGTCATCAAGGATGTCACCGAAAGTGGGCTATCGAAGTCGTTGCAGGATAAGTTGCGATGGAGGAAGTGCTAGAAAAGGCGGCTTGGAGCTATGACGAATGATGCAGGACGGCATGGTGGTGGAGGTGGATAGGCATAAAGACGAGCAGGTGCTAAGAAAGTCAATACAGCAGATGAAAAGCTTATGGAGGTTGACGATGGAGGTGGGGAGAGAAGTTTGAAGTAGGAAAAGGATTTAAGAATTAGGGCCTTGGGAGCTTGGAGCTAGATTTTTTTTTCAAAATATTCTAATCCACCTATACTCTGATACTAAAATTGATGCGGGATAAGGTGACGGAAAGAATCGTGAGTGAGCTAAGAAGTCACTCCAAATTACGATAAAAAAAGAGGATAACTATGAATTTTTTTCTACAAAATAGACGAGGATTGGGATAAAAAGAGAAAAGAAAGAAGTTAGAAAAGTCCATCCCGGAGAAGACGAGGGGAAAGAAGTTAAAAAAATCCATCCTAGAGGTGAGCAACATACGACCTGCTGGGTTGAGAAGAATGGCACAGGACTTGTCGAGGTGGAAGAAGAAAGAAAAAATCTAAGAAAGGATAGAAAAGAATCTAAATTCTTCATTCCAAAATTTTAACTTTTATTATTTAGATTTATGACCTTATTTATAGGCCTCTAACAATCCTCTAACCATCCTAACAAATTCTTAAACTACTAATAAATTTCTAACAAACTTTAACTTCCTAACTAATTCCTAGCAAACTAATAGATTCCAATCTCCTAACAAATTTTCAATAAAATTCTAACAAGCTAACCATCTAACAAACTAATCTACCTTATGCTTTAAGATGTGTGCATGAGCTGGAAATAAGAAGGTACATCCATTTTCTATACACCTAAGTAAAATATAAAAATAAAATACATGTAGATCTATGTTAATAATAGTGCTGGATGATGTCCTCATCAATCTGAGAAAAAAAATCATAAAAAAATTAAGAATAAGAGGCTCTCAGAGAAACCCTAGAAGACCTTCTTCCTTTTTCATCAGGACATCAATCGTTGATGTCCAAAATGTACCTCACCTCAACCAACTTGGAGCGCCCATCATTTCACGCACTCTCTTCCTCTCTTTTTGATTTTTATGGTGGTTAAAAATAGGATTCTCACACCATATACAAATAAAAAGGAGGCATCCCAAGGAAAAAGGCAAGAATAGGTCAATTCCTACATTTTAGGGATTTGATTTGAAGGAGTTTGGGGGAGGCAAGGAGTTTGGGGAGGCATCCAACTCTTGGATGCCTCCTCTAAAAATAGGCATGAGAAACCATATTCCCACTCACACAACCTAGAAGAAAAGGGCAGAGAAAAATAAGAGTGTGCGTGGCAAACATGGAAGCAAATGAGGGGGAAAGAGTTTTGGATTAGATGGACTCTTTCAAAAAGAAACTAAGTCATAACAAATTTGACCAAATCAAAATCTTTCCAAAATCATCAGGATGTGGGGCGTGGAATCCCTTATTGGCATGAGAAATCTCACAGCAAAAAGAAAGAAATAAGGCATGGGAATTTGGGGTGTGGCGCAAGGAAAGAAAAAGAGTCCCAATCCAACTGGGAGTCTTTTGGTTTGACTAGATCAAACTCTTTTTTAGTCCTATTCTAATTAGATTTGAGTCAACCTGAATAAAAAATAATTTTAATTTAATTAAAAATTTAATTAAATTAGATTTAATTATATCTAAATTTAATTTAATTTTTAATCAAATTAAAAATTAGATGTACTCAAGTCTTAATTGAACAGGAACTTATTCTTCCTTACAACTGACTCATCCAATAAATCAATTGGACTTAATCCATGACGCGTGCTAATCTATCGCTATAGCAAGTGCACCAGTCGATCAAATAATAAAGTATGCGAGTAGAGTATCATCCCTAGAAAATTAAAAAATAAGTACTGAAAATATTTTTTTCTAAGCTTTATTTAGATAATCAATTTATGAGAATTAATAAAAATAAGAAAAAATAAAAAAAATAAAAAAATAATTAAGAAAATTATAAAAAAATAAAAAATATAATTATTAGAATTTAATTTAAGAGTAATAGATTACTAAGATAATCGATTCACCAACTCAATTAATACAATATTCAGGTAATCATATAAATTAGGCTAATTTTGTTTATGTGATGATAGAGTCTCCTAGAATATTCACTATCTTTTGGTTCGGGCATAGCAAAACTATCAATATTTATTAACTATCTTTTGATCTAGATATAATTTAAATAAATACTAATATATTAATTTTTATGAAATTTTTTAATTAAAATATGCTGCATCCAAAGCATACTAAAATTCCTGCATGCATATGAATCTCAAATTGATTCAAAATATGAGGTATATAAATCAAGAAGCATCGACATAGACGTACTTGATCTGTATCATCTATGTCTATCAGATCAATTAGAAGATGGCTAGTAATCTAAAAGTATTAAGAGTAGATTTATATACTCCTCATGAATAAAATATAAAATTAAAAGTAAATCATATTGAATATTGTATCAAAAGAATGGCTACACTTTAGCTTTAGTAAAAAAAAATTTAGTTCATGGCAAAAGGATCAAAAATAGTATATAAAATAAAAAGCATGAAAAAAATCAAACAAAAATATGTTTATTGCTGAAATTAGTCGTTCGTTGCTCTTGGCATGGAGAACTTGATGAAGAAGAGTCGCTGGCAGATGTACTAGTCTTCGAAAGATAACCACGAAGGAAGAAAGAAGAAATCAAATAAAAAGAACTCTTCCTCTCTCTTCTTCCTCTCTGTTTCTCTTTCTAAAACTTTCTAGCTCTCTCTCTGTTTTAATGTTTCCAGACTCTCCCTCAGGTTCTCTCTAAAATCTCTCTGTGTTTTCCCTCAAACCTCTCTACTCTCTAACTCTCAACATCAGGCCTTTAAATAGGCTAGTAAGTGAATTTTGGGTAGAAGTCCTAAAGAAATTAGGTTTAAAACTCCCTGGATAATTTAAATTGAAGCCTGGATCATTCTGGCCATTGGATGGTGATCAAAAGGCTAAAAAACCACTCTAAAAACCCTGTGAATCTCCAAGAATCGGTCGGAATAAACCTCAGCCATCAGATCAACCTTGATCAATAAATTTGAGTCATCAGATCATGCTGATCGAGCTTTAGGCACTTAGTTAAAAATCAAGATGAATCTCACCCATTGGATCCTGACCGACTGCTATGGATGTTGTCCGTTAGTGCTTCATTCGGTGCCATCGAATGAAATCCCAATGCTAGTAGCCATCAAATCATGAACTGGGCCTAGGTAGATCGGTTGCGAGCCAGGTTCACCATAGATTGCCTCATTTGCCAGCGAATTAGCATGCACGCCATTGTGTGAAATCCCTATCATGCCCCTAGCTAGGTTATTACAGTGGTCTACCAAACGTTGCGGTGATTCTGATGTCATGCTGACGTCAGACGGGCCAAGTGGTTTAGTGGGCGGTCGAGCCGGGCTAGCTGAGCCAATTTTCTGAACCAGTTCAATCTGGACCGATCGGCTAATTTTTTTTTAAAATTTTTTTCTTTCTTTTTCTTTGAAAATTGATTTCGAAGCCAATTTAACTCTATTTTTCTTCAAACTTATTTCATCTGGACCAAAAAATTGAGCTCTTCCTATTGACAACCTTCTTTTCTATAAAAATCAATAAAAATATTAATTTTTTAATATTAAAATAATTTATTTTATAATTTAATATTTTTAATAGTATATTTTTAGCACTTATCACATCCTCCAACCTAGTCATTGCTAATCCCTTAGCAATGCTTTATTTATCATCATGTTTCAATAAGATCATCCATCATAAAGATAGATCTAGGATTAAAGATCAAAAAGTTTAAAAAAAATATCACTAACTAAGTATTAAATTTTAGAAGTAAATTTTGTATTTAGTATAATCAAAAATATCCTTAGAGTATATCTAAAGATCTATAGTACTTGTATTAGTGATGACTAACTTAGCATTTGGATGTTAATTTAAAGGACAAAAGTATCTTCTTTTATCACCTATTTTAATTAATTTTCTATACACTCTCAAGTTAAGCTCATGTATTAAGGTAGCTTTCATATTGCCTTTTTTTTTTTGTACTAAGCATCCTGGCCTTTCCTCCACCATTTGACATGAATCTTCATACTTAACTTAGGTACAGAGACTCAGTTACTAAGCTTCAGGCAATCCATATATACTTTATCTTTTGCACTTTTATTTTGGCAGATAGCTCTTTCCTTAAATTTAAGTTTTTTTAATTGAAATGTATATTAATCACTAATTTTTAGTGATAATTAAATTTTCAATTGGTCTTATAATCAACACCTACTTTGTCTTGTTAATGTGCATGTTCAATTAGAAGTACTAATAGTCTTTAGGTGATCGAAGTAGACTGCTAAAAGTCTGACCAACTAGTCTACTTCTTTAACTCGCTACATTCATTAGCAAATACTTCTAACTTTTATTATCTTTTCTAGTCTATCTTATTCAAGATTCTCTTTCTTGATACATGATTTAAAAAGATAATTTTTTTAATAATTTTTGTTTTTATCCCCCAACTTATTCTATATTATATTAATGAAGAAAAAAAATAAAGAATGCAATAAGGGACAAAAGACAATACATCTGATTTAATATACTATCGATCCAGATTGGTTCTTTGAAGCTTTGAAATTTGGTTTGAGCTCTCATTTGATTTTTTTTATAAAATTAAAAACACACACCAAAGCAGTAAAAGAGCAATAAAAAAATATGAAAAAAATAAAAGAAAAGAATCAAAACTAAAAAAAAAAAGAAACAACCTATCTAGTAGTTTTGATTTATAGTCTTCAACTTGACTTTTTTGAAGCTCTAAACTGGATCAATCTGGTACCACTTCAATAGATATATTTTCATATTGGCCGAACCCTCTTTCAATTGGACATTGCTAGCTTTACTAGTCTCAAACATGTTTTCTACAAAATTCTCATATGCTGATTTATCAATAACATCAATTCGAAAATAAGTTTGATTATCATCGGGATGTTTAGTATCTTTAAAAATATTAAAAGTCACTTGTTCATCTTAGACTCTAAGAATTAATTTTTTTTGTTGAACATCTATTAAAGCT
Organism: Cocos nucifera; assembly: GCA_006176705.1. Lineage (NCBI taxonomy): Eukaryota > Viridiplantae > Streptophyta > Magnoliopsida > Arecales > Arecaceae > Cocos > Cocos nucifera. The sequence continues at coordinate 2,211,841 of QRFJ01000108.1, read as the reverse complement.
CCTTCAGTAGCTAAAAAGAATCGTCCTAAGATAAGAGTTACATTAATATCTTTTTCCATATCAAGCACAATAAAATCAATAGGAAAAATAAATTTATTTATCTTTACCAAAACATCCTTCACTATACCTCTTAGATATTTAATGGATCTGTCAGCTAGCTAAAGGATGATAGTGGTAGGCTTCAGTTCTCCTAGACCTAGTTTTCTAAAAATAAAAAAGGCATGAGATTAATACTTGCTCCTAAATCACATAAAACTTTATCAAAACTACAATCACCAATAATGCAAGGGATAGTAAAACTCCCTAGATTCTTTAGCTTCTATGATAATTTATTTTGAAGTATTGCTGAGCATTCTTTATTCAAATTTATTCTCTCATACTTCTTTCGCTTCTTCTTATTGGTTAGAATTTCTTTAAGAAACTTAGCATACCTGGACATCTGAGTAATAGCATCTACAAAAGAAATATTAATATATAAATTTTTTAAAATACTAAAAAAGTTAGAAAATTTTTTATTTGGATATTGTATTTATCTCTCTGGAAATGGTAGTGGCGGCACGTAGGGCTTCACATTAGGATTAGCAAATTTTATACCTGGAGACCATTCATTTACTGGTTATTTTGGTGATTGACGAATTTTAGTTGGTTGTTTTATAGTTTTCTCTTCAGTTTTTTGTCCTGATGTGGCTCCTCCAGCTCTTTACTATTTTTTAGGATGATGGCATTGACTTGCTCCCTTGGATTAGTCTCCGTGTTGCTCGGCAAGAATCCTTATGATCTTTCGAAGATTATTTTTGTCATTTGTCCTACTTGCATCTCCAAGTTTTGAATTGCTGCTGCTTGGTCTTGCTTGAGTTTGGTTTATAGATTTCTTATGGTTGCTTCTTGACTTTGCATGAATTTTATCTCCATATTCTTCATAGCTGCTTTTTGATTTTGTATAAATTTAATGAGCAGCTCCTCCATATTGGGCTTTTTTTTAGGTACTTAAAATCTCAGGGATAGTTGCTGTGCTGTATTTTGATTGCTCCATGAAAAGTTTGGATGCTGCCTCCACCCTTAGTTGTAAGTGTTGGAGTAGGGATTGTTTTGCTAAGATCTAAAAAAATTACCAAGATAGTTAGCTGTATCAAAGACTTTAGCAAAGGAATTACATATCTAGCATTCATTTGTATTATGTCCTCCTCCACACAGCTCATAAGTGATGCTCTGTACATGCATGGCTACTTTCTTCAAGTTATTGAATTCAGCCCGAAGAGCTGCAATCTCTACTATTAAAGTTGGGATGCTTTCTACTCCATGTACAGCTGCCTGTCTTCTCAATATCATGCGATTTGCTTGCCATTGATAGCTATTTGATGCTATCTCATTGATTAGCTCAAAGGATTTTTTCTTCATTTTTTGATTAATGGTATCTCCTGCTGCTACATCAATCATAGAATGATTAGTAGAAGAAAAAGTTTGTACCTAAAGTCAAACGGATAATTAATGGTGTAGACATCTCCTTAGCAATTTCTTGAAATGCTCCCAAACCTCATATAGTGTCTCCATGTCCATCTGCATAAAAGAAGTAATATCATTGCATATCTTTACAGTCTTGGAAGGTAGAAAGTACTTGGCTAAGAATTTCTGAGCTAGAGCATTCTAAGTTGTGATGGAACCTACAGAAAGAGAATGAAGCGAACTTTTAGTTTTGTCCCATAAAGAAAAAAAAAATAGTCTTAATCTAATAGCATCATCTGACATCCTATTAATTTTAAAAGTATCATAAAGTTCAAAAAAATTAGAAATATAGACATTCGAATCACCATGCACGTGTCCACTGAATTAGACAATTGATTGAATCATCTAGATCATTGTCAATTTTATTTCAAAGTTATTTGCTCGCACAAGCGGTCTCCTGATGCTTGAAGCTGCATTGGCTATAGATGATGTGATATAATCATTTAATGGATGATATGCCGCTCGAATAGCTTCTTATCGTTCTTCTGCCGCCATATCTTCTCCTAGATTGATGTCATTTGGATCTTTGACTATCATGTTTCTTTCTTGATGTAGTCTTCTAATTGTCCTCTCAATTTTTGAAAAAGATAGTAAATCATTATGTCCAGTATGCGTCATGCACTGAACATAAATCTAAAAAAAAGAATAAAAATTAAAAATTAAATTCTAAAGTAAAGTAAGGATCGAAATTTTAATATTACTTTAGATATAATCCCAACAATGGTGCCTAAAATTTGATGCATGCTAATCTATAGATATGATAAGTACACCAATCGATCAAGTAATAAAGTTTATGAGTAGAGTATCATCCCTAGAGGATTGAAAAATAAGTATTAAAAATATTCTTTCCTAAGCTTTATTTAGATTATTGATTTATGAGAATTAAAAAAATTAAAAAAATAAAAAAATAAAGAAATAATTAAAAAAATTATAATAAAATAAAGAGAGTGTAATTATTAGGATTTAATTCAAGAGCAATAGATTACTAAGGTAATCGGTTCATCAACTCAATCAATACAATATTTAGGTAATCATATAAATTAGGTTAATTTTATTTTATATGATGGTGGAGTCTCTTAGGATATTTACTATCCTTTGGTCCGAACGTAGCAAAGCTATTAATATTTATTAACTATCCTTTGGTCCAGATATAATTTAAATAAATATTGATGCATTAATTTTTATGAAATTTTCTAATTAAAATATGCTGCATTCAAATCGTACTAAAATTTTTGCATGCATATGAATCTAAAATTGATTCAAAATATAAGATATATAAATCAAGAAGCATCGATATAGACATAGTCAATATCATCTATGTCCATTAGATCGATTAGAAGATAGCCAGTAATCTAAAAGCATTAAGAGCAGATTTATATACTCCTCATGAATAAAATATAAAATTAAAAGTAAATTATACTGAATATTGCATCAAAAGAGTGGCTACACCTTAGCCTTAGTAAAAAAAAAAATTAGTTCATGGCAAAAAAATCAAAAATAGCAAACAAAATAAAAAGCATGAAGAAATTCAAACAAAAATATGTTTGTTGCTGAAATTAATCGTCCGTTGCTCTTGGCATGGAGAACTTGATGAAGAAGAGTCGCTGGCAGATATACTGATCTTTGGAAGATAAGCGTGAAGGAAGAAAGAAGAAATTATATAAAAAGAACTCTTCCTCTCTATTTCTCTCCCTAAAACTTTCTAGCTCTCTCTCTATTTTACTGTTCCCAGACTCTCTCTCAGGTTCTCTCTAAAACCTCTCTGTGTTTTCTCTCAAACCTCTCTACTCTCTAACTCTCGACATTAGGCCTTTAAATAGGCCAAGAAGTGAATTCTAGGTAGAAGTCCTGAAGAAACTAGGTTTAAAACTCCTTGGACAACTCAAATTGAAGCTTGGATCATTCTGGCTATTGGATGGTGATCAAAAGGCTCAAAAATCATTCTAAAAACCTTGTAAATCTCCTAGAATCGATCGGAATAAATCTCAGCCATCGGATCAACCTTGATCAATAAATATGGGCCATTGAATCATGCTGATGGAGCTTCAGGCTCTTAGTTAAAAATCAGGATAAATCTCACCCATTGGATCCAGACTGGCTGCTATGAATGCCGTCCATCAGCGCTTCAATCAAAGCCATCGGATGAAATCCCAATGCCAGCAGCCATCGGATCATGAACTAGGCCTGGGTAGACTAGTTGTGAGCCATCATCGTGTATCGCCGCATTTGCCAGCAAATCAGTGTGTGTTGTCATGTGAAATCCCAATCGTGCCCCTAGCCAGGTTAGTATAGCGGTCCACCGTACGCCGCGATGATTCTGACATCATGCTGATGTCAGACGGGCTGGGTAGTTTTGTGGGTGGTCAAGCCGGGTCAGTTGAGCCGATTTCCTGAACCGATTCAGTCTGGACCAGCCGGCTAAATTTTTTTAATTTCTTTTTCTTTCTTTTTCTTTGAAAATTGATTTCGGGGCCAATTTAACTCCACTTTTTTTCAAACTTATTTCATCTGAACCAAAAATTTGAGCTCTTCCTATTGACAATATTTTTTCATATAAAAAACTAATAAAAGTATTAATTTTTTAAAATTAAGATAATTTTTTTTATAATTTAATATTTTTATTAGTATATTTTTAGTACCTATCAATTTAGTTAAGTTTAAATTAATTTTAATTAAATTTAATTCAATTAGACTTGAGTTCAACATATTTGTTCAATCAAATTAAGTTAATTAGTAATTAATTGCTAATTGATTTTTCTACAATACTTGCACTAAGTCAATCATCAATCGCATTGATGATTCAATCACTGAATGATTTTTAATCATCGATCAATCATCTGATTAGATAATAATTTTTAATGTATGTGATCCCATTAGTTCGAACCTAGGTTGGTATAAATATACTCCTATATCTCATCTAAATGCCATACCAGTATCTCCATACTACTTGATTATGAGGACAACCAATGCATATAGCATATAGTGATCTATACTCGATAAGTTATCATCCTTATTAATAACTTATCATTTGATCGTGAATAATTTAAGAACCATCCGATAAATTTTTCTTTATTGATTGATTGTGGTTCTAAGAACTTCATCATAAGATAGAAGTTCATTTAAGAAAGATAGAATTTTGATGATAAATAAGCTAAATAACTATTATTATTTGATAATTCATATACTAATTTCAATCATCTATAACTAAGATGATTGACTTGAGGACATATTTTCTAACATCGACCCCGAGCTCCTATCTACAGTCGCATCCCCAAGCCTCTGTCCCTGCTCGCCAGTCTATGCCTCCTCATGCCTCAATCCCTATGCACCAATCTATGTCTTAGTCCTGTACGGTAGCCTATCTTTTGTTGTGAGTATTAGCGATAGTTAATACTATCACTAAAAATTAAAATTTTTATTTAAATTATATTAATTAAGTATAATTAGATATTAAAAAAATAATTAATTAAATATTAATTTAATTAGAAGTAGTATGGGACTTAGGTCTTGACATGTAGAGCATTCGAATTAAGAAAAAATCTGGATAGTATTATAAACACGGGATCGAGATGTGTCCTGCATACTCGAATCTCGATATGCAGAGTGTTCGAATCAAGAAAAGGTTCAGATAGCATTACAAACATGGAGCTAGGGTGTGCCCTACATGCTCGAGCCTCAAGTCCCAGCTAGCGTGCAAGACATCCAGCCCTTGCACGCCCTGCATGATTAGATCAATGGTGTTAATTTTTAAAAAAATATTTTAAATTAATAATATTTAAATTAATTAGTTTTAAATTTTTGGGCTGGAGTTCAAGATGGAATTTGCTTGGATGCCATTTTGGTATGCTCGGTTGGCCTAGTCCTCTAGCACGCTCTAAGTCTGTATGCGCAGGATGCACATCTTGACCATTGTCATTTGCAATGATACCTCTTTTGTGATTATGCTTTTGAAAATACTGCACTCTTAGTTCAAGTATAGGCTCATTGTCCTTGTAAGGAATGTGTCAATAAAGAAATGCTTGATAGGGATACAATAGTTGTCTATTTATATAGGAGTAGATATATGTCAAACTATAAGCATTGGTACCTGTATGGAGATCGAGATGTGAGAGATAATTGTAAGAGCTTTGGAGGCTCTATTTATCCAAAACTTTGTGGATGTGCAAAAGCTTAATGATGATAGGCTTGAGCAGATGATTAGCATATTTGATATGGTTGATTTGATTATTGGTGGATATCCATGTAATAATCTTTTAAATTACAACTATTATAGTCATGATGGACTATAGGGTTGCTATGGTTATAGTCATATTTATCATTTATAGGGTTGCTATCCCCTAGAGGCTAAGCAAGGGTATAATTATAGCAACCTCTATAGTCCATCACGACTGTTGGTTTAAAATCTGGTTAACATCGAATCGAGTTGGACTTGGGAAAAAAGAGGTCGCCGTCGGTGATCTGCAAAATAAAGTTCCATCCGGAGTCGATGGTGGTGGCTTCGGCAGGATCCTCCGATAATCAAGTCAGCTCTTCTGACCAACAGAAATGGAGTGCTCAAGCAAGAATTCAGCAAAGTTTTGAGAAGAAGAAGAGAGCTTAGAAAAAACGTATTTGGAGGATCTCTTTTATATACAGAGTTTGAAGCAGATTGATAGTAACCATCATAACCGTCCGATCATGAGCTGCTCGGAGCTCCATGAACTTTATTACAGAGAGAGGTGTCGCTCGTAATAGACTGATAATGACAGTCATAATTGTTCGATAGTAAAATCGTCTGTAGCAGACTGATAATGATAGTCGTAACCATCCGATAGTGGGGTCGTCTGTTCATTGAAATTTAATAGTCGAAGTTTAGAGAAAGCAGACGTTGGTTGGTGAAGAGCTTTGACATATATCAATTCTAGAAGAGTTCGAACTCCTAAAGAGAATACGGCTAGAGAGGATCATCTGGGAGGAATACTATCTAAAATCTGAAAGTAATCGATTGGAGGAATCTGGATAGAGTTTGACTGATGGAGAAGTTCAGAAGGAGTCCAATTGATGGAGAAATTCGACTGAAGAAGAAGTTCAGAAGGAGTTTGGCTCCCGTAAGAATCTGATTGAAGGAAAAGTTCGGAAGGAGTTCAGCTCCTACAGGAATTCGACTAAAGGATAAGTCCAAAAGGAGTTCGGCTCATGCATAAATCTGACTGAAGAAGAAGTTCAGAAGGAGTTCGACTGCTGGAGGAATCTGATTGAAGGAGAAGTTTGGAAGGAGTTCGGCTCCTGTAGGAATCTGACTGAAGGAGAAGTATGGAAGGAGTTTGGCTCTTATAGAAATCTGACTGAAGGAGAAGTTTGAAAGGAGTTCAAATCCGACTGAAGGAGAATCGAAAGAAGTTTGACTCCCGGAGGAATCCGACTGAAGGAGAAGTCTAGAAGGAGTTCGGCTCCTATAAGAATTCAACTGAAAAAGAAGTTCGGAAGGAGTTCAGCTTCTGAAGAAATTTGACTGAAGGAGAAGTCTGGAAGGAGTTCGACTACTGACTGAGGTGTTCCACTGAAAGAGCTCGATTGCTGGAGGAGTTCGATTGGCTAAAGGAGTTTGGCTAAGGTTTGGTTGCTGGAGGAGTTCGGCTCGGGTCCAACCACTAGAGAAAGAATTTTTGATCGAAGCTCTTCTATGATTGCCAGTTGCACTAGGCCAAGCATCAGACTGAACTTTCGATGATAGTGGGATTTATCCCTCAATAATAGTCCCTCCACTTTCGAGTTCGAAACTCGAAGGAAGGGAGTACGAAAAAGATAACTGTCGAAGTTCTTTTTCGGGCTCTGCACCCATTGGGATTGAAGCTTAGGAAAGATGTTATCTCCAGCCAAGGTCTGATGTTGAAGGTTGAGAGCTCGGGAGGAGATCTTGCCTCCAACCAAGGTCCAAGAAGATCTTAATCGAGATTGAAGAAGTTCCTATCTTCTGTGAGTTGAAGTTCGAAAGAGATCTTGTCTTCCAAGCCAAGGTTGTAGGAGATCCTATCTCTGAAGTTGAAGCTCGAGGGAGATCTTAATCTCCAAGCCGAGGTTGAAGGAAGATCTTATCTCCTATTGAAGGTTGAAGTTGAAGCTCGGAAGAGATCTTATCTTCAATCAAGGATTGAAGGAGATCTTATCTCCTATTGAGGTTAAAGGAGATTCTATCTTCTGTTGAAGCTCGAAGAGAGATCTTATCTCCAACCGAGGTTAAAGGAGATCTTATCTTTTGTTGATGTAGATGTTGAAGCTTGAGAGAGATCTTATCTCCAGTCGAGGTTGAAGGAGATCTTATCTCCTGTTGAAGTTGAAGCTCGAAGAGATCTTATCTCTAGCTGAGGTTGTAGAATCTTATCTCCTGTTGAGGTTGAAGTTGAAGCTCAGAAGAGATCTTATCTCCAACCGAGTTTGTAGGAGATCTTATCTCCTATTGAGGTTGAAGGAGATTCTATCTTCTGTTGAAGCTCGGAAGAGATCTTATCTCTAGTCGAGGTTGTAGGAGATCTTATCTCTTATTGAAGTTGAAGCTCAGGGAAGATCTTATCTCCAGCTGAGGTTGTAGGAGATCTTATCTCCTATTGAGATTGAAGTTGAAGCTCGAAGGAGATCTTATCTTCAGTCGAGGTTGTAGGAGATCTTATCTCCTATTAAGGTTGAAAAAGATTCTATCTTCTATTGAAGCTCGGAGGAGATCTTATCTCCAACCGAGTTGGAGCTTCTCTTCTCACCTCGTCTAAAATGAACGAAGCATTCAACTTTGTTCATGTTAGGATGGGGTTTTCCTCATGTTCCTAACGGATTGTAGGGGCACATAAGGACCGTTATCGGGGTCTCTCCCCTCATCTCGTCTAAAATGAATGAGGTTTTCGATTTTGCTCATATTAGAACGAGATTCTCCTATTCCTAATGGGTTGTAGGAGTACATTAGGACCGTTGTCAGGGCCTCTCCCCTCATCTCGTTTAAAATGAACGAGAACTTCGACTTTGCTCACGTTAGGACGAGGTTCTCCTCCTATTCCTAATGGACTGTAGGGGCACATTAGGACCATTATCAGGACCTCTCCCCTCATTTCATCTAAAATGAATGAGGCCTTCGACTTTGCTCATGTTAGGATGAGAGTTTTCTCCTATTTTTAACGGGGCTGTGGGGCACATAAGGGTGTTTATCGGGGTCTCTCCCTCATCTCATTTAAAATGAATGAGGTCTTTGACTTTGCTCACGTTAGGATGAGGTTCTCCTTCTATTCCTAACGGACTGTAGGGGCACATTAAGACCGTTGTCAGGGCCTCTTCCCTCATCTCATCTAAAATGAACGAGCTTCGACTTTGCTCATGTTAGGATGAGATTTTTCTCCTGTTTCTAACAGGCTGTAGGAACACGTTAGGACCGTTGTCAGGGCCTCTCCCTCATCTCGTCTAAAATGAATTGAGGTCTTCGACTTTGCTCACGTTAGGATGAGGTTCTCCTCCTGTTTCTAACGGGCTGTAGAGGCACATAAGAATCATTATCGGAGCCTCTCCTCTCATCTCGTCTAAAATGAATGAGGTCTTCGACTTGCTCATGTTTGGACGAGGTTCTTCTTCTATTTCTAACATGGCCACTTTTGATTGCTTCTATCCTATCATCACATAATTTTTGCATCAAGAAACAATAATGTTAAGATGGAGGAGTTTTATTAAAGAAAAATTACTGATAGTACATTTTCAGATTTTTTGAATTCTAAGGTCGTGGGAGCATTGTTCCTCCGAGCTCCTTCAGACGATAAGCTTCAGACCGGACGACTTCCTCTATTTCATATGGGCCTTCCCAATTTAGGGCAAGCTTCCCCAGGCTCTGAGGCTAAGAGATGGCTCGCCGAAGTACTAAGTCCCCTAAAGATAGTGTTGATGATGCCGAGAGGCGATCGATCTACTTGTTGTTCCTTCCTCCTTGGTGGTTCTGACTGTGGCAATGCCCTCGACCGATCTTCTCTTGCCTTGGGCCGACATCTGTGGAGCATTGAGGGAGACGTAGTTATGAAATCTTTTGGAGGGAGAACTTTGTCGTGCCCTTCTGTCGGGGCTTCTTTGACGATGAGCTCGAGGAGGAGTTCAGACTTGCTTGCATTCGGGGGGAGTCCATGAGCGTGGTCGAACTTCATTCCGCCCTCCATCAGCTATAGGTTTATTAGAATTGTCCGTTTGCTGCTCTCCTATGGCTTCCTCATCCTTCAACTTAAAGGCTTCTTCTACTCGGGCATATCCTTCAGCCTGAGCTAGCAAATCGGCAAAGTTTCTGGGATACTTCTTCTTCAAGAAGAACAATAAATCATTCTTCTGAAGGCCATTTTTAAGCATAGCCATTGCAATAAATTGATCCAGATTTCGGACCTCCAATGTAACATCATTAAATTGAGTGACATAAGTCCGGATAGATTTTTCCTCCTTCTACTTGATATTCATCAAGAAATTCGAAGCTCCATGGGAATGTCGGCTGCTAACGAAGTGAGCCACAAACTAATTGCTCATCTGATCAAAAAAGAAGATTATACCTGATTTCAACATCGAGTACCAATTTCTTACTACTTCCTTTAAGATAGACGAAAAAGCTCAGCATAAGATGGCGTCTAGTGCACCATGGAGCAGCATCATGATCCGGAAGATCTTCAGATGATCGATCAGATCAAAGGTTCTGTTGTAGCTTTCAAATTAGGAAAGCTTGAAATTCGATGGAACGGGCTCTTGCATAATTCGGGAAGAGAAAGGGGGATCGGTGCGGACGTCATCATGGTGAGCCGGGGCGACGTGACGGAGTTGCTCAATCCATTGGTCCATCTTTCATAGTTTCTGATCGAGGACGTCATCTCGATTGCAGATCTTGGAAGACTTTCGGCTATAGATGGGAAAGATCTCTTCTAGAGAAAAATCATGGTCTGAACAAGAATCCTCTGCTCTCTGTTTCTCTTTTCCAGGGATGACGGATATGCTAGCCCAAGAGCTTCTCCTTGGGATCGATTCCTGACATTCCGATGGTGGATTTTCTGATGGAACCACCATCGAAGGTTGCCGCATGGCATGCACCATTTTGGTGAGGCTCTGAATTCGATGCATCAGCAGGTTAAACTACTCCGAATCTACCTTGGCCGTAGGTGGAGGATGAGGTTGAAGCACCGATGATGGAGCAGGAATGGATGGATCTGGCTTAGATCTGATGGTAGAAGTGGTAGATCTCTGGGTAGTCATCTTCTTTGAAGGCATTTCTTGAGATTGAGGGAGAGGATGGAGATGAACCTTGAAGAAGAAGATCCACAGGATCGACTAAGCACTTTTTTAAGAACAAAGATATCTCAGGAATAGAGGTCCTTCCTCTAGCGCCAATCCTATTGGTGCAGAATCTGGTTGACGTCGAATCGAGCTGGAGTTGGAAAAGAAGAGATCGCCATTGGTGATCTGTAAAATAAAGTTTCGTTTGGAGTCGATGGTGGTGGCTCCGGCAGAACCCTCCGACGATCAAGTCAACTCTTCTGACCAATAGAAATGGAGTGCTCAGACAAGAATTCAGTAGAGTTTTGGAAAGAAGAAGAGAGCTTAGAAAAAATATATCTGGAGGGTCCCTTTTATAGATAGAGTTCGGAGCAGATTGATAGTAACCATCATAACCGTCAGATCATGGGTTGCTCGAAACTACGTAAAATTTATTATAGAGAGAGATGTCGCTCATAATAGACTAATAATGATAGTCGTAACCATCCGGTAGTGGGATCGTCTGTAGCAGACTGATAATGACAGTCGTAATCATCCGATAGTGAGGTCATCTATTTGTTGAGATTTAATAGTCGAATTTCGGAGGAAGTAGGCGTTGGTTGGTGAAGAGCTTTAATATATATTAATTTCAGAGGAGTTCGGACTCTTAAAGAGAATACGGCTAAATCAGGGACTAGTAGACCAACATATTATCATGTACTGCTGGATGAGAATCATTTTTTTGCTGATACATTATAGATGCTAATTAACAATCTTTGTTACACGTTAGTTAAAATTTGATCATCTTGTTTTATTTTGATAGATATTTTTTTTGAACAAATTTTTAGGTCATCTACTTGCTTTGATTTTTTATTTTTATTTTTAAAAATTATATATCATATCTTCTAAAGGTCCAAGCCATCCAGCCAAGGATAGAGCTCTCAAGGAGAGAGTGATCATGCGGCCAGCTTGCATGGTTCTATGCATCTCACATCGGATGGTAAACTCTAACACTTTAGATATTCTCATTTATGTTATTTTATCCTTTATTAATTAATATAATATTTTTTATATTAGATATTTTACGCTCAAGTTTGGATGATAGGAGGTCACCAGTGACCACACAGTCATATATAATAGTGACTGGCTTCTAGACATAGAGTCGTGGTTGAGGATCCACCCAGCTTGCGGCACCTTCGACTCGATCGGAGGATAAATAACTAATCTACATTCAGAGCCACTCGTAAGTACTACAACTTTAATTAATATATTTAGAATTTAGTCATTCTAAGGTTAACATTTATTTTTCAAAATCAATTTTGCAGCACATTTAGAGAGTCTAGAGTATCTTGTATGATTACCGGCATCATCCAATGCTTGATACCCAGGCTGGTGAACGAGTTCTCTAGCTGACCGTTTGAAGCTCGTGATGCAGCCTAGGAGATATTTTTGATAAGTCAAAACTAGTTTAATTTTTAAATTTTTGATATATTAGTATTTTAACTAAATATTAATACATTGTTGCTTCTATCTTATAGGAGTACTATCGATTCGAGACTTTCCATAACGAGGAGGCTGGCTATCAGACCTTCGAGGAGACGGCCACATGGAGGCTTCGAGATGGCCTCTATAGCCTAGGCAGCCCTCCATCCAGCACTTCAATTTCTAGTCACCATCAACTGAAGGTCCTTCATGGATCACTGGATGTGGGCAGACATATAGCAAGTTCTCTACAACCAGTGGAGCAGCAAGGAGTACTTTGATAGGTGGAAGAGGGTCCAGCAGAATTCGGCCATCCAGTAGGATCTGATCAAGCACACAGGTGGCTCGATCGGCATGCATATTATGGCCGACAGACTAGAAAGAAATCGACACCAAAACTCTTCACTAAAAGTATAAAAACTCTTATATTATATATTTTAATTAATTTAATTTTATTATTTACTTATTGTACACACGGTAGCTGGATCATCCCTCAGATCAGCTGCAGTTGTGGTAGGCTACATACTAGTCTAGGAGGACTGGTGACTATTTAGATTCTACATCACGATAGATCACCGTAAGAACTTCAAAGTTTATTTACTAATTAAGTTGTTATATGATCTAATTTTTATATTAGAACTAATATATTTCTGAACTGTGCAGACGTGTTATGCAATGTACAATGCTAAGAGGTTAGTGATGACCCATATTCTCAGCCCCCCTTGATCTTGAAGGATGGCTCAGTGTCATCAGGAGGGTGAGTAGGAGCCGAGTCATAGGATTCAGCCACATCATCGATCCTCCACTACCTCGATATCTTTTGGCATCCTCACAGACCTCGATGTCCTAGACTTAGAGTAATGCATACATGGAAGAGGTCGTGCAGAGGCTTTTAAGCCAGCGACCTAAAAGCCTCCTGGATGCTATTTACAATATGGTCATAGAGCTTCTCTAGGACTCACAATTGCATGATCAGTTGGGCTTGTCATCCCAGCCATCACATCAGATAATTATATTATTAAATTTTTTTATTTATTTTAAGTTTTTATATTTAGAAGCTTCATATATTTAGGTTTGAGTCTAGAAAGGAGATCTAGGAGCTAAAAATTTAATTTAACCATCTAATCGATAGGCCAGAGGTGTCTATAGCTCTATATCATTGAATGAAATATATAAAAATAATTTGTTTGATAATCAAGAAGTATATCGAAAGATACGTCTTCATATCAAAAGATATGCTTATATATCGAAATATACTAATATTATTTTATTTTTTTATTATGGGATCTGAGATATCCAGTTTTCATCCATCAGCTGCTGGAGAGGAGTAAGAGAAGAAGAAGGCAGATGACAATGAGGATCGAACCTAATTTTTTTTTGATGTATTATATTTTTGTGATATTGCTTATAAAAGAATTATATAATTTATATTTTAAATATAATATAATTAGTTTTAAATTTTTGATTATCATATTATCCTTAGATTTTAAGTATAACAGGTATTAAAAATCATAATTCATTATGATTAATAAAAATAGATTTTAAAAAATATTATTATTAATTTTTTTAAGAAATAAAATTATCTATTAGTATCGTATTAGCGATGGTAATTATCGTTGCTAATAATTATTAGCAACGGTATTAGAGATCAAATTACTACTGCTAATATTTTTTAAAATATTTTTTTTATTTTATTTAAAAATTTTAAAAAATAAAGATGGTATTAGTGATAGTAATTTTGGTCATTAATAATTATTAGCGACGATATTAACCATAAAAGTACCATCGCTAATATTTTTTTAAAAAATTAAAAAATTTAATTTAAATATAAAAAAATAATTAGTGACGAAATTATTCTATTTCTAAAACTATCACTAATAATGTCAATTGGTGATAAAAATTTTTTAGATTAGCTTTTACAACGGTATTAGCGATAGTGGGGATATTAGAGATGGTAGAGGGACCTGTAGTTATTATAGTCTTAACACATCATCCCATATCAAAAAATGAGTGGTAATAAGAAAAGCAAGGCAAGCTCCCTACGCTCTCAGTTCCAGATTGTCAATTCATGCAATTAAGAGGTAGTCCCCCCACATGCCATAAGGAGATATTGCTTGGCATAATTCTTGAGGATATTTAATGGGAGATAGAAATCTCTGACAATCTGGTGCTCTCTCACGATTAACAACCTAGCTAGTGGGCAGATAGCCTATCCTAACAACGTACAAGGCCTAACAAACTCATGCCTCCATCTACAAAAGGAGAAAAAAGAGGGATCCTAAGGTACACGATCTTCTCTCTTCCAAAATGCTCATCTTCTTTCTGTTGGAGAAAAACTAACTTAAGTATTGGAGGATCCCCATTGGAGCCAACTCCAGTTGAAGACTTTTCTTATAGGTCCTATCATCACTTCTTGACTCCAGTCATTCCGACCTCGAGATGGAATTTTGCGTCAATAGAATGGTGCTAGATCTAGGCCCATTTAGGAGAAGAAGTGAGCATCCTATGAGAGGAGCTCCATCATGTTGCTCCAATGTCAATAAGATTCAGCCGTCCATCTTCAAACCATCCTAGTCAGGCTCAAACTGGGGGGCTTCGAATAAGAAAAAAATCTTAATCGAAAAAAAAAGATCTAGGCGAGGAACGAGGTCATAACAAGGATGATCCGAACATAGAAAGATGTCATAGGATCCAAATAAGAAATAAAATTATAATAATTTCTTAATCATATTAGATTCCCATCTATACTTTTGAATTCTAGATAGGATCAAAAATTCGAAGGGAGATCTTCCTTTGCATGCTCATCAACAATACTTCACGCATGGCCAAAAAAAAAATTGAGAGGGGGGGGGGGGAGGGGGGAAAGAGAAAGAAAGAAGAAAGGAAAAGAAGAAAGAAGGAAGGAGGCGAAGTCATCCCCCAAGCTTGCATGCATCTGGCCGATCTCCTCTCCCGCACGCCCAGATGTGGCCGACCTTGCATCTTCGATGCCCCTTTGGCCAATCTCCTCCCTCGCATGCCCAGGTGCGTCCGAACCCACCTACAGCTGCGATGAAGCTCCCCACACGAATGTCCAACTTCAGATGATGCCAAAGTCCCCCGCATGCCGATTTGGTGGTCCCAACACGGCCAAAGTCACCGACTCCCTTCCCATGTGCCTGAGCATCTCTAACATGTTGTGCCTATGAAACTACAGCCAAAGATCCGATCTCTTACATGAAATCTAGATGTTAATCCAGTAAACCAAAGAAGATCTAAGAAAAAGAAGGGGCGGCTCCTAGGATTTTGGCATTGGAACCAAAGAAAAAAGAGAGAGAGATAGTTAGGAAGAAAAGCTCAATTATATTTCATTCTCTATTATAAAAGTTACAATATCTAAATTTATATATCATAAGATTTTCATATGAACCCTAATAAACTCCAACTTAAAAACTTTCCTAAGCTAACCCAATACATAAAAGCACTCAACCAAAACCCATGTACATCAATGTTTTACATGCTCTCATCCCATGGATCTAAATTCGATCCATACATGAATTAGCCCCCTTAAGATCTTATCAAACCAAGCCTTAAGACCCCTATGATCAAATCAGACCATAGCCCAAACAGATCTCCTGCATATCTTTACTCGCAAAAATCGAGTCGACTCATCTTAGAACCAAGTTATCTCTCCTGCGTGCCATGCCGAATGCTACTCTCTATCTGGCTGAACTCTGAGACCAAGTCATCTCAGACTGAGATCGAGTTGACTCAGACTCGCCTGCATCAGAGTTGACTCATCTCAGAACCGAGTCAACTTCAATAGTGTGCCAGTCCCTTTCTTGGCTGATGCTTTCATCGGTTGATCCTAGCCTCCTGAAGTCAATACCCTGACTCCTCTCGTGGCCTTTCAAAGCTTGGGAGCACCACACCAACATCTACAATCTCTTTAGTGCGCCCAAGCCTTGGCACACCTAGCAAAATCCTCCTGCATGATCCCATTATCAATGCACACCCTAATAGCCCCTCGTGCACACCTTGCCACCGCCATCCTTCCTCAGCTACTGAGCTTCCTTTAAGGCCTTTGGGATGACTGCCTCCATCCCTGAAGACCTTAGCTTGCTTCGATGTACCACTTTTGGAGTTATAGGCATCCTTTCGCTTGGTAGCTGCATCATTTTTTCTAGACTTTCTTAGAGCATCGGTAGTGTTCCTATACTGGTACTCGCTGCATATCTTGATATGGTCTTCTTAGAACTATGCCTATCCTCCTACACACACCGCTCCATCTGAAACTATACATCTCCAGTGCTGGTGCTGGCATATTGCTCCTCCCTTTGCATCCCTCTATTCTGAACTCATGTCATAGCTCCTTCCGCCTATGAAGCCCCTCTGCCTAGTGCTCCACCTAAAATCAAAGTCCTCTTGATGCTGTAGAAGCCAACTCTATAATCGAGTCATCCAAGACTAACCATTCAATGCTGTACTGCTGGTCCTACCATCGCACCTTGAATACCATCACTATCCTTTTGAACTCTCCATACTCCACAAATCTCTTCGAAGCCATCTTAGATACACCGTACCCCATAGGCTCCTTCGAAACAAACAAGAGCACATCCAACTCTTCTTCTTTAGCAATTGAACCAATAGAATCTAATTTTTCTCCTTTCTTGCACTTTTTCTAAAGCGGACACTCACACTTAAAGTGCCCTGTTTCATATTTGAAGCATCTCCTGGACTTCTTATTGCCCCTCTGCTCATCCTTCTTCTTTCCTTTCCTTGGCCTTTCCAAAACTAGGAGACCCTCCTGAAAGATCTTCCTCTTCATCATCCGCTCCTGCTGCTCGTCGGACCTGAGAACTAATACAATCTCCTCGTACACTAGTGTCTCCTTACCATACAGCAGCGTAGTCATCAATGGATCGAAGCTCCCAGATAGTGAACATAGCAGCAATAAACTCTTATCCTTCTCTTCAAGATCCATTCCTATGTTGAGCAAATCCATACTCATTCGATCAAACTACTGAATATGATCCGCAACATTCTCGTCCTCTTGCATTCAAAGACTGTACAATTACTTCTTCAGCATCAACTTATTGCACATATTTTTTCTCATATACAACTGATGTAACTTCAACCATAAGCTCTTGGGTGCTCTTTTCTCCAATATGCCATACAAAACCTTATCTACCAGATAAGTTCTAATCATGGTATATGCTTTTTCCCCTAAGAGCATCCATACCTTATCTGTTATCTTCTACGGCCTATCCTCCAAGGCCGAATCCAACCTCATGTAAACCAGCAGATCTTCCATCCTAACATTCTATATGGTGAAACTCCCTTTACCTTTAAACTTCTTAAATCCTACGTACCTTCAATCTGCTGCCTTCCATGATCAATCCTCATCAAATAACAGCATAAGAGGTAGATCTGAAAATTATCTTGACTAAAGAGGATGGACAGTAGCCTTTAGATCTCTTTCTTCCTTACAAAATCTGGAGAAAACCTTTAGATTTGAATCTCGCTGTTGATCCTCTACTGAAGCTTGATCTTCTTCCCTCTCCATGCTCAACCAAACTCTGATACCAATTATTGTACCTATGGTTGCTCAGAGCTACAGCCGTAGATCCGATCTCTTATGCGGAACCTGGGTGTTAATCCAGTAAATCGAAAAAAATCTAAGAAGAAGTAGGGGCAACTCCTAGGATTTTGGCATTGGAACCTGAGAAAAAAAAGAGAGAGATAGTTAGGAAGAAAAGTTCAATTGTATTCTATTCTTTATTGTAAAAGTTATAATATCTAAGTTTATATATCCTAGAATTTCCACATGAATCCTAATAAATTCCAGCTCAAAAACTTTCTTAGGCTAATTCAATACATGAAAACACTCACCCAAACCCATGTACACCCATGGTTTACATGCTTTCATCCCCTGGATATAAATTTGACCCATACATGAATTAATCCTTCTTAAGACCTTATCAAATCAGGTCTTAAGACTCATAGGATCAAACCAGACCTTAGCCCAAATAGATCTCCTGTGTATCTCTGTCCATAAAAATTGAGTCAACTCCACCTGAGATCGAGTCAACTTGCTTGCATCCAAGTTGACTCATCTTATTAGAATCGAGTCATCTTTCCTGCATGTCGTACCGAATGCTACTCTCTGTCTAGCTAAACTCTGAGACTGAGTCATCTTGAACTAAGATCGACTCAACTCGTCTGCATCTGAATCGACTCATCTCAGAATCGAGTCGGCTCCAATAGTATGCCAACCTCTTTCTTGGCTGATATTTTCACCGACTGATCCTAGCTTCCCAGAGTCAATACCTTGACTGCTCCCATGGCCTTTTAAGGCTTGAGAGTACCACACCAACATCTATACAGTGCCAAGCTCCGAGCTCCCCCTACTCAAGCCTTACCTTTGACGGTGCCAAGGAGCACGCCTGCGAGTAGCTCCAAGCTCCTTCGCTTTCAACAATGCTGACTTCTTCTAGATCTGAGGCCCACAACTCTGAGGTCACCTATAGATGGATCCGAGGCCTATAACTCCGAGGTCACCTATAGATGGATCCGAGGCCTATAACTCTGAGGTCACCTATAGATGGACCTAAGGCCCATAAAACCAAGGTAGCATGCGAGTAATTCCAAGGTCCCCCACATGTTGAGATCCATGCGCCCCCAATGCGGTAGAAGTTCTGCACATGCTAAGGTCCGCATGCTCCCAGTGCGACCGAAGTCCCTTGCACACTAAGGTCCGAATGCTCCTGACATGACTGAAGTCCTTGCACATCGAAGTTCATGCACTTCCAGCATGGGTGAGGTAGCTAGATTGCCGAAGTCCGCATGCTCCCAACATGGCCGAGGTCTACACGTGCATTAATTCTCTACCTTCTCTGAAGTCCTTCCTGCACGTATCTCACATCTAACGATACCAAAGCTAACTTGGGGCAATGCCAGTCACCTGCAAAGAGCCGCAACCTCTATACGCACTTCCAACGAATCCGAGACCAACATAGGTGGCCCTCGAAGCCCCATCAATGCCAAAAAGAAAGTTTGATCTAAAGTCAAAACCAAAGTAGTCCAAGATGCAAATGAAGACCAAACTAAAGCAAAAGCAAGTTCAATCTAAGGCAAAGATCAAATTCAAAATGGGGCAAACAACAAGAAGAGGTCAAACAAAACCCAAGGGCTTTCAAACAAAGAACTCATGGTAAGAAACTCTTAAGCTTTCATCCATTATTCTTTCTCTTCCTTCTTGTAGGATTGTAGGACACCAAACCCAGGGCTGAACCCAAAGTCAATCAAGGCTAAGTGCTAGAAACTAAGGCCGAGGTCAAAGTTAAAATAAAGCTGAAGCCAAAGTCACACTCGAAGCCAAGCTGAATTTAGATCCCATATCAATCTGAATTCAAAACCTAAGCTAGGCTGAGGTTAGATTCAAGACCATGCCAAGGTCAAAATCAAGGACAAGCTGATGTTAAAATCATAACCAAACTAAAATTAAAATTACAACCAAGCCAAAGTCAAAATCATGATCGAAGCCAAACTATCAAGTACAAATTTAAGCCAAGAAAAAAATCAAGGATGAAAAAGTTGACCCGACCAGAAGGAGTCTAACCCTAGAAGGAGGCCAACTAGAATGAGCTCGACCCTAGAAAGCCGAGAAAACTGACCTAACAAGATACTACTATAGGGAAGGACTATGACAGCGATTCGCAATCGCTGTCGTAGATTAAAAAATCATTGTCATAGGCTACCACAGTAGTTATCCAACCGCTGGCACTAAAGTCATCGCCGTAGGTCTATGGCAGTGATTATTGCGATAGTTATTACAACCACTACAATAAGTCGGTATAGCAATAGTTTACTAACCATTACTATAGATGAAACTATCGTAGCGATATATAGCAGCGATTAATCAACCACTGCTATAGAATCAATAGTAATGGTTCATCAACTGCTATAATAGTCTCAATAGTAGTGGTTACATAATCGCTACTTTATTGATTATTACAGCGGTTGTTAAATCATTGCTACAGATTCTATAGCAATTATTGTATACTATTGCTATAGATATCTATGGCAACCACTGCTATAGGTTCTATGACAGCAGTTGTGTAACCACTGCTATAGATATCTATGGCAGTAGTTATACAACCGCTGCTATAGGTCTAATGCAGCAGTTTTATAATTATTGTCATAAATAAAATAGCTACCATAGTTTATGATAGCAGTTGGTACGCGATCAATAGCTATGGTTGGCATGCCTATGGCAGCGGTTGCCAACTACTACTATAGATTTTGAATAATAAAAAAATATAAATTTTTTAATTTTTAATTTTTTTATTTGATAAATATAATTTAACATATAACATAAGAATATATCTAAAATAATATAAGAATAATGCAAGAATATATATGAAATACTCAAATTTTATTACTGAATAAAATTTATTATAATATTTTTTAAAAAAATATAAAAAATCTACTAAGTCATCATTATTAGAAGAAGATGGAGCATGAGCTGGAGGGGCTAAATCTGAAACGTTGGCCAACATGTTCTGAATGCCCATGAAGTTAGCTCCAAAATGTATGGAGAGCATCGCCACTGTAGCAGTCATGATGCTCTATAGCTAAGATGTACGCTCCTTAGCCTGAGCAGCCCACTCCATAGCCTGAGCTGCCTGTACCAACGCCTCCTCAAGCTACTCTCGATTGATAATTTCAGAAGCATATGAAGAAATACTTGTCTTAGACTAGTATCTCATTAGCATATGTTCGAGCCTTGCATTAAATTCTTGTAGAGTGCTCGGGCCCCAAGATCTGAGACAGATGGTCATGGGGACCAGAGGCATCCGGACCCTCACTCGCGAGCATGTCTAACTGCTTTTATAATTATAAATTTAAATAAAATATTATAAAAAATATTATAATACTAATCATACTAATTTATTTATTACTTACAAAATTTTTTCGATCGTAGTGTTCATCGATCGGCCCTTCTTATCTGTACAACTGGATCGAAAGATAGTGCTATGGATGGGCATCATCACCTCTCTTATTAGCTATAACAATCGATCAGCTTATTAAAAATATATAAAAAAATATTAATTTAATTTATAAACTAAAATTCAGAATTTATTATCTCTCTATGCACATGACTAGCCATGGACTCATGATCAAGAGTATGCCTATACTCTTGAGCCATCCGATTCTCTCAATTCTGATGAGAGGCAACTTAAAAAATATTTAAATCATAAGTATTTAAATAACATATATTTAAAAAGTATTCAAATATAATTATTAGTATATTAAAAAAATTTAAAAGTTAAAAATTAAACATGAAATTCTTGGCTTCTCCATTACCTAACCATCCCTTCCCACTAGTTCAGAGGACAGTTCTGAATTGAAGAAACAAGCTTCTCTAGAGTGTCCCATTAGTGCTCGAGCCATCCTCTATGAAGCTTAACTTTGTAGTTTCGATATAACTCTCCAATCTTCTGCAGATAGGCATCTTGAGCATGCTCATGATCTAGAAAGTCATACCTCTTCTGCAAAAAGTTATCAGAAGTTAATTACGAAATTATTCTAATCAAGCATACTATAAATGTATCACATGTATATATATAATTAAGATACACTTATACAAATCTCCTTCCACACCCGCTCCTTGATGTCAGCATCCATCACTTGCTAGTCTACAGGCATAACAGAAATAATGTCGGAGCACCTCACAAGCACTCCGAAAAAAGAATGCATCTTCCATGTGGTCATCCTAACTCTCGATCATACTCCATCATGATCTGATGCTAGTAGTTTCATATATGCAGTATGCATGTGAAATCATGAAATATCCTATTGAATGATGTGTGAGCTCAGAAGTGGCATTCTCAAGTCTTGAAAATATGAGAAGACAGGTCATGGAAAGATAGGAGTGAGTTGGAAGAAGAATCAATCTCAATAGCAAAGTTCAGAAACTGGGCCGGCTCACATTGAGACTGAGCCAGCTCAGTTGAAAACTGGGTCGACTCAATCCAAAACTGGATCGACTAGATCTCAGAGAAAAATTTAGATAGAAAGCAGTATTTTTAGACTATTAGCATGGTACACAACTGGATTGGCTCAGTCTGGGATTGAGCCGATCCAGTCGTAGGTTAGCCAGCTCAGTCTGAAATTGGATCGGCTCAATTTTTATGGGTTATTATTTTGTGTACGTGGGTTATTTGGATTTGGAGAATTTTTCTATGAGCTTGGACTTGACCCTTTATAAAGTATATATACTGAAAATAGGTCAAGATTATTATAGTGCTGAAATATACTGAATAAAAGCTCTTTTCTTCTGAAAATCTCTTCTTCTCTATTTCTTGATTTGTTTGATCATGCTTTCGCATAAATCTTTAAGAAGTACTTTCTTATTGCTTGGCTAATCACCAACGGCCATGCCAATCCATATAAGAAGAGTGCATATTCCCAATATTTGGTATCAGAGCGGTGTTGCATGGAAGGAAGGAAGACACCTAGGATTTATTACATCCAGGATCTATTGCATCAGGTTTTATCTTAAAACTTCTAGTTTGCTTCATGGTTGTCTCTAGATTGAGGTGGAGATTGTTTACACGAAGGAATGGTGATACAAAAGTTTGGAAAGAGGATCTAGGGCTAGTTAGATCTTCTTTGAAGGGTAGTTTTACTGGTGTGTAAGATCGTGAAGGGTGTTAGAAATTTATTCTTGACTTGTCTAAAGTCATGGAATCAAGTGGATTCAAGGTGGATTTTGAGAAGTTCGATGGCAAGAAAAACTTTACTCTATAGCAGCAAAGAGTAAAGGACTTGTTAGTTCAGCAGAGGATCTACAAGATTTTGACAAAAGAAAGATCGAAAAAGATTAGTACTAAGGATTGGAAAGAGTTGGAGGAAATTACTTTTAGCACAATCTGGATGTGCTTGGTCAATCAGATTTTGTTCGAAGTTTGCACAAAAACTACGGCAAAGGGGCTTTGGAAGAGACTGGAGAACACATACATGGAAAAAAATATGACGAACAAGCTATGGTTGAAGAAATAGTTGTATAGTCTGAGGATGCCCAAAGGCGGAGATCTTGTTGCACATATCCAAAGGTTCAATTAGGTGTGTTCTGAGATGATAAGTTTGGATGTGAAGATCGACGAAGAGGATCGGGCATTGCTGCTATTATGTTCTCTCTCAGATTTGTATGATGGTCTCATAATAACTTTAGTTTATGAAAAGAAGATCCTAAACTATGAAGAGGTTGTTGGTGTGCTCAGATCAAATGAGCAAAGGAAGAAGATCTGCAAGGGAGACTCTAAGTCTGAGATCTTGGCTGTGAATGAAAGATAAGGAAGATCAAAGGAGACGACAAAAAAAAAATCCAAGGATAGGTCAAAATCTCACGATCAGAGAAAGATGACATTGAAATGTTATAAATGTCATCAGCCTAGACACTTGAGAAGAGATTGTCTCTTTTTGAGATCAAAAAAAGGGAAGGCCAGCAAGGAAGATGATATAGCTTCTATGAGCAGTGAAGAAGACCTGCTAATTATATCAGATGGATCCATAGAGTGCGATACTATATGGATATTAGATTCAACATGCTCACACCACTATACTTCTCATCGAAAGTGGTTTGCTACCTACCAGAAGATCGATGGTGAAAGTGTCAGTCTTGGAGATGATCATCCATGCAAAGTAGCTGGAATTGGCTCTATCAGGATGAGGATGTACGATGGGATCATTCGTACATTATCAAATATCAGGCATGTACCAAAGTTGAAAAAAAATTTGATTTCTTTAGGCTACTTGGAGGAGCGGGGTTATGCTTTTAGTAGCCAAATTATGAGTGGATGTCTGAAAATTTTCAAGAAAGCTTTGATGGTGATGAGAGATAGAAGACTGAGCAACAATCTTTATAGAATGGAAGGTTCAGTGGTAAATGATAGTGTAGAGGTGCTAGCAGCGGCACAAGAGGAGCAGATTTTATATCAGCTATGGCACTATCGAATGGATCATATGAGTGATCATGGGCTCACTGAACTAAGCAGAAGATGTATGATCCCAACCTCGAAGAAGAAGGGCATAAATCTTTGTAAGCCGTGCATCTTTGGCAAACAGCATAGGGTGAAGTTTGCCAGAAGTACCAAGCACAGTGAGGGAGTGCTGGATTTAGTGCACTCGGATGTATGGGGACTAGCTCCTATATCAGCTAGAGGTGGGGCAAAATACTTTATCACTTTCATTAATGATTTTTTAAGAAAGGTGTGTGTTTATCTAATTAGAGAAAAATTAGAGGTGTTTGTCCGGTTCAGAGCCTGAAGAGCTAAAGTAGAGAAGGAGTCAGGAAGACAGATGAAGTATCTGAGGTCGGACAATGAAGAAGAGTATACTAGCCTGGAGTTCATGATGTATTGTGAGGAAAATAGCATCAAACACCATTACATGGAGAGGATGACTCCCCAGTAGAATGGTATCGTGGAGAGGATGAATCAGACACTGATCGAGAAGGCATGGAGTTTGAGACTGTAGACATCACTTCCAAAGTTCTTTTGGGGTGATGCTATAATTTTTTCTTATTTTCTTGTGAATAGATCCCCTCATTATAAGCTGAATGGAGGAATTCCAGATGAGATCTGGAGTGAAAAGAAGGTGGAGCTTGGCCACCTGAAAGTTTTTGATTGCACAGTCTATGTACATGTGGAGGCAATCAAAAAGAGCAAATTGGACCCGAAGTCTCAAAAGATGACATTCATAGGGTATCCACAAGGAGTCAAGGGGTACCTACGATGGGACTCTCAGGCACAGAAGTCAGTGATCAGCAGGGACGTTTTTTTTGATGAGAAGAGCATCTTGAGAAGGTCTGGGATAGATGGAATTAGAAAAACAGAGGTGAACAGCGGTGGCCAGTCAAAAAATGATGGCATGTATGTTATATCCACTTACAGGAGTATTCTTGTTGAGGTGGAGCTGGACAGAAAAGTATTATCTCAGATTAAAAATCAGTATGGAGGGTCAGCAGTTCAAACAGATGTGCAGGAGTAGCCACAGACATCAGGCAGAGATGTGCCAGTGGGAGTGGCTTTGCACAAGCTCCAGCGTACTATTAGGAGATCGATCAGATATGGCATTGATGAGGTTATCTCCTATGCACTCATCACTACTAACGGAGATTTAGAGAGTTATGCAGAGGCTATGGAGAGTAAGGATCATGATTCATGGATACAGGCCATGATGGAGGAGATGGAATCACTTGAGAAAAATCAGACATGGCAGTTGGTGGATCTTCCAAAGTGTGCTCGACCTATTGGCTCAAAGTGGGTGTTCACAAAGAAAGAAGCACCTTCAGAACAAGATGAAGTTAGATTCAAAGTAAGGTTGGTAGCAAAGGGATACTCACAAAGGGAAGGGATTGACTATATAAAAATTTTCTCTCCTGTGGTGCATCATACATCTATTCGAGTTTTGCTGTCACTGGTGACACAATATAACATGGAATTGGAGTAGATGGATATGAAGATGGCCTTCCTTCATGGAACTTTGGAGAAAAAAATCTACATAAAGCAGCCAGATGGTTTTATAGAGATGGGATAGGAAGAAAAGATGTGTTTACTAAGGAAGTCTTTATATGGCTTGAAACAATCCCCTCGTCAGTGGTATCGAAGGTTTGATAGCTTTGTTTTGAGCTTGGGTTTCAGTAGATGTGAACATGATTGTTGTATCTACGTCAAGGATGTAGATGAGGAGGATGCCCTATATCTGTTATTGTATGTAGATGATATGCTCATAGCCAGTAGAAGCATCGATGTTGTAAAAAGGTTGAAAATGATATTATCATCTAAATTTGAGATGAAAGATTTAGATCCAACTGGGAAAATCCTTGGAATGGAGATTTGCAGAGATAGATACAAAGGAATGCTCCATTTGTCATAAGAAAAGTATGTCCAGAAGGTTTTGGAGAGGTTTGGAATGAAGAAGGACAAACCTACAGAGGCGTCATTATCGAGCCATATGTCTCTCTCCAAGTTATAGTGCCCCCAGTCAAAAGAGGAGAGAGAGTATATGAAATGAGTTCCTTATGCAAATACTGTAGATAGTATGATATACACTATGGTGTGCTGTAGATCAGAAATAGCACATGCAATAAGCACGGTTATAGATACATGGCTAATCTTAAGAAGAAACACTGAAAAGCATTGAAATAGATATTGAGATATCTAAATGAAATAAGGGATTATGGTTTGGTATTTGGTGGATAGCCAAGAGAATTTGGAGAACAATCTATGAAGATGTGTGAAAGCTCAGGTCCTCTGAAAGGATTTGTTGATGCAAATTATGCTGGTGATCTTGATACAAGGAAGTCTACTACTAAATACCTCTTCTGTGTATATGGTGGACTAATGTCTTGGAGATTAATCCTTCAGTCAATCACGGCCTTATTTACCATAGAGGTAGAGTACATTAGGATAACGGAGGCTACAAAGAAAGCCTTTTGGCTTAGAAGGCTCATTGATGAGTTGGGGGTGGAACAGAGTAAGGTTACACTATTTAGTGATAGTCAGAGTGCTCTGTTGTTGGCACAGAACCCAATCTATCATGCGCGTACAAAGCATATAGACGTAAGGTACTATAGGATCAAAGAGCTGGTGGAGGAAGGTAAAGTAGAACTGATGAAGATCTATACCAAGGAGAATCAGTTTGATGCACTCACGAAGGTACTCCCCAGAGATAGCTTTCAGAGATGTGTGGCATGGATGGGTTTGTTGAGAAGAGATGAGTTCACAAGAACTTGGAAGCACCAAGATGAGGAATGTGAGCTCAAAAGTGGCACTCCTAAGTCTTGAAAATATGAGAAGACAGATCGTGGAAAGATAGGAGCGAGCCAAAAAAAGAATCAATCTCAATAGCAAAAT
Organism: Cocos nucifera; assembly: GCA_006176705.1. Classification (NCBI taxonomy): domain Eukaryota; kingdom Viridiplantae; phylum Streptophyta; class Magnoliopsida; order Arecales; family Arecaceae; genus Cocos; species Cocos nucifera. Next base: position 2,184,725 of record QRFJ01000108.1, on the reverse strand, counting down.
TCAGAAACTAGGCCGGCTCACACTGAGACTGAGCCGGCTCAGTTGGAAACTGGGTTGGCTCAGTCCAGAACTGGGTCGGCTAGATCTCAGAAAAAAATTCAAATAAAAAACAGTATTTTCGGACTGTTGGCATGGTACACAACTGGATCGACTCAGTCTGGGACTGAGCCGACCTAGTCGCAGGTTAGCTGGCTCAATCTGAAACTAGGCCAACTCAATTTTTGCGGATTATTATTTTATGTACGTGGATTGTTTGGATTTGGAAAGTTTTTTTATGAGCTTGGACTTGACCCTTTGTAAAGTATATATATTGAAAATAGGTGAAAATTGTCATAGTACTGAAATATACTGAATAAAAGCTCTTTTCTTCCAAAAATTTTTTCTTCTCTTCTTCTCTATTTCTTGATTTGTTTGATCGTGCCTTCGCATAAATCTCTGAGAAGTACTTTCTTGTTGCTTGGCTAATCACCAGCGGCCACACCGATCCATGTGGAAAGAGCGCATATTTCCAACATGATGTACCTATAATAAAAATGCATTATACAAATCTATAAGAGTATATAATAATTATATAATAAATAAATAAATGATGCGATAAAAATCTACTCTCACTGGTCATGGGATCGTGCAATGTAAATGCTAGTGAAGACTCATTGATGGATGGAGCATGTGCTAGAGATGTAACTAACAGTGGATGCTTAAATGCCGATGGAGGAGTAGATGTCGATGGTGCCTAGGTAGCCAAAGCTGAAGTCGATGCGAAGGTAGATGGAGTATACTCCAGCTGTGACTCATATATGGAGCTTCGTATAGCCCATCAAGGGATGGAGGTAAAAGCTAGATGGCATTTTGGTGCCGTCGTAACCTGCAACATTAATGAACATTAACCAATATAACATCTTGAACAATGATATTAGTAGAGCATCAATAAATAGACTCTTAACATTTATACCAAAATATTGAACTCATCACCTAGTAGCATCTATAATATAGACGTCACTATCGCTCATGACAAATATATCTGGGACCTCGACAGTACAAGATAAGTTTTATCCTAGAGAAGTACTTTGTATGCATGGTCTAACATCATCATCAATCTTGGTATCATCAAAGATATGCCCAAGCACCATCCTCACAACAACACTCCATTGAGGCTCTAAGGGATCATTAATATAGAAGACTTGACTAGTTTGGGAGGCAAGTATATACGTTCTTCAGTGCGGAGATGACGTTGCATGTTGATAAGAGTAAAATCATACTCATCAATCTTCATCCTTGACTGAGATAAGATGTTAAACCAATTACATTTCATCAATGCAATCCTTCCTTTAGAATAGTAGTCCAAGATGACTATCTTTTCCACCATCCCATAAGATTTCAGATCCTCTATACGAGGCTATGAATCCCTCTAGCTAGCATAACATCTAGTGGTGACACTCAACATCATGCCACTATTTTATGTTACCATATTTATGGAATGGCTATGATTATTAAATCTATAGTCATTAATGACGAGCTGTTTGTACTCACGCATGGTATGATTAGGTCTCATTAAAAGAGCACGTACTTTAGGGCTCACATCACTGAGCAGCAATCTTCAAACCTAAGGAGATGATATCTAATTAGTAAACATGTTCAAATAAGATACACAAGGTAAGAATATATACTTGCTTATATGATTTTTGAATGCTAAAAAAATTTTTTGCTGTACATTTTTTCTTTCTTTCACATACTTAGAGTGTTGTATTTTACTCTTATGATCTTCTTGTGTTTACTGCATGCACAAAAAATAAATTTAGATGTCATAAGATATTTTCTTCTAAGTATTATGAAATAAATAAGGTTGAGTGACTTATCTTATGTACGGCTTAATGACATCACAGTTGAAGAGCACGTAGCAGTGCGTCTTATTCTTTTCCTTAATGCTCAAATCAATGAGGCGATATAAAGTGGAAAGTCCATCTGATTGTGGAATGGACCCAAATGCAGGCTCAATTGACTCATACTAATCATCCTGATTCTTCATTGACCGATTATGAGATATCTTGAGCTTGTTTAAGTATATGATACAAAAATTTATACACTCTTGATCCAAATAATCTTCTACTATGGATCCTTCCAAGCGATTCATATTTCTTACATAAGATTTCAATATTTGAATATTCCTCTCGACGGGTACATCCATCGACATAACACTGAGCCTCCAAGTATAACTTTCGTTGCAAGGTGCATGATAAGATGCATCATAACTGTAAAAAATGATGATGAAAATATCTTCTCTAGATCATATAATTTAGTCAACGTCCTTGCTTTCATTTTCTTCACATTTTTCTTAAGCAACCTCTTCATACAAATATCTCTGTAGATATTGCAAAGATAAATAATAGCCATTCTGATATTTTGTGGCAACACATGGTGAATAGCTATTGGGATTAACTCTTGCATTAATATATAATAATCATGCCTTCAATCCTCTAAGTTTAACATTCTTACTATTCACATGCTTTGATATGTTGCTTGAGTACTCATTTGGGACCTTTATATTCTCCAACACATGAAAAAATATGGGTCGTTTGGAGGCATTCATAACATAGGATCCATAAGGGAGCCTCCACTGTTCTCTCCCTACCAGCTTTGGATAAAATGATCTTCTAATATCCCATTCTTTTAAGTTAAATTAGAAATTTAAGTCGTCCTTATTCTTATCCTTGATATTTAAAATTATTACCAATAGGAGCTCGTACACGTTCTTTTCAATGTGCATTACATCTAAGCAGTGGCATAATAAATCTATCTTCCAATATGGCAGGTCAAAAAAGATACTTTTTTCTTCCAATTAAAGTGTGTCATTTGCCTTTGATCGATGCTTTCTCTTCTTACCATCAATTAGATCATCTTTTTCAAATTCAATACTGAGATCATCCAACTCTCTCAATACCTCACTTCCAGACATCTGGCTAGGCGTCTCACTTTTTTTAACAGTATCATGGAAGGAGCGTGCATCCTTTCTATATGAATGATTCGACGAAGAAAACGTCGATGCCCTATAAAGTTAAAGCTCCTCTGATATATCAATCTTTTAGACTGGATATTTTTTCACAAACCAAGCACGCTAACTTACCTTGTGCTCCAACCTGATATTAAGGCATAAGCTGGAAAGTCATTTATTATCCATAGAAATGCTACACGCATGAAAAATGACTCATTCATCAAAGCATCAAAAGTTGAAATACCTCGAATACTTCATAACTATTTTAGCTTGATAATAAGAGGCTGCAAATAGACATCAATGTTATTATCTACCTCCATCGATCCAGGGATGAGCACTATCATAAAAGCAAAAGATTTTTTTATACACATCAATAGTGAAAGGTTATAAATATGAATAAATACTGGCTATACACTATAGATGGTATTCATGTGCTTGAATGGATTAAAACTATCGCATAACAAGCCCAATCTCATATTGCATATCTCTTGTACGAAGTCAGAATATATTTTATTAAACTTCTATCATACCTCTCCATCGACTGGATGCCTCAATACATCATTTTTTGCTCGATCCTCTTCATGCCGTCTCATGTTCTTTGATATCCTTATCGATATAAATAACCGTTGTAATCTTAAAATCAAAGAAAAGTGCCATATCAATTTTTGAGGTATATAGATTGATATGCCATCTTTATTCTATTTTTATCTCTATACACCGTACCTCATGCACTTATTTCAGTTGGCATCTTTCTCCCAATAGAGCATGCAATTATTGAAACATGCATGTATCTGAGTGTAAGAAAAGTCTAGCTATTCAATAATTTTTGATGCCTCATAATTATTCTTCGAGATTTATGTATTATCCTAAAGAATGTTCTCCAAAAGCTCTAATATGCAGTTCGCTCCATTATTACTGAACCCATTGGAGTATTTCGTATGATACAATCGAATTAATAACTTAAGCTTCACCATCTATTCACACTCGGCATACAATAAAATATTAGCATCATCCATTAACTTGTGAATCTTCTCCACATTCTTATTGTTTGTCATTCCACCAATCATAGGATCAAGAATGAACGTAGATGCATCTTCATTATGGTCAATAAATAAAAAATATCATAAACTATTTATTTCACTCTTCCATCATGTCGATCACCTTCTTGTGGCCTGCCCTCACCATATTGATCCTAATAAATTTCATAACTAGATTTAAAATCATAAATAGTGAGGTGATTATTTATATTTTGACAAGGTAGCCATGGTCCCCAAATTTTTTTTATAGCAAAATCAAAAAATATTTGAAGTCCAGCCTCATATTCTGGTGAGAGCCTAATAAACTTCATCCACTCCTTATCCTTTATAAAAATGATGATACTACAATTAAATCATGTGTGGAACTTACATTATATACCAATGTATTGTAAATAAATATGTATTATAAATAAAAAAGTATTATGAACAGGAACCAAAATAACTATCATGTGTAGAACTTGCATTAAATATTATTTTTAAATATGCAATAAATACATCTTATCACCAACTAATAGGTAAAAATAAGTTCCATCCCATTCAAAAATTACATTAATTCTATAGGTTCATTACAGTAATCAAACGATATACAATAGGGACTGAAAAAAATTTCGACAGTATTTTTTTTAATTCTCATATGTATGAAGAACAAAAGAGAAATACTGTCCAAAATTTTTTTCAAAATTTTTAGCATATTATTTGATTACTATAATTATCTATAAAATTATTTAAAATTTTTAAACTATCCAAATTGGATAATCAATTGATTATTGTACATAATTTTTTCATCCATATAAAAATATATAAATATATGGATGTCGAAGATTATGTACACTACTCAATTGATGGGTCTATCATTATACAATGCAATAAATAAAAGCAATAAGATATAAATAGTGATCCAAAAAAATTTATGCAATAACTTCTACAGCATGAATTACATCCATAAATAAATTCTAATATTTATACTAGAATATTACTAGAGTTAGAGGTGTCTGGATGAAAATATTAATAAAGCTCAAACTCTGCTTCTATAGCCCATGAACCATCACTCAAATGTATCTCTATGGAAGTTCAACTCATGGCCGGAGGATGGAAGATAGAGCTCCAGGCTATGGCTTTCAATAATACTTACTACCTCCCCGGTGGCCGCCACAGCTACGCCTCGACATCCAACTACCAAGCTATAACCTAGAATCCAATGGTCAAGAATCCATTGGCATGGCCCAAACTCTATCAATGAAGGTTCTCTTACCGGCTAGCTCGGTATGGCCCAAGATTATTAGCACGATCTAAAACGCGCCAGCATGGTCTAGAACCTGCCGACATAGTCCAGAACCCATCGATGGATGTTTTCAACTTATTGATCGGTATAATCCATAGCATGGCCCAAAATCCACTGGCATGGTCCAGAACCCACCGATATGGTTCTCTTACTCATTCGCACAGCACAGCATGGTCCAAAGCTACCGACATGACATAGAACCTACCGGCATGGCTCAGAACTAACCAGTCGGGGTTCTTTTATTGATTGGCACAGCCCAAAACCCGTCGATGGAGATTCTCTTATCGATCGACATGGCCTAAGGCCGTCCACAGCTACTGGCACGGCATGGTCGAAGGCCGCTGGTATGGCACAGCATGGTCCAAAATCAAGCAATAGGAGTTCTCTTATTCGCTGGAACGATCCATGATCGCTAACATGGCCTAGAACCCATCAGCCAAAATTTTTTTAAAATATTATTATAAAATTATTATAAATATTATAAATAATAATCAATAAATATTACTATAAAATAAAATTAAAAAAATCATACCTACGACTATGAGAAGAGGGATCGCATAGAGCTCTTAGGATCGCTGGTGGCAGTGGTGCGAGAGGTAGCTTGGGAGAGAGACAGATAGAGATAGTGAGATATAGAGAGAGATAAAGAGAGACAAGAGAGATAGAGAGAAAGAAGAGAGAGAGAGAGAGAGGAAAGAGAGAGAGTGATAGATAAAGAGAGGGAAGAAAGATAGAGATATAGAAAGAGATAGAGAAGGGAGGCCAAGGGGACAGCGATAGTGCAAGAGGAAGGGGGCGGCGGTGGCAGGTTGGGTCGAGGGAAGAGAGGAGAGAAAGAGAGAGATGAGGTAGGGCTAGTTGAAAAAGAGGGAGGCAGGAGAGGAGGTGGGGCCAATTAAGGAAGAGGGAGGTGGGATCGGCAGTAGGGCCAATCAGGAAAGATGGAGGAGGCGGGGAGGTGGTAGGGCCAGTCGAGAAAGAAGGAGGCATGGCCGGTCAAGAAAGAAGAAGGGACAGGATCGACCGGGGAAGAGGGAGGAGGTGGGACCGAATGGGAAAGAGAGAGGTGGTGCCGACTGGAAAAGAAGGAGGAGGCAGGGGAGGAGGCGAGGCTGGCTGGGGAAGGAGGTAGGAGAGGAGGAGGCACCGGCCGAAAAAGAAAGAGGAGGCAGAATTGGCAGAGGGACGTTGGAGATGAGTGCATCGATGGTGGCCGACCGACGGTAGAGAGGAGGGAGAGAGAGAGGAGGAGGAGCTTACCGGTGGCGAAGAGGAGGGAGAGAGCTTGGGAGAGAAAAACCAAAATATGGTGGATCGGGTGCGCGAGGCATGAAAATGACCTAACTTATCATAGCGATTATTAAAAACCGCTTTAATAGGCCTATTGCAGTAGTTCTAAAATCATTATCATAGTTTAATATATTTTTTTTATTTTTTAAAATATGATATAATTTTAAAATTTAAAGTTTGTTTTCACTATTTATTATCTAAATAATTATCATTAGAGTATCATTACAAAAGACCATCTTGATCCGATAGCCCTAACTTCATCGATTAGTAAAATTTGATTTTGACAACCACGAACGATGGCATGATGATCTAATAGATAGAGATCATCGATAGATCCAAAAATCTATAATGATAATCTCGGTGATGTTTGTACCATATTATCAAAGTTTTACTTCAATCGGATATCGTTATCATGGTCAATTTAGTACGAAATGATTTTGATTGTTAAATAAAGAATGAGTGATTAAAATATCAAATGGTGTTCGATTATGAGATGATTTTTTATATTAATGATCTTAGCTACTATTTTAATCATTTTTATGATGGTGATCATAAAATTCAAATCGCGTGTTTAAGAACGATCTAAAACTATATGTCGCTCGATACTTATTCTTAAACTTCTTAAGTAATTATGCTTATACTTTTGCAAGATCTGCTTAACGTGAATGGTTCATACAGAAATGGTTTGAATTTTGTGATCATCATCATACAAAATGATTAAAGTTATAGCAAAGATCATTTATCTAAAAAATTATATTATAATCGAATGCCATTTGGCATTTTGATCACTCATTTCTTATTTAACGATCAAAATCATTCTGTACTAAATTAACCATGATAATAATATTCGATTGAAATAAAACTTTGATAGTATGCTACAAATGTCATTGAGATCATCAGTATAAGTTTTCGAATCCATCGATGGTCTTTATCTATTAGATCAACATACAATCGTTCATAGTCAATAAAATCAAATTTTATTGATCGACATGATCGGATCGACATAGTTAAGACGATCGGATCGACAAGGTCTTTTATGAAGACACTCTAATGATAATTATTTAGATAATGAATGATGAAGATGGATATTAAATTTTAGAATTATGCCATATTTAGAAAAAAAATAAAAAATATATAGCAGTGGTTATGAATGACCGCTGCCATAGGTTCGATTTATGACAGTGATTACTGATAATCGCTATAATAGTCGAGATCTATGGCAGCGATTAAAAATAATCACTGCTAGAGATTTGGTATACCACAGCAGTTAAGTAAACCGCTGCCATAGGTTTCACCTAGTATAATGGTTATACATAACCACTGCCATAGGTCAGATCAGTGACAGTAGTTATTCATAACCATTGCCATAGATTGAGACTATAAAAGTGGTTAAGTAACCACTATCATATGTCCATCCTATTGTAGTGGTTATCAATAATTGCTGTCATAGGTCGGATCTATGATCGCGGTTATTTGTAATCACTGCTGTACATAACCTATGGCAGCGGTTATATATAATCGCTTCTATATGTTGAACCTAAGGCAGCGGTTACTGATAACCGCTATCGTAGACTCTATAGCAGTGATTTTTAAACTATTGCCATAGTAAATACTGTCGTAGTTTCTTATTATAGTAGTGTGAACATCAACCAAAGAAGGCCGACTAGAGGTAAACTAACAAATTGGAGTCAATCCGATGAGTGCTTTCATTTCTTATGCAGATCTATTACGACATCGACTAAAAAGCGTCATTATCTATGAGCAAGTTGAATGGAGATGGCAACAATAATAGCCAAAAGGCATTAAGTAGAGCTCACAAACTCCAAAGATTTAGGGCAAAGAAGACCTCGGTCAAGCCATGGAATCCCTTGATGGCGCTTTATCTTTGGATGAAAATAGCCTCGAAAAGGGTGTCTTGTTTACAAACACAAGGATAGCCATGGAATTCCTCAATGGTGCTTCGTCTCCAGCGAAAACCTTGGAAAGGGCATCTCGTTTACGAACATGAGTATAATTATGAAATTTCTTAAAGGTGCTTCATTTCCAGACGAAAATAGCCCTAAAAGGAGTGTCCTCATTCTTAAACAAGAAAGTACCAAAGAAGAAGACGTGCCCATTTGAGAAAGCACCAAAGAAGAAGAAGTACCCTTGTTCTCAAATGAGAAAGCATCAAAGAAGAAGACATGTCCTCGAAGAAGTACCCTCATTCTCAAACAAGAAAGCACCAAAGAAGAAGATGTGCCCTCGTTCTCAAATAAGAAAACACCAAAGAAGAAGAAGTGCCCTTATTCTTAAGCGAGAAAGCACCAAAGAAAAAGGCAAGCCCTCATTCTCAAACAAGAAAGCATCAAAGAAGAAGAAGTACCTTTATTCTTAAGCGAGAAAGCACTAAAGAAAAAGACATGCTCTCATTCTCAAACGAGAAAGCACCAAAAAAGAAAAGTGCCCTCATTCTTAAACGAGAAAGCATCAAAATTTGAGGAGAAAATCATACCCATTTAAGGTCAAGCTTAAAATAGATCCGAGATGAGATCATGTAGATCCAAGGAGAAAATCATGCAAATCCAAGGTCAAGTTTAAAAGAGATCCGAGGTGAGCTCAAGATCACTTCGAGGTGAAGAAGATGTGCCCTCATTCTCAAATAAGAAAACACCAAAGAAGAAGAAGTGCCCTCATTCTTAAGCGAGAAAGCACCAAAGAAAAAGGCAAGCCCTCATTCTCAAACAAGAAAGCATCAAAGAAGAAGAAGTACCTTTATTCTTAAGCGAGAAAGTACCAAAGAAAAAGACGTGCTTTCATTCTCAAATGAGAAAGCACCAAAAAAGAAAAGTGCCCTCATTCTTAAACAAGAAAGCATCAAAATTCGAGGAGAAAAGCATACCCATTTAAGGTCAAGCTTAAAATAGATCCGAGGTGAGATCATGTAGATCCAAGGAGAAAATCATGCAAATCCAAGGTCAAGTTTAAAAGAGATCTGAGGTGCGCTCAAGATCACTTCGAGGTGAGATCATACTAATATGAAATGAGATCATATCAATCTGAGGTTAGGCTCAAGATCACTCCGAGGTGAGATCATACCAATCCAAAGTGAGATCATATCAATTCGAAGTCAAACTCAAAGCAAATCTAAGGTGAGATTATGCAGATCAGTAGAAATTTGAGCTCAGAAGGCCAAAATCTGCAAAAATCATAGCTTAAAAGGTTAAGATCAATAGAAATCCGAGCTCAAAATACAAAGATCTATAAAAATGCACACTATCAAAGTTTCACTTTAATCGGATATCGTTATCATAGTCAATTTAGTATAAAATGATTTCAATCATTAAATGAAGAATGAGTGATCAAAATATCCAACGATGTTCGATTATAAGATGATTTTTTAGATAAATAATCTTAGCTACTAATTTAATCATTTTTATGGTGATAATCATAAAATTCAAATTGCGCATCTAAGAACGATCTAAAACTATACGTCGCTTGTTACTCGTTCCTAAACTCCTTAAGTAATTATGCTTATGCTTTTACAAGATCTGCTTAACATAAATGATTCATATAGAAATAGTTTAGATTTTATGATCATTATCGTACAAAATTATTAAAGTTATAGCTAAGATCATTTATCTAGAAAATCATCTAATAATCGAACGCTATTTGACCTTTTGATCACTCGTTTCTCATTTAACGACTGAAATCATTTCGTACTAAATTAATTATGATAATAATATCCGATTGAAGTAAAATTTTGATAGTGTGCTACAAATATCATTGAGATTATCGTTGTAAATTTTTGGATCCATCGATGGTCTTTATCTATCAAATCAACATGTGATTGTTCATGACCGATGAAATTAAATTTTATTGATCGACATAGCTAGAGAGATCGGATTGACTAGATCTTTTATGAAGACACTCTAATGATAATTTTTTAGATAATGAATGATAAAGATGTACATTAAATTTTAAAATTATATCATATTTAAAAAAATATGAAAAAAAAATATAGTAACGATTACGAATGACTGACCTATGGCAGCGGCTACTGATAACTGCTGCAATAGTCGAGATCTATGGCAGTGGTTAAAAATAACCACTGCTAGAGGTTTGATAGTATAGTGGTTATATATAACCGCTGTCATAAGTCAGACCAATCGTAGTGATTACTCATAACCACTACCATAGATCGAGACTATGAAAGAAGTTAAGTAACCGCTGTCATATATTCATCCTATTATAACGATTATCAGTAATCATTACCATAGATCGGATCTATGATCATGATTATTTATAATCGCTGCTATATAACATGTGGTAGTGGTTATATATAATCGTTTCTATATATTGGACCTAAGGTAGTGGTTACTGATAACCGCTATCGTAGACTTTATAGGCGCGATTTTCAAACTACTGCTATAGTAAACGCTGCCGTAGTCTCTTATTGTAGTAGTGAGAACATTAACTAAATAAGACCGATTAGAGGTAAACTAACAAATTGGAGCCAATCCGATGAGTGCTTTCATTCCTTATGCAAATCTATTACGACATCGGCTAAAAGGCGTCATTGCTTACGGGCAAGTCGAACGGAAATGGCAACAATTAAATGGCCAAAAGGCATTAAGTAGAGCTCACACTCTAACCATCCGAGGCAAAGAAGATCTCGGTCAAGCCACGGAATCCCTCGATGGTGTTTTGTCTTTGGATGAAAATAGCCTTGGGAAGGGTGTCTTGTTTACAAACACGAGTATATATAGCCATGGAATTCCTCGATGGCATTTCATCTTCGGACGAAAGCCTCGGGAAGGGTGCCTTATTTACGAACATGAGTATAACCATGAAATTCCTCGATGATGTTTCGTCTACGGATGAAAATAGCTCCAAAAGGAGTGCCCTCATTCTTAAATGAGAAAGCACCAAAGAAGAAGACGTGCCCATTTGAGAAAGCACCAAAGAAGAAGAAGTGCCCTCGTTCTCAAATGAAAAAGCACCAAAGAAGAAGATGTGTCCTTGAAGAAGTGCTCTCATTCTCAAACAAGAAAGCACCAAAGAAGAAGACGTGCCCTCATTCTCAAATAAGAAAGCACCAAAGAAGAAGAAGTGCCCTCATTCTTAAGTGATAAAGCACCAAAAAAAAAGGCATGCCCTCATTCTCAAATGAGAAAACATCAAAAAAGAAGAAGTACCCTCATTCGTAAGCAAGAAAGCATCAAAGAAAAAGACGTGTCCTCATTCTCAAACGAGAAAGCACCAAAAAAGAAAAAGTGCCCTCATTCTTAAGCAAGAAAGCATCAAAGAAAAAGACGTGCCCTTATTCTCAAATGAGAAAGCACCAAAAAAGAAAAAGTGCCCTCATTCTTCAACGAGAAAGCATCAAAATTCAAGAAGAAAATCATATCCATCTAAGGTCGAGCTTAAAGCAGATCCGAGGTAAGATTATGCAGATCCGAGGAGAAAATCATACAAATTCAAGGTCAAGCTTAAAGCAGATCCGAGGTGAGCTCAAGATCACTCCGAGGTGAGATCATACCAATCTGAAGTGAGATCATATCAATCTGAGGTCAGGCTTAAGATCACTTCGAGGTGAGATCATACAAATCCAAAGTGAGATCATATCAATCCAAAGTCAAGCTTAAAGCAAATCTAAGGTAAGATCATGCATGTCAACAGAAATTCAAGCTCAGAAGATCGAAATCAGCAAAAAATTATAGCTTAGAAGGCTAAGATCAACAAAAATTCGAACTCAAAATATCAAGATTTATAGAAATACGAGCTCATAATGCCAAGATCTACAAAAATCCAAGCTCAAAAGGCTGAAGCCAATAAAAATCTAACCTTAGTAGGCCGAGTTCATCGAAAGACCAATATAAGATAGAACTAAGTCAAGTCAAGACAAATATCAAATCCAAGCTACTAAATTTGAAGGCTGAGATGAAGACTAAATCCAAAAGCTTGAAGGAGCGGGCACAACAGGTCGAGCCCCATGAAGGTTGACACCTAGTCGGTATTATTAACACTATCACTAGGGGTATCATGATGGAGCGAGCGGAGCTAAGGAAGCAACGAAGAGATGGAACTGAAGGTCTCTACCAAGTAGACGAGGTTGTCAAATTAAGCACCTATCTTTTCCGATCATGAAACTCGAAAAATCTCAGAGCATACTATCAATAATGTGCTATTCAAACCTCTTTCTATAAATGGAGGGTTAACTAATAAGATCTCGACCCGTTGATTTTCATCTAGGCGAACTATCTGAAGCCATCGAGGCCCATCGATTTTCATCCGAGTGAAGCATCGAAGACCATACCTTTTCACTTCAAAATTTTATATAAATAATAATATTATATTTATATTAATATAAATACTAATATTAATATAAATATTATATTAATACTAATAAAATTATTATATTAATATAAATATTAAAATAATATTAATATATTATAAATATTATAATAATTATATTCATATAAGTATTGTGTTATATTAATATAAATATTAGAAATATATCACTATTTAGTATTTCATTTTAATTATCCATTGATATTTTGAGAATTTCAATTCAGAATCTTTAAAGGATATTTTTGTAAAAAAAAAAACCATCACTTTTCATCCTATGAGAAGTATCAAAATCTATCTTCTCTATAAATTTTTATTTCTCATAAAATATAAAAAATATCTTTAATTTTTTTTTCATTCTTTCTTCTTAAAACTCCAATCAAATAGGAAATTTTTCTCTTCACTTTTTTAAAATTATCTATTTTTTTTTTATTTTTATGAACCAAATGAGTGTATGCTATCGATTATCAAGAAAAATTAGCATAAATTCTATTCATCCAAAATTACTTTCAGTGATTTAATTTATAATAATCTATCATGATGGTCGGTAGCATGCATCCATACAGTGCATGCACTAGTTCTTACTCAAGGTTTTATGCAGCCGTCCCATTCCCCGTTTCCTTCTAGCCCTCTCGTCCCAGAACCGTGAAGGCCGTCAGAGGCCGTGGACGAATCCAAGTCGCACCACCCACTCCAAGCGCCTCGACAAAAGCGTCGATTAAATCTCATCAGCAGGACCCCACGAGTCAGAGCGACCAATGCAGCAAAACGATACAGGTGTTCAGCTGCCCCCAATAAAACCCCGGAAAGAAAGCAAAAAAAAATGAGACCAAGCAGGGAAGAGCAAGAGTGGGGAAGGGAAAGAAGTGAGCCAAGTGAATCCTTTCCTTAGCGATCTCCTCTGAGGTAAGTGACTAACATCACCCACCTTCTTTTGCTTCAATTTTTTGTTCCCAGCCTGCTATTTTATATCTTTTCTATCGTTCTTGGTCCGAATCGTTCTTCTGTTCTTTCACATTCCACAATCTGAGCTGATTTGTTGTTTCGGTATGTTATTTTTTTGATTTATTGACATTTTTGTCTACTTAGTAGTAATTTTAGTGCATGTTTGGAGGATGACCTAGATCTTTAGTTTCTTCCATTCTTAAGCTATCTCTAAATTTCACTGCTCGATGAATGATACGTAGGTTTTCCCGGAGATATCCTAAGCTGGTGGTTTGCGATTTAGTATCCATTGATTGATTCAGTCGAGAAGCTTGAGGTGTGGAAATCCCTCGAAAAGATGAACGCCAACTGCTTGGCAGTTGTTCGTCGAAATGATCTTTCTTGTCTTTATCTCTGTTTAGCACTCGGTTAGCATAATGACTTGTGGAAGTATTAAGGCTGGAAAAATAAACACCGTAAAGGACTTTCCTGTCGCTCCACCGATGTCATCACTGTATTTCTCTAAGTCAGCTGAATATTTTAATCTTCGCCTTCCTGAGTCATGATAAATTGTTCATGATAGAGAGATGAATTCTATAATGATAAATTATTACCAAATAATGTAAGTAGGATATGATTTGTATACAAATGAATTCTATATTTATATTTTTTATTTAGAATTTTTACAACAATGGTGCCAACTCAAGTAGTAATATGCCTTTCCATCTTCTGAAGTTCTCCTTTTGTTGTTCAGATATCATGTTGGCATTTCACCACCGTTTGGAAGAAGAGAAGAAGTGAGGGAGGGAGAGAGATTTGGTAGGGAATAGAGGAAATCTATGTGTTTAAGTTAAAGGACAATCTGAGGAACGGAGAGGCCAGTTATGTCTAGTCTCATAGTCTGGTTGATATATGCTGCATTTATGATGAATGTGGTTCTAGTAGTAGATAGATGTATGGAAGAAAACTGCCGGTAAAAGATTTTTTTTCTTATAAAGCTAACATACATATTCTATTCATGGATTTTTTTATGGTTTACCTCAATGGATTAATTTTTTTTGATGAGGCCATTATATGTAGAGCTCTTGATGCATATAAATTGAGTAAAGATGAACTTCTTTAGACACATCTAACAATTTGGCAACAGAATATTCAATTTTTTCTGCAAACGAAGTCTTGGCGTTTTAAATTGAATTCCTTTAAAAGGGTGATTTTTACAAAAGCTTAATGTTTTTATTTTTTTTCATTATTTGGGTAATTTAGGATTCTTTTTTTTTTTTTTTTTGATAAAAAGGGTAATTTAGGGTTCTTTGATGGTAAGATGTTCTTGTTACACTTTTATTGCTATTGCAGCAGCAGCTGCTGCAGTCATGAATTCTAGAATAATTCAGTTGTGGCATTCTACTTCTGTTAATGTGAGGGAAGTATTTCTATATCTTCCTTCTTTATGGCTTTTTTTTTTGAATTGAATTATTGTTTTGTAATTTTAGTTGTTTGAATTCAAATGTGGTATGATGATTCAAGTTGAGCTAGAAATTATTTCTTTATACCTTGTTAAGGTACATCTGGCCTCCAGGGTCCATTTCTGTAGTTCTTAATAATTTGCATTGTCATGCACCCACTTACAACTCCATCAAGGTCATGCTGGTTTGGATGGTTCAAGTAACATGCCTGAAAACTATTTTAAATAATCCATTGGTATCATGCTTATTATGGTGGTCAAAGTAATGAATTTTGAAACCAATTCAATATAAATCATCCCAACTTGAAATTTATACCCATGGCATGTTGGTCCAAAAAGTATGCACATCAGCATTCATTTGGAGTAGTTCTTTTTTTCCCCATTTTCTGTTAATGTGTTATATTTGACGTGTCATATAGGGCTGACATTGTGCAATATTGCTTTTTCCTTATCCTTTTCATCTTTTTATGCTTGTGCTGTGATTTGATTTACTAAGATTTATATATTATTCCTATGGGGCTTGATTCTTTGACTAGTTTTATGGGGAGTTCATTTTTCAGTGAACATAGTGTGGTGGCATCTATGGTTTGCATAACTATATTGGCTTTTTTCTGCGTCCAAATTCTAGCATGTATAAGTTGGTCAGGTACACATTGTCTCAGACTTGGACATGAACTGATCCATTTGCACCGATGGATACCATCCCAAAAATTCTAGGCCATGAAGATGCTCTAAGAGAACCTCTCTTTCGTTGTACATTAGGGCCTTCCTATCTTTTTCACATGGTTCTATTGTGAGGTTCCATGAGATGTGAGTTTTTCCTCTTGCTTTTGGCTTTAGATGCTAAGCTGTTGATCAAGTGAATTTATTTTATTCCTCATTTCTTACCTACTCATAAGTTCTCGTGCATTATGCTATTCTTTTTATTTTCACTTAAAGTAATGCATAGAAAAATTAGTAAGGTGTCTCAACCTCCAAATCACACAGGAGTGGCTACACTTTCTTGATAGACCCAAATTCTACTGATTTGAGTGATGGGTTTTAATTTAGACTTGTGATTTGGAAGCATTGTGGATGGTGAATGTTGGGAATAAGATTTTAATCCATCAGGGATGCTGTTTGGTTTTGGCACTTCTTATATCTGAAATGTATCATATCAGGGCCTTAACTAGAATTTAGACTTGTGAGACATATTTGGTCCAAACTAGACCCAAATTCTACTGATTTGAGTGATGGGTCTTATAAATTTAAATTGATCTGGTGAAAGAAAGAGTTAAAAATGCCAAGTTTTGCTTTAAAATCAAGACCAGGGTCTTTTTCAGGAGGAAAAAATCAAGACAAAGCCAGAACCTGGATTGTATTTGGACCCAGCCATATCCAAATTTATTGAGTGAATGGATCAGTCGAGCCATCTAAGTCCAAATCAGGGGCCTTAGTTATGTCTGATATTTGTTATGACAGAAAAATCAAATGCGTCTTCACCCTATAAGCTGTCATTGTGCTTATGAGGTTTCAAATTATGTGAGCAAAAAAAAAATTTAACTCCAAAGGAAAAAGATTAGTTTTGAAAAATAAGGTGTGAAATGCCGAAATATATAGCAATGTCGTTCTTTCTAACATTTAAGGAAAGTTGTGGCGCTCTACCATGCCCCATTCCACAAGGAGAAAAGAAAGAAGAAATGGAAAGAAGAGAAAGAGAACAATAAAATAACTTTACATCTGAACTATGTGCATTTAGTTGAAGCATTGCAGCAAATACCATGTCCTCTGGATATGGTTGAGGAATTGTGTCCTCAACAAGCAAAAAGTTGATTCAACAATTATTCAGACATTCACTGAACTTGATGACATTACGAAAACTCTGATAACGTACACTTAATAATTGCTAACTATGGTTTATCCATCATGCTGCTTTTTAGATATGTGTGCATGGAAAATGCATGAAATGAAACAGGAAGTGCTGCTGACATAGAATTGGGAAATGTGCCAGATACAAGGAAAAAGAAGGGAAACTGCTGCATGATTTTTGTGCAGTTTTTGGGATTTCCTCGAAATGTTTTCCATGCAGTTCTCTGGTTCCGTGATTTATAATTTAGTGCATTTCAAAGTCATTTTTGGAAGCTCATGATTTTAAAGGCAAATATAACTCTTTACTTAGCCCATCTAGTTAGGTATCCTTATATTGGTTAATACCTTATTTTTTTGCTCATAAACATAGTTTCCAGGTCAGCTGGTTGTTCTTTGCATGCATTTTTTTCCTTTTAATTGGATGCTAATGAGTATATCAGGGAAGCTGCTTGTTTGGGTTTGGAGCAAGAGGAGTATGCTTGCTGGTAATTTAAAATATGGACTGGTAAATCTTATGAAATTGTTGAAATCCTGTAATGAAGATTAAATAAAACTATAAGGACACCGGCCAGACAAGAAGATTGGAATGTTCTTTCTTGAGTCTTCTTTTTGACCATTGTCTTATGGATTTTTCTAATGTTGTCAGTAGTCAAACCTTTGCTAGGTTTTTTTTGCCCATTGCGCTAGGAGATATGGAGAGGTTTGTCATAGATGTTCTTAGATATGGAGAGGTTTGTCAAAAATAAAACCTAACTCACTATTATATAGATATGATGAGTTGGGATCGTATCTACAGGGATCGTGTTAATTATATTTAAATTATAAATTAAAAGTAATATTAAGATTAATTAAAAAATTACTTCAATTAGTTAAGAAAGCAAATTAAATAGCAAATTAATTAAAAGAGGAGTTGTAAGTATGGAGATGGATTCTTAGGATTTCAATTGATCACTTATCTGACAGCTGGTATTCTTTTCAATATGCTGTAATTGATATCTAATCAATAAAGATATAACCTATCTTAGAGAGCATGGCCTGTACCTATAAATCACATCCTGTCCTTTAAAGCTATAGGCTAGTTTAAATTGATTTAGATATAATACCAAGAATTAATTTGAATATAATCTATTCCAAGAGCACGAACTGTACCTGTAGATCATGGCTCGTCCCAAGAATAATAAACTATTCTAGATTAATTGTAAGAAAATAAAGACATAAAAATATTATAACTAAAAACAGTCTTTATTGCAAATTAAAAAAAATACAAAAGATAGAAAATAGAAAACACCGTCAAAATAAGATCACAATGATTTCCTAAGAAAGAGAGGATCAGCCGAACATTGGAAAGCTTCTCGCTGAAATCTTCATTCGATAGCTTGAGGTCTTCCTTCCAACAACTTGGAGCAGGGATCAAGACAAGGAAGAAAAGATTTTATGGAGAAGATGGTTTAGATTTATGGAGAGAAGAAAGAAGAAAAGGGTATGGCTGCTGTTTAGAGAAGAAAGAGAGAGAGGTTGCGGCTTGCTGTTTGGAGTAGAGAGAAGGAGAGAAAGAGTTGCGAAAAAGGAAGCCATGGAGAGGCCTGAGAGGCCGCTTCGGTTGTTGTTGTGGCTTCGGGATGAGTGCTTTAAATAGAGGGGAGGGTGAGAGAGAGTTTGGTTGAAAAGAGAATTGTAGGAATTTGTATTAGAATAGGATTTACACAATTGAGACTGTTGCAGCTGTGACCGCATTCGAACCTGCTTGAAGACCCGCACGCTTGCATGAAGATCGGGCTTTAATTTCCTGTGAATCACGATCTCTTGCTTTGGTTGCACGCAAACCAGGCCATTACCGCACTTAAACTGCGCCCACAATCTGCTTCCTATACGCTGCACATCTAATTGGTGCACCCAGCATGAATTAAGGCTTTAGCATGGGGGAATGCTTGGTATGTGGGGTCCATGGGAGTTATGAAGAGTTAAAAGAGTTCAAGTGGAGACTTCTGAGGTCTTGAGATGGGGCCCACTTCAAAGCATTTATGGTAGTATTTGAGGAGTTCTTGGAGGAATTAGCATCAAGGAGTGGCGGATGAAAAAGTTGTGGGGCCCATAGAGGTTAAGAGTATTTGATGGAAATTAAGAAAGTAGGGTCATCGCTTTTGAGAGGGAGGATTTTAACGTGAATTAGAGAGGGAAGGCGTTGGGAGTTGTATCAAGGAATAAATATAGTCTGATGGGAATTAACGAAGTGGGACTATATGAAAAGAAATTTATTGGGAGGATGGGCTGGTGGGAGAAAGTTAGTTTGAGAAATTAAGAAGGAATTTTTGAAAGTTTGACATGAAGGAAGTGAGTGCCAGACTGCTTTTATTTTCATGTGCTGTACGGTCTGTGCACCGCATATGAATCATGCGATTGAGTGAGTCTTGGGCTTTTGTACTTGATCTTGAACTTGGTATTTGATTAAATTCTTATAATTAATAATTCCTGTAAAAGAATGTAAAAAGTATCAAATACTAAATAATAAGGATTAAATATCAAATATCTTAATACTTCTTATGATATATTAATATATTGATCACACCCCCCAACTTGAACTTTGCTCGTTCTCGAGTAAAGCAGATAAATTAGCAATATATACCGACTTAGTCTTGAATTAAAAGTCAGGCTTAGACACTCCTAAAGGCAACTGTTATCCGGTCAGACCATTAAAGAGGTACATCATCGGATTACTAATTCGACTCAATTAATGGTTTGAGTGTTAACCATAGAAATTTTTAGAGATTTTTCTTTCGCCAACTTTTCACTTTAGTCTTTAAATCCTCTAACTTGATGCGAGAAGGTTTTATTGTCATCTTACAATTTAGTCCCCTTATTATCCACTATATATATATATTTATATATATTTTTTTTTTTTTTTTTTTTTTTGCATATCCATCTTTTGATGCGAACCACAACGCTTAGGCGAAGGGGTCTGATTACTCAGTGAGACAATGTTAAATCTCTTTTTAATTCACATTGCCCACCCTTTTACGCGAACCACAACGCTTAGGCGAAAAGGCCCGATTACTCAGTGAAAAACCAATATTTTTTTCTTCGTTTTTTTATAAAGTAGATTTTGAGGGAGACTTTTGCATAGTTTGATCTTTCTATCCAACTTCCATGAAGTAGATTCTTTATTGAGATCAGTAAAAAGAGGGTTCTAGAATCATTCTTAAAATTTGGTCTGGTCAAACCCTACCATTCATTGGGTTTTCTTAATAATTTATTCTTTAGTATCTCTAAAATTATCTAGACCGTTAATCATTCTTTGATTAAGGTGTCTAATTAACTCTTAATCAAAACAAAGTTTAGGAACATAAAGCTAATTATTTCAAATCATACTTGAGGACTCACAAATTTTAAAGTTAGTTATTCTCCCTCCCAATTTAATTTTCATTGTCCTCAACGGAAGAAGAGAAAAATCAAAATTATTTATCAAGGAGGGATACCACCTGGTTTATTATTTGCAGGTTCTTTCATATACTCCATCATGTTCATACATGATGTTTTTGTTGTACTCCCCCCAACTTGGGCTAATCATCTTTATTAGTGTCCTATAAAAGAAAATAAAAAAAAAACCTAGAAATTTGAAAGAAAAAAGAAAACAAACGATGGGTTGCCTCCCAACAAGCGCTAAATTTAAGGTCTTCAGCTAGACCAGGTGATTCTACCTATCCCGTGTCAAAAATTGGATTGACAAATTCCAATAGTTTTGGATTGCTAGTCTCAGGAAGATAGCTTGTGATCCCATTATTTATAAATTTTAGTATTTTCTCATCAATCTTCAGAAAGTAACTCATAGCTTAATTCTTAGTTAGTTTTATTTTTCTAATTTGAAGAAAATAATTTATGAATCCATTCATAGACCCTTGTTTATTAAGAATTTCTTCTATTTGTTCTCCTAGTATGCTCATGAATTTAGGGTAAAGGTTGAGTTCGATATAATGGGTACCGAAAGGGTATCAATTGGTTCCAAACATGCATACTCGGGTGTGATCAAGGGAGGATTCAGTTCTGAAGAAGGTGGTAATTCTAGAGAGGAAGCTATTGGAGCCGGTATTGATTCATATTTCTCAGCCCATGGAAAAGTGGTGCTAAAATTGGGTGGCTCTAATGATGTGTTCATATTTTTAGTATACCCGTCTATATCAAAATCATCCACCCTAGAAGGATCTCTACATGTATGCGCTTGGTCTTGAAAAATAATTCTAGGGTACCTCTTTAGGTACATCCTCAAAATAGATTTCAATTTGTATAGTGGGTTGTTCTATAAGGGTTTCATGAACATTGGAGCTCTCAGCTATATATTGTTCCCTTGAGTCACTTATGAGCTGATTAGATAATTCTTCTCCCTCCCAACTATTGAATGCAGTAGTTAGTTGACTAACTTGGATTTTCAGCTTGGCTATTGATTGAGTGTGGGAGTGAATGTTCATATTGAGCCCTTCCTTCTAATATGTGTAAAACTTCTTCTTTAAATGCCGAACTATAAATATTTGAAGAAGGTTGCTGAACATTTTGATATTGGTATGCCATATAAGTTTCCTCTGGATAACTAGGTTCATAATGATTGTCGGTTGTGATGTCTCATAAAAATTTGAATAGTTTTTCCAACCTAGATTGTAGGTATTGGAGTAAGGGTTATAATAATTGGTCTGAGTTGGGGCTGGGTAAGTCTGCTCATGTGCAAATTCCTAGGGTCGATATGCAGCTGAACATTCACTAACTAGATGGTTGGGACTTGAATATATGTCACACACATACAAAGATGAGGCAGGAGAGTGTCTCATATTTAATAGAGAGTCAAGTTTCTGAGACAACTCATTTATCTTATTGCGAATATTTATAGAGTTTCCAATCTCATAAATTCCACCACTATTAGGTTCATACATGGGTGTATAGGGATCATAAGTATAAGAAGGGGTAAAATATTTCCTCGATTGGTGAAAGGGTGCAGCCATAATTTTAGGTTTGTTAACTCTAAGGGTTTGTTCAATTTCAGAATCTAAGGGTTGAATTTTTGGATCGTGATGAACAACACTCAAGTAAATATCCTATAATTATATCTTAGAGCAAACACATATAGATATTATATATTTTTTTAGATTTTTAGATTTTTTAATAAAATAAAAAGAGACGAAAGAAATTCTAAAGATGAGAGTTTAGAGAGTCCTAAATCTAAGAAATAGGTGAAAGAAGTTTTAATTAGGTTTGATGTTAGTTAGCAATCAAGTTATACAATCAATCCTAGCTAAGGGTTATCCTAGATCTAGACAGCTCCTAACTGCTAAGGTCACCTTCAAGCCCTCCAAGTATAGAATGAGCCACTCAACTAGTCAGGTAAGTATAAGGTCGGTGGGAGTCCCTCCGTTGCTTGTCTTAGACATCAATTATGCTTGGCCAGGTAAGCTAACGGAATCAATTATAAATCACCTTTCTTCTGGCACAGTCGTTCCTGAACCACTTGCCTTAAACACCAATTGAATTGACTAATCCTAACCCGATCCAACTCTTAGGATTTCTTGTCCTAATGAGCTCGAGTATCCTTAGGGGCTAACGTCTAATTGATTTTAAGAATTAAAGGCTTGGGTTAATGTAATATGAAGGATTGTGGTTTTTCGGCTAAGGAAGGGTGAATTCCCATCTTATCTTATTTAATTGGGTTTAGTGCCCTTAAAGTATCTTATGAAGATGAGATGCAAAAAGTTAAGATGTCCAAATTAAGTTAGATAATCAAACTTAAATTAATTAATTTCTCTTGTTAGGTTCTATGATTAGGTCTCTAATCCCTAAATAGCTTATGCGGTGTCAGTGAGATTTTTTTGAATTTTTTTATTTATTTAAAGCAACTAAATCACGATCCGTGTTAACGGCGCCAAAATTTGATCGTTGTCGTAGGCGGTCAAAAATAAAACCTAACTCACTACCATATAGATAGGATGAGTCGGGATCGTATCCACAGGGATCGTGTTAATTACGATTAAATTATAAATTAAAAGCAAGATTAAGATTAATTAAAAGTTGATTAATTAAAAGACTACTTAAATTAATTAAGGAAGCAAATTAAATAGCAAATTAATTAAAAGAGAAGTTGTAAGTATGGAGATGGATTCTCAGGATTTCAATTAATTACTTATCTGACAGTTGGTATTCTTTTCCATATGCTGTAATTGATATCTAATTAATAAAGATATAACCTATTTTAGAGAGTACGGCTTGTACCCTTAGATCACATCTCGTTTCTTAAAGTTATAGGCTAGTCTAAATTGACTTAGATATAATATCAAGAATTAATTTGAATATAATCTATCTCAAGAGCACGAACCGTACCCGTAGATCATGGTTCATTCCAAGGGTAATAAACTATTCCAGATCAATTGCAAGAAAATAAAGACATAAAAATATTATAACTAAAAACAGTCTTTATTGCAAATTAAAAAGAAATACAAAAGATGAAAAATAGAAAATACTGTCAAAATAAGATCACAATGATCTTCTAAAAAAAAGAGGATCAGCCGAACATCGGAAAGCTTCTCGCTGAAATCTTCATCTTGAGGTCTTCCTTCCAACAACTTGGAGCAAGGATCAAGACCAGGAAGAAAAGATTTTATGGAGAAGATGGTTTAGATTTATGGAGAAAAAAAGAAGAAAAAAGGGTATGGCTGCTGTTTAGAGAAGAAAGAGAGAGAGAGAGGTTGCGGCTTGCTGTTTGGAGTACAGAGAGGGAGAGAGGAGAGAAAGAGTTGCGAAAAAGGAAGCCATGGAGAGGCCTGAGAGGCCGCTTCGGCTGCTGCTGTGGCTTCAGGACGAGTGCTTTAAATAGAGGAGAGGGTGAGAGAGAGTTTGGTTGAAAAGAGAATTGTAGGAATTTGTATTAGAATAGGATTTACACAATTGAGGCTGTTCCAGTTGTGATTGCATTCGAACCTACCTAAAGACCCGCACGCTCGCGTGAAGACCGGGCTTTAATTTCTTGTGAATCGCGATCGCTCGCTCTGGCTGCACACAAACCAGGCCATTACTGCACTGAAACTGTGCCCACAATCTGCTTCCTATACGCAGCACATCTAATTGGTGCACCCAGCATGAATTAAGGCTTTAGCATGGGGGAATGCTTGGGATGTGGGGTCTGTGGGAGTTATGAAGAGTTAAAAGAGTTCAAGTGGAGACTTCTAAGGTCTTGAGATGGGGCCCACTTCAAAGCATTTATGGTCGTATTTGAGGAGTTTTGGGAGGAATTAGCATCAAGAAGTGGTGGATGAAAAAGTTGTGGGGCCCACAGAGGTTAAGAGTATTTGATGGAAATTAAGAAAGAAGGGTCATTGCTTTTGAGAGGGAGTATTTTAAGGTGAATTAGAGAGGGAAGGCATTGGGAGTTGTATCGAGGAATAAATATAGTCTGATGGGAATTAACGAAGTGGGACTATGTGAAAAGAAATTTATTGGGAGGATGGGCTGGTGGGTGAAAGTTAGTTTGAGAAATTAAGAAGGAATTTTTGAAAGTTTGACATGAAGGAAGTGAGCGCCAGACTGCTTTTATTTTCATGAGCTGTACGGTCTGTGCACCGCATATGAATCATGCGATTGAGTGGATCTTGGGCCTTTGTACTTGATCTTGAACTAGGTATTTGATTAAATCCTTATAATTAATAATTCCTGCAAAAGAACATAAAAAATATCAAATACTAAATAATAAGGATTAAATATCAAATATTTTAATACTTCTTATAATATATTAATATGTGGATCAAATATGTTAGTTTGTAGGGAACATCATTGTTAGGTATAACAAATGGATTTTGATCATAGCTAAGATTAAGATATATTTTTAAGAATCTTGTGCTTTGGAAAAGTTAGAGGGAGAAGAACCAATATTTTTAATGAAAGCACATCTTTTGTAGAGAAATTTTCTAGGAGAGCCACTCATGCTATGATATATGGTTTGAAAGGAAATAGTGTGGAAAAAAAACCCTTATTGATGATCTTTTTTCTTTCTTTGGCTGGTTGCTATGAATGTGGCATTGGTTTTTTGACCTATTATTATCAGCTTTTTGGTTATCTTAGTATGACCATATTTATTTCTTTTTCTTTTAAATTTTAGTTGGTGGAATTGACGGGCTAATTCTTATATACATCTTTTAAGGTTTTGCTTCCACAAATATTGTAGATTATGAGCAATCAGTTTATCAGAAATGTTAATTTGTAGAAGCCAAGTAAGGAACTTTTGCATTTATTATTCTAGATTTGCTCTAAATGTTTTCAATGCTTTCAATCCCAAGGGGATATATTCTCAAATCTCCACTGTTCTATCCTTTAGACCATTCAGACCAAATTTATCTTGGCCATCTGATGCAGGACAGAAGAAGGAGAGAGAAAAAGAAGAGGAGGAGAAGAGGGTAGAGGGAAAGGGCAATTCAATATTCTGTATTCTCAAATCTCAATAATGCAAATTGTTTTCTCATTAACATGGTAATGGGTTTATATAGACATCCCAAAATCCTAATAAGAGTCTGCATAAAAAAATAAAATACCGGAGTCCTCATAAAATTCTAGTCCTAGAATCCATATAAAAAACTAAAATTTTCTAATTTCTAATAAATAATATTTTCTAACTTCTATATTTGTGTCTAATGGAAGTGCACATCTAGATTTCTTATTAGATGGTTTTTCATCATATTCCTCCGATTGGAAAGGACTTGATTTCAGAGAGTTTGTCTAAAGTGCCATTAGAGAAGATCCAGGGTATGAAACTAGTCTTCTATAATCTAAGCATCAGAAGAAGGATGATCCTTCTAGTGAACAAGATAATGATAGAAGCCATCATCAAAAAAAGTGATAATTTTATCATCCAAAATTATTTCAATCTCATCTCTCTATTGAGGAAAATATGGCATCTTAGAAAGCGAAGTATTTACAGGTTGCTAGATGAAAAGTAGGAGGCTCAAGGGTGCCTCGGTAAGGCAGTAAATTCTTCACATTGAAAATAGGACTAATATTCATATGATTAAATAAATTAAGTAAATATGCATTAGCTCTAAGTTTTTTAATGATGGGGAATGGGCCAATGGTTCGGACTTGCAATTTCTTGAAGGAATTTTTAGGCAATTGTTTTGGATGAATGTGAATCATGATGTTATCCTACATGAAATTTCTTAGCCCTATGATGTACATTAGCAACAAGTTTATAATCTGCATTACTTATTTTAATTTTGCATCTAATATTTGCATACAAATCATGCATGTGTTGGGCAAAATTTTCTGCAGGTTTAGAAACGTGAGTATCAGGTGGCAAAGGAGCAAGATCGATTGGTGTACAAGGTGGGTTGGTATCCATAAATACACACAAATGGCCTCTTACTTGTAGACCTATGAACAGAGTTATTATAAGTGAATTTAGCAGTAGGTAGTACCAAGTCCCAATTACCCTCTTTATCTCCAACTAGACATCTAGGTAAATCACCTAAACTATGATTAAGTGTTTCAATTTGACCATCAGTTTAGGGGTAGAATGCTGAGGAAAACATCAAGTTAGTACCACGCAATTTCCAAGGTGTCTTCCCAAAGTATCTAACAAACTTAACATCTCTATCAGAATCTATGGAACTAGGTAACCCATATAGCTTGACGACATCCTTAAGGAACAATGTGGCTACATGTGATGCATTATACATCTTACTTCATGGAATGAAAAATGTCATTTTGGAAAATCTATCAACCACAACAAAGATGGAATCACGCCCTGGGGCTGTTCTAAGTAATCCTAAGACAGTCCATGCTTAAGTTTTTCCATGGCATATGTGGCACAGGCCTAGGGGTATGAAGTTCGGTGTTTTATTCCTTGCTTTTGCTAGCCGACAAGTATGACATTGGAAAACTATCCTCAATTAAGGCATGGTTTAATCCCTTCCTAAATTACCAACTAGACCTGCATACATTTCCCAAACCAAGAGCTCTCTAAGTGAGATATGCAAGATGCATAACCTAGTAGACCTAAATAGATAACCTGCACAAATAAATTTGTTAGCATACTCCCTATGGTTACCACAACTGATGTCCTGTTAAATCAAACCAAACTCGGGGTAGATAGCATAATCATCCTTCAACTTGTCAAATCCTATAACTTATGGCATGAAGGATGACAACTACCATAATAAACCATAATAAGGCTATTACTTTATTCTCAACACCTGAACAATGTTTGAGAACAAAAGAGTACTCATTCAAATACTCTACCCACTCAGCATGCTTAGATTTCAATTTCTTTTGTGAATTTATCATAATGCTAAGTAGTCAAAATAGAGTACAAACTCTTTGGCTAACGGATAATATCTCAAATGTTGAAGAGTCTGGATCACAGAATAAAACTGTCACATATGGAATACTTTTGCTTAGCTTCAAAATGTTTCTCTTTAAAGAAAGCTATGGGATGTCTCTCTTGACTTAAAAGTCCAGCTATACCTATTGCAAAAGCATAACAAGCAACCACAAAAACCTTATCAAAATCAGGATACCTCAAAACAAGTGCCTCAGTCATCTTTTGCTTAATTTCTATGAAAGCTCCGATAGTCTCAGGGGTCCAACGAAAATCTCTTTTCTTAAGACAATCAGTAATAGGTGCCATGATGGTCCTCACACCTCTAATAAAGCACCTATAGAAAGAAAGTAAACCATGGAAACTACTGACCTTAGAAACAGATGTAGGTTCAGGCCAGTTTGTAATATCTCTAACCTTATTGGGATCAGTTGCTACATACTGCGTAGAAACTATGAAGCCTAGGAAGAGCACATTAGTTTGCAGGAAAATGCACTTCTTGAGGTTAACATAAAGCTTGGCTTCTCTAAGGGCGATAAATATCTCTCTAAGGTGACCTATGTGCTCTTCTTTCGACTTAATATAAATCAGGAGATCATCATAATAGACTAGAAGGAATTTATCTATGAATGGTTGAAGGACATGTGTCATAACTCTCATAAAGGTACTAGGGACATTAGCAAGACCAAAGGGCATGACTAACCCCTCATACAAGCCATCCCGATCGAATGCAGCTTCTACTCATCTCCTGGAAACTGCAATTTCCACTCTTCATCGATGTTTCTTGGAGTTTCCACTCATCTCCTGGTCCAACATGAATCTGATGATATCCATTGCATAGATCTATCTTGGAGTGCCAACTAGATCGTGTTTCTGCCGGTACTTCAGTTTCTAAGGTGCCATATTTTCCTTAGTAGAGAGATTAGTTTGAAGCAATTTTGGATGATGAGATTGTTACTTCTTCTAATGGTGGCTTCATTATCTTATCTAATGGAAAGGCCGCCCTTCATATGATGTATCCTGGATTACCGTTTCTTGAGTCGTACTTGCGGTCAAACTCTCCTGATTCGAGTTTCTTCTAATGGGGATTATGATGGAGGATGGTCTAATAAGAAATCTAGATGCACTTCTATTAGGTGTAAATATAGAAATTGAGAATTTTTTTTTTATTAGACAATTAGAGAATTATATTTTTACTTGGACTCTAGGGCTAGAACTTTTTGAGGACTCCGATATTTTATTTCTATATGGACTCTTATTAGGGATTTGGGTCTATATAAACCCATTGCTATGTAATTGAGAGCACAATTTGTATTACTAAGATTTGAGAATACAAAATATTGAATTGCTCTCTTGCTATGCCTTCTTCTCCTCTTCTCTTCTCTTCCCTCTTCTTCTCTCCTTCTTCTACCTTGTGTCACCATCATTCTGTATGTTTCCCGTTCATTTTTGTAATTTCTGTGTACTTCTTTGTCTTCTATTTCAGCTTATTCTGCATAAGTATTTATAAATTACCTAAAACTATGATATATTTTACTTTTCCTCCTAGGGATCACAATGTTTATCGAAGAATTTAGGATAACTTGTTTGCTAACATGATCTAATTTTTTCATCTTCATTTTAGGAGGGTAATATGATAGAAAAATAGGTATTGGTATAAGAAGGGGAAGCAAGATATGATAACAAAGTGGTTTTACGTGTGATTTCTGATTTTGTAGTTTTTATGAACTTCTGTAGAAAATGGGTACTTGAGTTTTGGTTGATGAGCTAAAAATGCAAGAAGAAATTTGGTGGTGATTTTTTGGAACTTTAGGAATATATTTAAAGGAAAGAAGTTGGTGCCAATGTTTTGGCTGACGAGTTGAAAGGTGAGCCTTAGGTGGAACTATGGGAATATAATTCTTAATAGAAAGAAGTTGGTGCCAATGATGATCTATGAACATGGCGTAGTTGAAAATCTTAGGTCAAAAGGGTTTCCCAAGATTGTCCTTGATGTTCCCAAAAGGGACCTTTTGGGAATTTTCTTGAACTTGGTCTCATGATTGTAAGATATTCTGATGCCATGCCTTCAGTATTGCTTTCCAAAGGGGAACTAGTGGAAACTTGACACTTTGACCAATTAGCTTGGTTAATGTGTTGATATGCTTAAGGACCTATTCTTTGGTGGGTAAATATCATGGGTAAGTTGGTCAACTTTCCTATTGACCAACTTACCCATGTTCTCATGCTTTTCAAGATGGTTAAGTTACTTTCCCATAGTAGCATCTACCCATGAAATGGGGAAAAATCTTACCCACCTAAGGGGTGGCTAAATCATTTTCCCACAATCAGTAAAGTAGATATTTAATTTTATTCCTAAAATACCCCAACCTCATTTCTATTGCCTCTATCATTCAATGCTCAATAACTCAGTTGTCCATTTTCTCCAAACCTAAAAAGCATAAAGGGTATTATGGAAAATATGGATAAATTTTAGCAACTTAGGAAAATAATAATGCAAAAGAACATGGGTGACAGATTCTGAAGTTACTTTCCCATGTGTAAAAGAACATGGGTAAATTATTTTCTTGTCTAAATATTGCTTGAAAAATATTTATTTAGAAAAATATAGATTCCTAGTTAAATTTTTTACCCACAAAAGATCGGACCCTAAAAGGCCAAGTGGTTCAAATTTGTACATTG
The DNA here is from genome assembly GCA_006176705.1 of Cocos nucifera. Taxonomy (NCBI): domain Eukaryota; kingdom Viridiplantae; phylum Streptophyta; class Magnoliopsida; order Arecales; family Arecaceae; genus Cocos; species Cocos nucifera. Next base: position 2,154,545 of record QRFJ01000108.1, on the reverse strand, counting down.
TTTGATTGAAAAGATCTGTAATAATGTTTGTTTAATTGTTGCATCGTATATAATTTGATTGAAAGGGTACTAGTTCTCAGCACTGGAATCTATTAGATTTATGCTCGAAAATGTGGACTGATCTGTTGATCAGATGATGTTAGACATTTCTTTAATATGGAATCTGATTTGGGGTTAAAGTAGGGAGTGGATATAGCATTGTCTGTTATGGGCTTTTACCTCTCCTTGGAATCAATGTCTCATATTCTACGAAAAAGAAATTTAAATGGCTTTTGAATAGAGGCCATAATCATAACCATCCAGCCTCATGCTAACAATTTGGCATCAGCTTTATGGATCTTCATTTGTCAAGCATTCCTATTTAGAGTCACCTCTGATGTTGTTTCATGTTTTTCTACATTATTTCTCATAACCGCCTTCTATGTTACCTTAAGGTTTTCTGTCTCCTGCATCCTGTAAACAAATTAAAGTACCTCTTGTTACTAGAGTCTTTTGATTTTTGTTTTACATGCCCATTCCATCTCAGAATCCTTGTGAAAGCCCAATGGCTCTAATACTTATTTCTCAATATATCTTTTCTAGTTTTACTGTATATCTATCTTAACATTGTCATTTTTGTTACGCTGGATTTTTTGAACCATTTTTATTGCCTAACATCCTTCTAGCCATAAAATATTCCAAGACTTATTGTTTTTTTTATATATATTTTTTTTTAAATTACCAAAAAAATGCCATAGAAGCACATCTTAATTTCATTCAATTATTTCTAATTCCATTATACAATAGATTCCAAATAATGGAACCTGACAGTTTGGGGTATCTCTTGTCCATCGATCTTAATTTGGACCTCACTTTGTTTCAATTTTCACTATAATTGTATTTTATATACTTTGTTTTATTTATTTTGTACTTTAAAACCTTCTTCCATAATTCCACTTTGACATTTAATCCCAGGATTCCTGTCTCAAGGGCATCAGTGCATTCCACAAGTGTTGTACTGCTCCAATTAAGAGACTGATACTCTGGACATCCCCAAGACATCAGTCTGCTGAAGAACCAGGATGTCCTGGCCATCCTACTTGGTACCAGTTTAGACTGGCTGGTCTGCTAACGTGGTCGCTTGGTGCTAATTAGTATAGCTGGTCTTGCTCCCAGAGAAAAAGCTTCCCCTGTCGGCTCTCCTTTATCTCATTACTTCAGCCACAGGAGGTAGCTCGGAGGAAGAGAGAGAGAGAGAGAGAGAGAGGAATGGAGAATGTAGAGAAGAGAGAAAGGGTGGGAAGGTGCCCAATTTTTAAAAAAGCCTATTTAAGAAGCTCAAAAGGTCTACTAAAAGGATAAAAAGATTTTAAAAATCATTAAAATCAATAGGATCCCTAAACATAAGAATTTAAGAAAAAGATGTTTGGAAACGTCCTTATAAAGTACATAGATGCTAGGCTATCTTGGGTGTCTGGGTAGTTGCGTGCCGGTATCATACTGACCCTGGACCAGATCGGGACAAGTGTTGATACCTGGTTTTGAGTCCTATAATAATCTGCTTCTTTACTCATAAAAAACACCAAATCATTTATGAATAGCGCACACTATTAGTAAATCTGCCTGGATCTTAGCCATATTTTCATCATATTAATTCCTAACGCTTGTCAATGCTCCAACATACATATCATTTTGATGCACTATTATGCACATCCTTCCTTAAGGCCTAACAAATTACCTTATTTAGCACCCTATGATAAGCTTTTCCCATGTCAGTAGAGATTATATTCTAGACTATTTTGTCCCTTTCTCTCTGCATTTCTCTTTCAATTTCTAAGAAGGGAGCCTGCTTTGTTGACCTTTGTGACATAAATCAAAATCCTGTTTGAGTTTGTTTGTATTTCTCTTCTTAATTTTGTTTAACTATCATTTGTCCCTTTCCTGTAATTTCATATAGTGACTCATAAGTTTGATCCTTCAATCATTAGAGCATATCTGTATGTCACCTTTATGCTTTTTCTCCAATTATCTTGCATTTTCTTGGTTGTCAGAACCTCATTGAAAAAATTGGCTTGAAAAAATTGGCAAGCCAAGTTAGCCTGATGACTCCCATGACTTTCCAAACCTCAATAGATAATTCATCTGGGCCTAATGCCTCTCACTTTCCCTAACTTTTCAAAGTTACCTCTTTCTCAGTTAAATGCATTGTATGAAGAGAACCTTGACACCTCTCTAATTGTCTCTTCAATGAAAACATCTCTAATATAATAATCAAACTTAAGAGTGTTTGAAGAAATAACATCTTCATCTTTCTTTAATTTCCTCTTCTTTTAAGGGTATCCTATTGGCAACATGACTAGTGTGGATACACTAACTGCATCCTCATTATCCATGCCCTCTAGGCCTCTTCCACAACCTCCCTTAATTTGCAAATTCTATGACTTTACCAACATTTTGTGAAGGCCACACCCTTGGTCTTCATCACCTCTTCCCTTTAAGGAGAGAAATATATCATCAATTGTTGTAATTGAAGAAGTTGAAGATGTAATCAAAGTCGAAATTATTTTAGTCTAGCATTACTATCACCGAATGTGTGAAGAATATTACTTGCTCAAAATTGCATCTTGTTTGACTGATATTCAGATATAAGGCTTGGCAAAAATTTGGTAACTTGATTCTCAAACCTCTAGCTCTGTAATAGGTCATCAATAACTGCTATTAATATAATAACTTAAATCTGTCAAATTACTGAATATTCTAGCCCATTGTTTTACTATAAGTGAATACTTATACATCAATAGAGTATCCCTTGGCTTTGTTAAGGATGATGGCACAGCACTGACTCTGGGTTTCATTTTACCCCATAGCCATTTTCTGATTTTAGTAGCAGGAATTTCTATCAAGGGTAATGGATTCGCTTTGGAAATTTTTTGGAAGGTGCTTATAGACTGTTCATTCCCCACATCGGCACCCATACCCACTTCCCATTCAAGAAACTGAGTTGTAATGATGGTACATTTTTCCATCTATCATACAAGTCCTTGCACGTAAAATGATGGGCCTATTTGTTGATGGTAACTTGTACATTGTAAGACATGCTAGTCAGAGAGAGTCTAGTTTGGGTGCATATTGGGTTATGAAAATGAGTTAGGCTACACGCTAGATGGTAAATTGTTGGCAAAAGATTTGACAACTCATTTTTAAGATTGACAATCCAACTTGAAGATCCAAACATTTGAATGTGATCTAGATCACAAGGAATGCCTAGAAACCAAATATCATGTGTTTTGGTTGTTGCTAACCTAAGCATTAAGTCGATACTAAAATGGATGGTTTTAATAGCATAATATTATGTTTTGCTATCATATAATCATCAAAACCTTTTGAATTCAAATCTACCTATGTTTTAAGATAAGCAATTCATGTTCACTGGTGTGGATTTTAAATTTAAATACCTGACATTTATTTTAGTACACTTGAATAATTGATGTTTTCCATTTTTGTACTCTCTTGATTTGTAGGCTAGAATTCTTCAAAACATATGATTTTTGGTCTAATTATGTTTTAAAAAGATGATCAAATTCAATGGTGTGGATCTTCAGATTTGTAGGCTAGAATTCTTCAAAACATATGATTTTTGGTCTAATTATGTTTTAAAAAGATGATCAAATTCAATGGTGTGGATCTTCAGTTTGGATGGCCCATCATCACTTATGGAATAGTTAAATCAGTTGTCAAATAATTAATATTTAGAGTGTAGTCAAAGTCTATAAATATTCAATAAACTGAAATATCACAAATAGCTAAGCTAAGCTATCTTGATAATGGGTGTAAGGCAAAAGTTGGCCATATTGCCTGGTTCGTGGCGTAAAACCCCACTCTCTAACTTGGCTGAAAGCATCCCTCTCTCTGGTTTCACTTGGTCCCCCTCTTTCCTCCCTCTCTCCTTCCTCGCTGCTCCTCCCCCCACCCACCGTCCCCCTTCTCCCTCTCTCTCCCCTCTCTCCTTTTCTTCCTCTCCTTGTTTTCGGTTTGCCCTGGAAGTCATGGTACGGAGCTGTACCATGCCGAACTAGTTGCCAGCCAGTTTGCCCTCCGGTACCAGTTTGGCAAACCTTGGACAAAACTATTATAATCGTTAAATTATTTTGGTCTTTCTTTTTGTCATGTTGTAGGGCATGTCTGGTTATTTTGGATATCCGGTGACATTGTACTCAGCATTTAGAGTCTAGTGCCTTTGATTTTTGGCCTACGGGAGAACATTTTTAGCTTGTTCTTTAAGATGATGTATTAGTAATGTATTTATACCTGTTTGCATGTCAAATTTCTGTTCTAAAGTTTCAGAGAAATAGTCTGTATTACTAGATCATTGTTCTTGTTAAAGACAATCCTTCAGCTATAAGATGATGGGTGTTAGACCGCCAGAACTGCCACGAACGAATTAAATCCACTAGTTGTTTTTTGATTTTGTTTCTAGAAGCCTATTCCACTTTTGAGCACTCGTTTGATGCTTAAGAAAAATCTTCAAATGTCAACATTAATTATCATTATACTGATATCAACAGCTTCATCAGCTTTGTCCTATGCATTTTTAGTAGAATCAAAGTAAGTTTCTGATGCTTGCTGGTTTAGCATCTAACATTCTAGCATGCATAAATCAAAACTCAGTAGTTTTAGATACATCCAAATCATGAATTAAATCAGTTATTATCATCCACTGAATATAATCCATCGAGTAATCACTTGATGCATGGAAAGACACCTTAAAATCATTTGATATTTGGTTTGTGTTATTTAAATAATGTACTTCTTCAGTACCGGTCTCTACTTTGTTTCTGATTATGAACTTGGTTCTTGGTAATATCAACATATTTAGTTAATGAACTATTAATATTAGATGATTTTCTTTCTTCAGAATCCAGTCTTTTTTCAAGAGTTGCTTAACATTGTCTTGGACTGATATGGTGAGTGATTGAGCTATGTCCATAAACACTACTAAGTATGTTTTTGCTTCCAGAAGAAAAAAACTTGGGATGATTTTACTCCAGCTGTAGAACTCTTTTTCCTGCATGTTGGGGTGTTAAAATAAATGAATTAACATTAAAAAAGAACTTTTCCCCTCCCTCTTTTGAAGTAGGGCTCTTTTTGATGCTCCAGCAGCTACCTGAATAATTTCACTTCCTTTATTGCTGAAAGCAAATGCAGATATGGACGACTGTCGACCTCGGGAAAATGGAAGACCTAAGCCAGATCCATTCAAATCAGTTCACACTCAGGTAAAGCAAAGTACATTGCACTGCTATGTGCTTTTGTTATTCTTAATTGTGATAATTATGCTGCTTTCAACATGTTAACCACTTACAACTTAAATATGATAAGCAAACCTTGTCCCACTGATTTTGGGGTTGTTTATTCCTACTTCAATGTAAGCTTTTATGCAAGGTCAAGCCCTCCAAGATAGAAAATTGTTTCAAATCATATCTTTTTAACCCTCCTAGCTATATCATGACATTACATCTCTCCACTATAACCATTGTTGGTGGTCATTAACATACGAAAACCATCTTGTATGGATTTTTCTTATCCTATGGTCATGGCACCTTTAATTAATAAGCTAATAAACAACTGTTTTTTTCATTCGTTATACAACATGTCCACCCTAATTCCTCACCTTCCCTATCCACTTCTTATGCTCTAGCCAGGATTTAGCATTGTCTTGTAAATTAAAGGAACAACGTCATATCTGTTGCGGAGTCCCTTCAGCATGGGTCTTCTTTCTTGCTTTTCTTAGTGAACTGAAGGAACAAAATTGACTCAGAAAAGGAAAAAAGAAAAAAAAAGGAACAGGTTGCCTGATCCTGTTGTCTCTGCAGGATTATGTTGATATTGCCTGCTTTTCTGATTCTTCTCTCTCTAGAATCTACATATCATAATAATGGCAAAGTGGTTATAAATAACACATGCCAAAATCTACTGACCTAATCAGGTTTTTAAGGTGCCTGTCTGTTGAATGTCTATCTAATAAAATAGCATGCTTTCATTCTCTCTTATCATGTTTTAGGTTCCTTTCATCTTAGCTACTCTCTGATTCACTTCTCTCAGTTTTCTCTGTTTATTGATACTAATGAAGTTCTTGTGATCTAAATTTATCGTGTTATCCTTTCTGTAAAATGAAAGAGTAATGAGTAATATTAATTTCATGAAGTGTCATTTCATATGAGCATTCTATTCTTGAATCCTCTTCTTTGACTACTGAATCATGTAGACATCTCGTGCTTCAGTCATGGTAGATTGAGATGATGACCAAAAGCACCCATTTTACGAACTCTCCACTCTACCTGCTTCCCTTCAATATATGAAGTTATGATACCTTGCTTTTCTAACCATCTGTACGATATTGTAGTGGATGATGCCGCAACATCAGATGAAGGACCATCAAACCATGAAGCTCATGGCCATCATGGCTGAGCGGGACAGTGCCATCCACGAACGCAACCTAGCCATCTCTGAGAAAAAAGCTGCTTTGGCTGAGCGAGATATGGCAATCCTTCAACGTGATGCTGCGATTGCCGACCGAAACAGTGCCTTTATGGAACGTGACAATGCAATTGCTGCTCTTCAGTATGCCCGAGAGACTGGCATGAATGGTAATGGTGGAAATGGATGTTCTCCTGGCTGCACCACTCCGACAAAGCATCATGACCACCTTCCACATGTTCATCCCTCCCCCCCACAATTATCAGATGCTCCGAATGACCATGAAAGACAGGTGGACATCGCTGAGGCATATCCAATTTCAACTGCAGTGGAGAGTGCAAAAGGCTGCAAGGCTAAAAGAACGAGGAAGGAGAATGGAGTCCAAGCAATTCCAATCAAGAAGTCGTCAAAATCACCAAAGAGGAACAAGAGGAGTGGTAATGGTGATCTAAACAAGCAGGTTAGTATTGCAAAGTTCCATGATGAGTGGAAGGGTCAGGAACAAGTTAGTGGTGGGGGAGATGCAAAGAAGGTCCCTGTAACAAAGCACCAGTGGAAGGGTCAAGACTTGGGCTTGAACCAGGTCTCATTCGATGAATCAACCATGCCGGTACCTGTGTGTTCATGCACGGGAAAGTTCCACCCATGCTACAAGTGGGGAAATGGTGGGTGGCAGTCCTCATGCTGCACCACAACACTGTCCATGTATCCGCTTCCGGTGATGCCCAACAAACGCCATGCTCGTGTTGGAGGACGGAAGATGAGCGGTGGTGCTTTCATTAAGCTGCTCAGCCGGCTGGCAGCTGAGGGCCATGATCTGTCAACACCAGTGGACCTTAAAGACCACTGGGCTAAGCATGGGACAAATCGCTACATCACCATCAAGTGATGTAAAAGCCCTGTAAGCTATTTGTTAAGCTACCAGAGAGCAACAAGGGCCAGCCCTAATGACTTGTAGGGATGCTATTTGTTCTTCCTTTTTAAGGGAGACGATTCTGCAGAAATGTTGGATTGTGTTCGGTGGAAGATGATGGGTGGTGTCCTAGATGTGATTGGATGTTGCTTTCTCCCACATATGTACCTTTTGGATGTCAATATATATTTGTGTCTCTGTACACTGGAATGGCAAGGCTTAGGAATGGTATCTGATTCCTGAAAGAGTGGCAGGCATGCTCTAGAGTCTAGAGTAGGGCCTATGTATGTAGGACTGATCTTGTAAGATGCTGATTAGCAAAATACTCTGCTCACTTGATGAGGTTGTGTGGTTGGACTTGTAGAAAAGATTCATCTTTTATCTTTCTCAATTTCTGACCTTTTTTTCTAAAAATTGCCTTGTCTTTTCTGTTATTTCTTTTTCTTGCGGAGGAAAAGCTATTGTAAACAGTTCTCGGAACTGTTTAACAGCAGGGGACGTTGAAATTCCCGGATGTTTGATTGCAGGAAGGCCATTGTCAAGATTAGATTTCTTGGTAGTTTGGGAATGTCTATTTTCCAGTTGTCGCAGGACAGCCAACGGTGATCGAATATGTTGTGATTGGTTAGTAGATTGTCTATGTATTGATGTGGTTAATGGCTTAATGCAGTCTTTTTGCTGTCCTCTATTAACACAGCTTCGTCTGCTCTGGCATGTCTCCCTTACTTTTTAGCATGCTCGGAAGTAACAAATTATTCTGTTTCCTTTTTTCTTTTGTTGTTGTTTTGGGAGAAATTATTCTGTTCCTTAAATATCAGTCTTATCCTTCTTAGACTTTACTACAAGGATAACCACAGAAATAATTATAGAAATTTTATTGCAATTACTTTCTTCTTCTTCTTCTTTTTTTTTATAAACATGTAATTCTAACAGCATAATGATTTTTTTCATACATTAGTTAAAAACTGAATAATTTAAATAATATTAAATTATATATATTTTTGATCATTTGATATATAAATTAGAGCTCTTCAAATTAGTAAATAATTTAAAGACAGTAGATTGTATTTAACGAGTTAATTTTTATTATTTTTTAAAAAAATATATTATTTTAAAAAATATTGCTGCAAACTGTAAACATGGAAAGGATGGAAAGGATGGAGACTGAATCATGCAATGATTCGAAAATAAGAGATCAGTTAAAAAAATAGAAAATGCTTGGAAGAAATGGATCAAAAGATTTCTATCATCAATTTGAATTCCTACTGGTTATATATATATGTCTATCGATTTGAAGGTTGGGGAGGGGTTTTATTGTGGTGAACCGAGAGTAAAGGAGGGGTTTTATAGTCGAACCGACCCAACCTAGCTGAACCATTTTGACCTGTCATCGATTCGGTTCAACTTACACAGCCGATCATGGTAAGTACCATTGTCTTGCCCATGCTTGCTATGATGTGCTAATGTTGCTGGACTTTGTGCCTGGCACATGGCCGGACTCATGGAAAAAATGGTTATTTTGGGTGCAACCTGGACCAACATAGACTGATACAGATGAGTGTTAAACATGGTGTAGAATTGTTTTACGTTGCCTTGATATTGCTGGTACATATCGCTTTGACCAGCATGGCGAGATACTTTCATCTATGTCTAAATATAGGCAAGTTGATAAGAGTTTGTTACACGGAAACATTCAGCAAAACAAACTACGACTCAAAAAATCATATTTGAAGTGCAATTCTATCGATCTTATTCTATTAAGGATATATATTTTATTGAGAAAAATATTTTGAATTCTTTCATAATAAGTCCACAGCGAGATTAAAGATAATAAACATAATAAACGAAATCCAACGAGCCCAAAAATATTCCAATTGAAGTCTAGATGGCAAAGATATACGTGAAGGATTTCAATTGGCCGCTGGGCCCATTGCGCGGTGCGGGCCGACTGTGCGGGCACACAAGGGCCGATTGTGCAAGCGTGCGAGGGTGCGGCCTAGTGCTGGCGAGTCCAGCGCATGCAGGCCTAGCACGGACGTGGTCCCACGGGCGCATGCAGTCCATGCAGCATGCATTTTTGGGCGCGGTCCACTATGGACCAACGTCCATATAGACTATCGTGGACCCTTAAGAGGTCCACGGCCAAAATACACAGCGTTTGGCGAGCTGGGGTGCGCGCGGGCGACGTGGCGCGCTAGTAGAAGTTCTGGTTCATGCTAGAGAAGGTCCATATGCAGTTCATAGAAGTTTTTTGTGCGATCCAGCGGCCAGGAAGAGTTGTGGTCACAATTCGATGACCTGGGATCTTTTTTTGACATTGAATCGGACTGCAGACTCTGATCCAGGATAGGATTATTACCTTTAAAAGGGCTGGAGCAATCCGAGAGATGGTAGTGGTTTGGTGGAAATTTTTTATGAGACCTGAGATGGTAGAGAGCAGAAAAGGAGTGCCAACGGATAGCAGGAGCAGGAGTTTTGGACAGACACCTAGGTAGCGGACTGTGGTCATTTTAGGGGGTCTTCAAGAGAGAGTTAGATAAGGATAGTTTTTTGTTGAGAGGATTGTATACGTGAATTGAGAGTATGTAATCTCCTCTTATATCTCTTTCTTTTTCATAATAAAGCTTTGCATGTCCCATGAAAATAAGTCTTTGGGCTGATCCACGTACTTGATTGTGTTTTTATTTTATTTTTCTTCTTTCTTTCTTCCATAATGTTCTGGTACAAGATCCTCATCAAGTGGTATCAGAGTGAGTTGATACCATAACAAATTAGTATCAGAGCCAGGTGGAACCAGGGCGTGGATTGCAACAGTGATGATAAAGATTGAAGAATATGGAGAAAACAATCACAATCAAGATGGAGATCAATAGATTTGATGGAAATGGCAATTTCTCCTTATGGCAAGCAAGGATAAAGTATGTCTTCATCCAACATGGATTGATCGACGCTCTCTTGTATGACGAGATGCTAGCCATCATGGAGGTGAAGGATCGAAAGCAAATCCAGATGTAAGTGGTGAGCATGATTCATTTGTATATAGCGGATGATGTCGTGAGCCATGTACTTGACAAGATTTTTCAAATAGCGCTATAGTCGAAGCTTGAAGAGTTGTACATGGCAAAGTCACTCATCAACATGCTATTTTTTTGGAGGCAGTTATATCAGCTGTGGATGGATGAAGGCTAGAGCGTGCAGGAGCATCTATCTAACTTTTAGAAGATCCTCACGACCTCTTCAGTATTGGCAAAAAAGTTAAGGAGAAGACCAGGACGTTATTTTGCTATCATCACTTCTACCCTCTTTCGAGTTTTTGGTGACTACTCTTCTTGTAGGTAAGAGTACTATTAAGATAGAAAAGATGACTTTTGCACTACTCTAGAATGAGGTTCTCAAGCAGGAGATAATGGGGATAGAAGATATAGCAGCAAGAGATCACGAGGTGGACAATCCAAGTCCAAAATGAGGGACCAGAGCAAGATTAGATGCTTCGATGCGATGAGTTGGGGCATCGAGTCAAGAATTGCTCACAACTCAAAGATCAGATATATGCTACTATGGCAGTGGCCAATAGCAATACAAAAGATAGTGGCAATGTTCTTCTAGTAATTGATGATGTATCTATTTCTTCCTATAGTGGATTATAGATTTTACTTATTCCCATCATATATGTTGTAAAAAAAAACTATTTGACTTCCTAGAGACCAGTGAGGGCACTATATTCCTGCCAGACGGATCGAGCTGTGAGATCAAGGACAGCGGGACGATTAGCATAAAACTTCATGATGGAACATTAAAAAAATTGGTTGAGGTCCGATACATACCCAGCTTTAAGAAAAATCTAATCTCACTGAGCACACTAGATTCGACTAGCTTCAGATGAAGAGCTGATGGAGGAATCCTGAAGATTATATGCGGTAGTAGGATGGTGATAAGAGAAAGAAAGTATGGAGGATACTATCTCATGGCAAGAAGCCTAATGCAGAGTGGAGCTCCAAATGGAGATGAATCAGGCACGAGATGAAAAACTTGGAAGGATGACATGCAACATCGCAAGGTGAAGTTTCTATTATTATAGGAGACTATCTCAAGCAGGTCTCAAGTTAGGAGGATCATAGCAGTTGATGGAGGTGGAATCGAGCGGCCTAGCTCGACTCTTATGTTTGCCCATCCATGATCAACAGGTGATTGCTCCAAGGCATGGGGCGCTTGACAAGCTCTCAGATAGGTAGAGACCGAATGTCGAGTCGAGATGGATATTGTTAAGAAAAATATCTTGATTTTTTTCATAATAAGCTCACAGTAAGGTCCAAGACGACGAACAAAGTGCAACAAGTCCAAGAACATTTCAATCAAAATTCAGATGGCGAAGATACGTGCGAAAAAATATGCGAAGCCGTCGGATGAGACCCATGGGCTGGCACAGGCTGGCGGGCTGCTAGGCCCAGCACGCAGTGCGGGCTAGCCATGCAGGCGTGGCTCAGCACCGACGAGCCTAGCACGCCCGCAAACGCGCACGTGGACCTGCCACGGATGCGGCCCCGTGGGCTCATGCAATCCATGCAGCACACGTTTTTGGGCATGGTTCACCATGGACCAGTGCCCACGTGGACTACCATGGATCCTTAAGAGGTCCACGACCAAAATACACGACATTTGGCAAGCTTAGGTGCGTGCGGGCGACGTGGCGCACTAGTAGAAGTTCCGATTCACGCCAGAGAAGGTCCATATGCAGTTCATAGAAGTTTTTTGCATGATCTAGCAGCCAGGGAGAGTTGTAGTTGCGATCTGACAACCTGGGATCTTTTTTGACATTAAATCGGATTGCAAACTCCAATCCAGGATAGGATTGTCATTTTTAAAAGGCTTGGAGCAGTCCAAGAGATGGTAGAATGGTGGTTTGGTGGGATTTTTTTGGTGAGACCTTAGACAGTAGAGAGCAAAAAAAGAGCGTCAGTGGATAGCAGAAGTAAAGATTTTATGTAGACAGCTATGCAGCGGATTGCAGTCATTTCAGAAGATCTCCAAGAGAGAGTTTGATAAGGATAGCTTCTTATTGAGAGGATTGTATACGTGAATTGAGAGTTGATAATCTCCTCTTGTATCTCTTTCTTTTTCATAGTAAAGTTTTACGTCCACGTATTTGATTGTGTTCTTGTTTTATTTTTCTTTTTTTCTTTCTATCGTAATATTCTAGTATGAGATCCTCATCAAGTAGTATCAAAGCGAGTTGATATCATAATATGTTTAATTATGTCAAATGACCAAATCCTCTAATTTAAATAAGATTGCATAAATAAAAATCTACACACGATGATTCAACACTTCTAGCGTGCTTTGATTCGTCATGAAGAGTGAGAATAGACCCCATCTCTGGATCTCTCTTTTTTTTTGTCTTGCTGCTGAAAATTTTTGGTTCAAAATTGTGCTACACATTATGATATCATATGATTTCCTCCGTTATAGATTGATGTACCTTATAATCTAACCTTTCTTGTAAGTGTTATCATCACTTTCTTTCTCGTAAATATCCTTATCATATGTTATGTAGATTGACCTTCATTTATACTCCACCTTATGTTCATGTTGTTATTTGGTATGTCAACTTAATTTTCTTGGTTCGTCTTCCCTGTTCTCCCAATGCTTTCTGGTTGCTCTTTTTTAGTTTGATGTTTCATAAAATTGCCTATGAAAACGTGACATTATTTTAGCCTTTTCTTCCCTTTATCTGCGCTTTCAGATGAATTTAGAACTTGTTCTCTTTATTGTGAACATATTCTTGGACGTGTATTAAGCATTTTATGAGAAAACCATCTTGGTATCTCAGCTGCAAAATCGTCACCCCTGGGGGAACAAGACAACAACCATTACCTGCCTGAAGCTAAAATTTTATGTTTCAGTTGTCGTCTTGCCCTTTATATTGGTAATGATTGTGTACATCTAAGGTTTTTCTCTTGAACTCCTCTGGAGCATTTTGCTTTTGCCTTTTTCTCTACAATTTTTTCTGCCTTCTAATCAAGCTAAAAACAGTTTGCTATCTATTTTAAAGATCAGCATTCATATTTTTTGGATAATCAGCAAGCTTCACCCAGACGAATAAAAAAAGAAGAAGAAGAAGAAGGAAGTATGACAAGAGAAATCACATATTCTGGGGAGTACGGAGATCTATATGGAGACTTTGATAATATGACTCTGGGCTCATAAATCAGAGTTCTAAATTGACTATTTGTCCTACCCTTTTTTTTTTTCTCTGTCCTGCAACCTAAATCTATCCATCTTGTTTTATCCAACCGATGCTGTGCTAACTGAAAATTTTTAGCCAGTTATATGGATAATAATTGTATCAAAATTTCTTGTTAACCGTCGCGATGCCTTTCTTTTTTGAATTCCGAGTAATCATGCTGTGGAATTTAATGCTGTAAACATTAGTAAGAAGGTTTTACGTGGTTGGGGCTGTTCTACCGAGGTTAATGATTGCGATGGCTTTTTAGGTACGTACAATTTACCACATGACATGACATGAAATGAATTGATGGGCCCATCTCTCAAAAAGATTGCTCGTTCCTCTTGCTAATATATAGATAATTTTGTGGTACGACGTTGAGATGATGATTATTGGGGCCTAGTTGGTTCGCTGGGGGATCAACCGTGCTTGAGTCCCCAATTATTTATGCTTTCAAAGAATACGTTCGGTGATCTCTAGGTTCCCGGTTGGCTAATTTTTCAACCATTCTGCTTGGTGGAAATTACTTGGTTCTCAATGCGGGCGGGTTCTAGTGTAATATATGAAACATTCATAGATTCACGTGCACTTTTATGATCAATTTTCAATGCGATGCTAAATACCATTTAAGTAGATTTAGGACTTGTCCGGTTCATGGGGAAAAGAAAGGAGAAGATGTGTGGTCGATGAAAAAATTAAGAAATGTTGGAGTTTTCAGAAGAGAGTTTGAAAAGTAGCGTTTTCACTGGAATAAAATTTTCATGTTTTATGATGAGAAATATCATTATGAAATATGGATTCTTTGTTTTCTCACAAGCCAGGAATTGCAATCCTTTTAAAAAAGAAAAAAGAAAGAAAGAAAAAAAAAAACCTTTAAAGTTATCAAAGAATGAATTGAATGAAGTAAAATATTTTTTTTTATTAATAGTATAATAGACATTTTACACGGCTTTCATGAGAAAGTAGATTTGCAATCAAACATAAGTCATTCTAAGATATACCATTTTTTTGATCAACCAAACATGCAACCATTTTCCCGGGCATCATATTTCTAAGATTCAACTTTCTAGAAAAAATATTTCAATAAGAAAGAATTCTTCCTACGAGCCCGGCAAATAATTGTGATAAGATCCTTGTATTTAAGCAAGATGGTGCTTCGATTGAGCTATATTTTTCATTTCATAATTAAATCACATGTTGACAGCTTCCTTCCTCTATATTTTAATGATCAGGAGAGCTCTACTCGGCTCGAAACTGTGAGGAATGTTGGAGTTGCTTTGGTACAATGCTAGCCAGCATTGTTTGCCATATCTTGAAAATTTCCAACATCCAATATGCATTGCTGGCATCGCAACATCTCTTGAGAGATATATGCATACAAATCATAGTATGATGCACATGAGTTAGACTTAACTCGCTTCTTCTAAACGAAGATTATGCATTTGGTGCGTTAAATTTAACCTGCACCAACTAAACAAGGGCAGTTTGCTAAACCACTTGTTTTCAGTCTGACCCAAGTTTCAACATACATACATAAAAGTATAGATTCATTAGTTATTGATGATTCTTGCCATCATTAGTCTTAATTTATAAATAACTTGGACGGAGCAACTAGAGGATTTGGACTCGATGAAAATATATATAATTTTTTTGCTAAATAACTAAAACGTACATTATTCTTTCTACATGCAATCTAATATGTCTATCTAAATACAAAGTTACGATGCTCGATACAATTATTAATAAAATCACATAAACATCTTTTTATCACTCGTACCCTCGCACGAATAACTAGCTTAAACACGAGAAAAACAAAACAAAACGAAACAAAATAAAGACAACCGCTCATTCATCCACGGATACAGTGATATCTGGTGTGACCATGACCTGTGCACGGCGGGGACCTTGATAAATGCGAACAAAGTAGACAACCGCTCTTATAAGACGGAGGCTCCAATAGGAAACGACGAGCGACAGCATGGCTATGGAGTAAAAGACCAACCACAAGTAGGCTTTGTTCCCGTGTCCCTGGATGGACCAAACCCAGATGGCCGCCACACTAAGCAACACCAAAATGGCGCTGCTGAACACCAATAGCACGTACACTACATTGCATGGATGGATGAAGTGGATTTGCTTGAGAGGAATGCAGCCTTCTTGCTCCTTCACTGGTTTGGAGTCTCCTGATTCCATACTCTCTGTCCCTGTGGCTTTTGATTCAGCTCCTTTCAAAAGGATGGTAAGTGGGAGGGAACAAGGAAATATTTGAGTAGGCTGTGATCGAAGAGGTTGTTAGGTTAGTTATTGGGATTTTAAGGTTGACAGGACTTAGCCGTTCAAACTTTAAAAGTGGTTCGGTCCGTTTGGATTCTCTGGCTAGGAGAAAAACCGGAGCAGATTTCGTTATGTGAGAGAGCAAAAATAAGGAAGAATAGAGGCTGATATGCATTTGTTGTTGGGCTAAAGTGCACGACCATCTGAGATCGAGGACTTGATAAGTATATTTGTACGCTTCTACAAAGACGCGATGAATGAAGATGGAAGATGGAAGATGGAAAAAAAGTTTTAGATTAGTAGATGCTGCCAAACAAATAATAATAATAATAATAATAATAATAATAATAATAAGATAAGAAAAGTGTCTAGTTTGCCACTCCAGAGTACAACTTCAGGTAACCAAAATCATCCCATGAGCAAGTGATCATTATTCAACAACAAAACTACTGCAAACCACTAGAACAAATTCACTCTTAAGTTTTGACGGGTAAAAAAAAATTCATGAGATTTTTTAGAATTTTTATTTATACTAGTTTTGAAAGAAAAACTTCTAAATCAAAATTACATAGAAATATAATTATATTACATACATCTAGTGAAGAAAATTGATTATATATATAGAGAGAGAGATATATATATAGACTGGATTTTCGACCGTTCGATCAGCATGCATCTTCGAGTACTCGCCTAAAAGGATATGCTGGCTTGAAAAAAAAATTAATACATGCCTAAAAAAAATCAGATGAAAAAATTCAAAAAAAATTGAATCTGAAAAAATTCAAAAAAAAATTCAAAAAAAAAAATCTGAACTCAAAAAAAATTATAAAAAAAAATTAGAAAAAAGTTTGAAAAAAAATTTAAAAGAAAAAAATCTAAAAAAACAAAGGAAAGAAGATGCAAAGGCATTTTTTTTAATTTTTAATTAATTAATTAATTAAAAAATAGAAAAAGAAGGCCTCTTCTTTCTTAAAGAAAGAAGGCTCAGCCTTCTTTTTTTTTTTCAAGATTTTTAAAAATTTTTAAAATTTTTGGGCCTGCCTGAAATTTTTTTTTTTTTTTCAGCCCTTCAGTGAAAAAAAATTTTTTTTTTAGGTGCCTTCCATGCTGAAAAAATAAAAAGAAATATTTTAAAAAATTAATAATAAAATAAAATAAATAATAATAATAATATAATTTTTTTAGATTTTTTTTCTAAATTTTTTAGACTTTTTCTAATTTTTTTTAGTTTTTTTTAGGTTTAGAACTTTTTTTTTAGTTTTTTCAGATTCAGATTTTTTTCTGAATTTTTTTTACTATTTTTTTTTTTTTTTTTTTTTTTTTTTTTTTTTTTTTTTTTTTTTTTTCAGCACCCACTTATTTTTTCAGCCAATTTTTTCAGCCAATGTGTCTTTTAGGCGTATACTCGAAGATGTGCTCTAATCGAATAGTTGAAGATCCGACCGGATCTAGGCTAGGCTCCGATCGACCGAAGCCCAGTCTACTTATATATATACACACACACACTAGGCTTCGCTCGATCGGATTTTAGTTCATTTCTGATCAGATTATCGATCATTCAATCAGCATGCATCTTACATCTTCAAAAATAAGCATATAAAAAAACATGCCTGTAGGACTGAAAAAATAGGAACGTCTGTGCTTTAAAAAAAACTCAAAAACAAAATGGATGTGCGCCTGCGCTTAAAAAAAATTTAAAAAAATTTTGAAAAGAAAAAAAACCACCTACAGGCATGAAAAAAGAGAGAGGAAAAGGTGCCTACAATTATTTGTAGGCGCCTTCTTTTCTTTTTCTATTTTTTTTAGATGCCTGATTTTTTTTAGCCCTTCAATTTTTTTTTTTTAGCACGGAAGGCGCTACGAAAAACTTAAAAAAAAGGCACTACCTAAAATAAAAAATAATAAAAAAAAAATAATAAAATAAATAATAATAACAAAATAAAATAATTGAAGGCATTTTTTTTTTAGTAGGCCTATTTTTTTTTTTGAAATTTTTTTTCAGGTGTACGCATCTTTTTTTTTCAGCTTTTTCAGATGCCTATTTTCGAAGATGTGCCCGAACGATTGGATATCTGGTCAGAGATAGATTGAAATCCAGTCTATCTCTCTCTCTCTCTCTCTCTCTCTATATATATATATATATATATATATATATATATATATATATATATATAGAATTTAAATTGATGATAGAAATCTTTTAATTTTTATTTTTTTTGAGCATTTTTTGTTTTTCAATTGATCTCTTATTTTTGAATCATTGCATAATTCAGCACCTATCGTCATATTTCTTGTACCATCCTTTCCATGTTTGATTGGTTATAATTTGTATTAAACTCTATAATTTATAGCAATATATTTTAGAATTATTTTTTTTAAAAAAATAAATAATTAAAATCATACATCAATCATCCTGAATACAATCCATCATCTTTGAATTGCTTCCATACCAAAACTCTAGTAATCTGAAGACCTCTAAACCTATAACATCAAATGGTCAAAAAAATATATATAATTTTATATTATTTAAATTATTCAATTTTTGACTGATGTATAAAAAGATCCTTGTGCTATTAGAATTACATGTTTATTAAAAAGAAGTAATTGCAATAAGATTTCTATAATTATTACTTTGGTTATCCTTGTAGTAAAGTCTAAGTACAATAAGACTGATATCGAAGAAACAGAATAATTTGTTATTCCAGAACATGCCAAAAGTAAGGGAGAGATGCCAGAGCGGACGAAGCCGTGTTAATAGAGGACAGCAAAGAGACTGCATTAAGCCATTAACCACATTAATACGTAGACAATCTATCAACCAATCACAACACGTTCGATCACCGTTGGCTCTCTCGTGACAACTGGAAAATAGACATTATTCCCAAACCCTGGAACGCTAAGAAATCTAAACTTGACAATGGCCTTCCTGCAATCAAACATCCGCTTCTCTTGCGGACCACCGCCGGCGAAGGGTACGCGAGGACGGTAGTGGAGGCGGTGGCGGAGGAGAGGCTATCTCTTTCCCAGGCGCGAGGGGCAAAGGGAAGAAGAAGCCGAACAAGAGCTTCTTTCCGCCTCCGCCACCTCTCTTGTAATCCTGGAAAGAGAGGGTCAAGAGAGGAGGGGATGGATGGCTCGTGGGCGAGGACTTCACTGGTTTTTCGATTTTTCCGTGATGAACCGGTGCGGCAGTGCCTGCGTAAACCGACCAGCCAGCTTCGTTCTTGTGCAAAAGGTGGGCCATCACATCCGGATGAGGTTTAAAAAAAAATAAAAACAAAAATAAAACTATTTAACTCTTTATAATTTATATTTATATTTTAAATATTTTTATTTTTATAATTAAACCTCAAAAATTATGAATTGGTTATAATATGATCTGTTCATCCGAGCGCTAGCATCGTAGACTTAAAGTGTCAACGACTAATCTACTCTGAAATTTTCGTTCCTGCCAAAATACAATTCTTTTTTAATTCAGTAAATTAAAAAATTGATGAAATTTTATGTTTAAACTAATTTCACGCAACAATCAAGTGTTTGTGGATCTTCATGGAGATTAATAATTATACTACATTATAGCCAAAACAAAAATTTTCAAGTTTAATTGAAAAAAATAATTTTTTTAATATAAATATAAATCATAAAAAAAATAAAAATATATCTTTATAATTTTTAAAAAATATTTATAAAAAAAATTATCTAAATATTCTCTAAACTGAGCGTCATTTTCATATAAGAACCACTGGGAGTCCTAGAAGTAGAACCTTAAATTATATAGTAAATTGAGTCGCAGTAAATCAAGTCGATTTTACGATAAGTTGACTTGCAGTCAAATTACCAAGGGACGAGTTGCACTCACTTAAGTTCAGATCTTAAATTCTTTTTTTAAAAAAAAAATTTCCCTTTTCCCTACCCTCCTTCCTTGTCCTACTCTCAAGTCCAACCTTTTCCTTTTTTTTTTTTTTTATGGTACACGCACTCTCAAACCCTACTTCGCCGTTGCCCTTCATGCTATAACCGGCCCCCACCAACTTCAGGAAGTCCATGGTTGCCTCCTCCGCGTTGGATTTCACCGCAGCAGCCTTCTCATCACCCTTCTCGTTCATCGTCTTGCTGATCACTAATTTAAAACTCACCTCTACTCACTCCGGACCTGTCCTCAGCGCACTGCCTTCTTCGCGTGCAAGTGCATGTGTGTAATATATATATAATGCGATCTCATAGGAAATCGGGGATTGCCTTTCTTTCTTTTTTTTTTCCCTGTTTTTTACCTGCTGCATCGATGGCTGCATCCGATGCACCAAAAATAGACGAATATGATGTTTAAATAACATTGATTCCTACAAACATGATCTGGGAATTTTACAGATCGACGGCTGAAACTGGAACATCTCTGGATGAAACCAGATTCAGATAACTACCTCAGATTAATTTAGTTGCGAATCCACACTCTGCTGGTCTAGCTAGAGATGAATGTGATGCTTTAATGGCTGGGTCGCACCGGATCCAGACATGGCCGGCCGGCGTCTTATTTAGCTTGTAATGAGAGAGTAGAGAGCGGATATGGATCAAAGAAATCGTCGTGAAAAGATGATCCTTTGACTAAAGTTATAATCTTTATTCTTAGTTCCAATAACACGCCAACAAAAAAAAAAAAAAAACAATAACAAGAACAAAAACGAAAAGGAAAAGGAAAGGGGAAGCACCTTTGTCTCGGCGACGCGACGACTCTGTAGTTATGGGGAGGGAAAGGCCTGGAAGGCAAGCAGCGATCCCTGTCAAGAAGGCGTACGAATCTGCCCTCCCTCCGATCTCCAAGCCTTATAAGCCTATGTATGTATCAGATTCAGATCTGCGTCCCCTTCAACCCTCCCTCTCGAATCTCCGTTGACTGCCCTAAGTCAAGACACCAAGAAAGAAATAATCTCCTCTTCTTCTCTTCCGCTTCTGTTTTATAGCTCGCTCTTAGCACACCTGATTCTCGATCGGATAGGATCGAATCCGGCGACATCGGCGGAAGCGAGAGGCGGAAATCCCGCTACAAGCTTGTTATTAGGCTAACAGCAACGACAACAACAGCGCGGGGGCAGAGGAAATAAAAGAGACAAGATCGCTTCCTCGCCGTCCACCGACTCTCGCTCCTCCTTAATTTCTACCTCGCCGTCCCCCGTAAGGGGAGAAACATTTTACCTAGCGCTTCCATACAGCCGTCTTCCGGCTGCCACCGTTAAATTACTCCCGCGTCTGCCGTCCAAGTCGGGCGTCGACGACGGACAGGCGCGAAGCTGTAAACGGACGAATCTGTCGAGTTTGAGGAATACATCCGACTGTCGATTTGATGGCCAGAGAGGAGTTCGGTTCACGCGCTCCGTCTTCGTAATGTCGCCCCTACGAATGAATGAGCTTTTGTTTGACAAGCTGCGAGCCCGAACGATGAGTCATCGACAAAACGGAGACGGGCGAGGTGTCCGTAACGGAATGATGACAAAGACGTGTAACTTTAAAAATAAAAGTAATAATAAAATAATAACCTTGATCGATTTGGGCTCGGTGAACATGACAGCGTAAAAATGTTTTGAAGATTGATGTTGGGTCTGGTCTCCTAGATGTTCATCTCGGAGCTGCTTCTATAAATTTTCAATACGGTCTTGCAACTATAACATATTTTATATCATGATCATCCATAGAATGTACCGGTCTCTTTTATATAATTTCACTCTCCAAAAAACAAAGGAAGAATAATTTAAGTTTCGAAAATGAGCACATGATTATCCTTTCAATCAATCAAAATGATACCCGAAAGTCTTATGGGTCTAATTTTAATAATTCATCTATTATTTTTTTATTAATAATGCTTTCATCATACGGATGAATAATAATGCAGTGCTCTTGTCCCGTGAGGTCACGCAATTGATGTTTTTATCTTATATAAAAATTTATAGATATATTTATGCATGTTTAATATTTTCTATTGAATATAGCATTGAAAAAAAAAATTTCTTTGTCGGATACTCTTTTATCTTCTGTATTCTACGGTCATATAAAATTTTGCTGCCGAACATGTCAGATAAGCATATTTTTTTTATAGGCATAAAATAGATAGAGCATCTTAACAATTCACAATTTGAATTATAATAGAAAAATTTGTAGGATAAAAAAATTATCTTTATATGTATTTACTACCATCCTAGTGAAAATAAAAACAACCGGCACTTCTTTTTCTTTTTCTCGAATCGTATTTTGATCAATAACTTTAGTCAATTTAGCCTACAAGATAATGAATAATTTTTGCATCCTACAAAATAGTAGTACATATTTTAATGATATTTTATATGATAATTGAAAGATAAATTGAGCCAATATATGTTACCTCAAATTTTTAATTTTTAAATTTCTTTTAGAAACTAACTTCTATTTGATATATGTTTGTCCTAGAGGCCTAACAATCACTACGTGGCCATTAACATCTGAAAAATGAAGGTTAGTACGGTAGAAGGGCTTTCTCCCCAAATCTGATAGCAAATAAAATTTATATACACCTATTAACTACGGATCATTATAATTTCTAATTGGTAATTCATCAAAATCGATAAAATGAAATTTATGAAGAGATATATTAGCATCATCAACTTATTGCGCGATCGCCCATTTATTAATGTAGATAATATATTTATGCATAATAGCTGTGAAACTTTCTTTATTCAGTACATTATTAATTTTTTTCGAAAAGTAAATGTTTCCTTCGGTAAGAATGGTCTTGAATTGCACTACATCTTCCCTACGAATCGATGGTTGAATAGTATTTTTCTATATAAAATCAATTTATTAAAAATAAATATATAAAATATATATATATCCAAAATAATAGAAAATATGAAAGATCTAACACAACCTTTTCATCGATGAACATATAATCAATGCTTAACAGCTGATTATCAGCATTGGGATTTACTAAATCCCAAATCCTTGCGATTCTAACTTTTATTTCCCGATTCCATTATTCTAATGATAAATTTAATAGCATATTATATTCCATGTTTTGGATCACCTTGTTTGAACAAATAAATAATATATATAAATATACAAAATTCTATAAAATCAATCACACACACACACACATATATATATATATATAATTATAATTAAAATATAATTATAACTTCAAATCCATACATATCTATAATGAAATACAAAAAACATGTACCATAATCCTTCATAATGAAAAAAAAATCATAATTAATCCTAAGAAAGTTCAATCACGATCTTACAAAATAAGAAAATAAAAAAAAATCAATTGAATAATTTAGAAATATAACCTAGATTAATTTAATTACATAAATATTATATAAAGAAGAGAGTGAGAAATAATGCTTATGAAAATAAAATAAGTTTAGCTACTCATATAGTATGTTTTTAATTATGAACCTAAATTGTTAGTAGTAGCTAATGGAATTTCCATCTCATGGGTTCCAGTATGTATGTAAAAATTTTAAAAAATTTGAATTAGAGTCAAATTACATTAAAAAAAAAATTTAGATTAAATATTAGATCTAATCTAACATGCATGCATAGAGATCAAATCTCAAAATAAACTGGACATCATCATTAATTACAAGGTTAAAGATCTAAAATAAAATATGAATTTCATATCTTTATGTAGGTAGATCTTCGCCACGATTCGATGGTCTGTGGATATCTTTGAGGTTCCGTCATAGTCGTACAAATGTCTGACCTCTACAAGTACCAAGGCTGATCTGATTAGGAAGATTCGATCTCACCGAGGTGCTAGCTCTCTTTTGCAGAGATCGCTCATTGGATTGTCGAATCGACATGATTTTTAGATTCTCAAGAGAATCAATCAAATCTATAAGAGGATAATAAAATCAGATCACATCTAATTTCTTTTTTTTTCCTCTGCTTAAGAGAAAATCAAAGATTTATTGAAGAAGATAAGAGATCTAATCTCTTTCTTCTTCCATCTTGTCCAACCCTTAGATTAGATATAAGAATAGGTAGAGGAGAACTTTTGTCCATCTAATGGACCAATAAGAAAAAGAAAAAATTAGATCAAATCTGATTTTAATGCCCAACTCTTGGACATGTTTGGAAGGGGGGACATGTCCAACCTTTAGATAGGGGAGAGAGAGAGAGAGAAACTTACCCACAAACAACCAACTCTTGCTTGTTAGAAAGCAAGGATCAAGAGAAGTGGCATCCACCTTTTTCTTCAAGCAAAAAGCCTTGGCGTCCATCATTTCTTCATGCCAATCCCTATCTCATATGGGGCATCCTACCTTATTTAAATACTAAGGTAGTTAGGGTTTTTAGGGTTAGTTGGAGATAGATTTGAAATGTATCTCTTAGTAGCCGCCCACTTCTTCTCTCCCTAATTTTTCTCCATGCCATAAACCAACGTGAAAGCAAATGAGGCGTGAGACCTCAAAGGGGAGGAGTCCTACTGGTTAAACACTTATCTAGTTTGGATTCGAATCCAAACTAATTTGAGTTTCCAAATAAGTCAAGTACTTAACCAAATCCAAAACCGTTTTGGATTTATGAAATCCAATCTAATTCAAACTCAAACCAAATCCAATCAAATTAAATCTGAATTTAATTTGACTAGGACTCAACCCAATTATTTGATCCAATCAAATAATTTAGCAACATTTGCTAAAGATTAGGTCAAACCTAATCTAGATAGGTTTGGAGGAAGTATTCATTAGGTCTAATCTCATTAGACTTAAGAAATCTAATTTGAATCAAACTCAAACTAAATCTAATCAAATTAAATCTGATTTAATTTGATTAGAACCCAATCTTAATATTTGATTAAATCAAATAATATGTAATAATTATAATTTAGTTCTTCCATGACTTACTAACTCTTAGCAAGTCCTTAATATAACTTTTACATTTAAATCTAATTATCAATTAAATTGATAATTAAGATCACTTATGATTTGATAGAGTTTCAGTCTAGTGGGATTCTAGAGTTTCAATTCAGTAGAACTTTTTTTGATCAATCAAGACCTCTTTTGTATGTGATTTCGTAGATTATATTCTATCTGTTAATGAGATATATTTTAATCTCTATCAAAATATCATTGAAACTCTTTTCAATTGATTGAAATAATTTCAACTCACTAATCGATAATTATTAACTATCAAAATAATACTCGTTAGTCTCACAATCCATCAGTGATGCCTAACAGCATATAGTGGCAATCGAGAAGAACCAAAGAATGAATCTCTAGGTATAGTTATCGTATGATTCAATTCTTCTATCGCAAGTCTTGACAAGATGAAAGTTATGAAAAACTTGTCAAACTTCGTCGTCTATCATATATAAGATTTATTCAACTTGAGTTTAATTATGAAACATGATGGAAACTCTTTTTCATCATTCAAATTGCACTAGCCAAGGTCTTTCGAACTCAATCTCATAAATCATATAGGACTACTCCTTAGCTGCTAAGCTCGATAGATCTTATTTAGGTACATAGTCTATTTCTATAATGAATCTACTGTAGCTAACATATACCTCAAAGCTTTGTATGACTAAGAGATCGAGTTATTATTAGTCAAACTACAATAATCTTACTGTGAACAACCAAGGCATCATAGGTCAAAGAACTAGTCATACCACTACAGCATCAAGAATGTCACTAATGAGTGAGTAGACATCTAAGTAACTTCTAATATTGGTCATGCTCAGTATCTTTATTCTTCAACAAATACCTGTACTCTCACTCTAATATCCTTATATTATAGACTCGAGACTCATCAAGTCAAAAAAATCAATCCATGTAGCAATCTTACTGGATCAATCACCATCTTTGTGATGATCCTGCAATCGAAAGTAATTTGAGAATTAACCATCAATGATACATGCCTCAAATTCTTAACTTTTGAGAATATGTGTCATCATCTAATTAATTCTCTGGACGATTCATGGACACATTCACTACATAAATGAAATTAACTATCTTAATTCATTTAGTCAAGTATAAAATTATGCCTAACAAGAATTAATGTGTCGGTCTAATTGGTCTCTAAGGCATATATCTAATAATAGCAGTTGAGGAAGATGCACGTACCAGATACTATTCAAGGAAAAATCCACTAATAAAGCATAAGAAAAAAGTGATCATTTGACATTACATGTTTTCTTCAATCTCTTTTTGTATTTTCACATATTGTGCCTTAATAGTCTTACACTGAGCATTAAGGTTTGTATGTCAGGATTGTAATTCTGCTTGGAGTTGCGAATTAGCCTCTTCTTACTTTTTTTATCATCTCAATAAGCTTTTAGACTTCATCCTCTAAAGCATCAGCATGCTTCCATATAACCTCAGCCTATGCACGAATACTGCACCTTTCTTTGGAGTTAAATGTGATTTCTCCTATTCCTAAACCATGTGAGTAGCCTGACCTCCTTCCTAATACAAGTGCAAAATGCTCAACTAATGGGATCGATGTAGAAAAATTTGCTCTTGATATGTCTCACCCATCTCTTGAAGCTTATTCTACATTTGTACATAATAATAAAAAATATAATTAAAAATTATCAATATGAAATCATGAATCATAATTAAATTAATCACATTTTACATACTATAATCTCTTCACCATTTGAAACGGACCAACTTTCACTAGATCTCAATTGAGTGGCCTTCCAAACCATCGTAACATCCAACCATTCCTTGGACTTTGGATCTTTCTATTAGCAATGAACAAAAAGAAAAAAATAAAAGATAAAACCTAACTTAGACTCTAAGTTAGAAAAGTACTTTATGAACTTCATAAATTATAGTATAATGATAGAAATTAGTATGAATACTACCATCTCATAGGTTTTTTGAACTATTGACTTTGTGTTTATAATGAATCCTAACCTCTAGTTTACTTTTATAGGATATATTTTAGATGCCCATATCCTATGTTTAAAAAGTATATTAAAATTAAAATATATTAAGACAATTAGAAAAGCAAGCAGTATGGTCAAAATGATTATAACAAAGTATTTTGAATTTTGTGTATCCCATTTATTCTTAATCAATCACTGCTAATTTTTTAGAGACACATCATTCGGAGGACCTTTCTTTTCACAGTATGCTTTGTATAAAGTATAAAGCTGAGTCTTGTATTGCTTTTTTATATGTCTTATCACATATGGCTAAACATCATCTAAGAAAGAAAAACCATCCTAAAAATCATATAAATAACAATATTTATTTTAAACAATCAATCAAATAATAACACCATATAATTCTAAATACACCATGTCACATACTCTATCATAATAATGCTCATCATTCTCATCATCACTCTCTTCATCTAATTGATATACTTGCTCTCCATGATGAAACCATCAACTATAATCCTTATTTATCTCATTTATAATTAAGTATTTATACACACTACTATAAAAAAAGCCTACGGCAGTGCATACCATGGCAGCAATTTTTGAAACTACTGCAATAAAGTCTATGACAGCGGTTAAAAAGAACCGCTGCTATAAGGTCGACTATAGCAGTGGTTACAAAGAAATCGGCTTATCATAGACCGACTTATAAGCAGCGGTTCTTTATAATCGCTACAATAGATTGGACCTATTGCAGCGGTTAATGATAACCGCTGTCATAGGTCGGACTTATAGTAGCGATTAGAAAAATTGCTGTTATAGATCGGTCCTATAACCGATCTATAGCAGCGATTTCTTGTAATCGCTGCTATAAGTCGAATCTATGGCAGCAAATATTTATAACGCTCTATCATAT